>OZ014524.1:518902285-519304635 GCA_963966055.1 Lathyrus aphaca | reverse complement strand
TTGAAATATTTGTGTTTTTTCAATCGGAAATTTTTAAAAGGTTTTTATAGTGCAATTGTTGACTTTTTTTTTAACATGGAACTAATTTTTAATGGTTCTTATAGTGAAATTGTTGAGTTTCTTAACTTGGAACTTTTTTATGGTATTCATAATGAAATAATTTAGTTTTTATCTCAGAACTTTTCTTATTGTTTGTATAGTGAAATTATTGAGTTTTTATACTTGGAACTTTATTAATTGTATCTATAGTGAAATTATTTAGTTTTTTAACTTGAAACTTTTCTTATTATTTTTATAGTGAAATTGTTGAGGTTTTTTCTAAACATGGAACCTTTTAAATGGTCTTTATACATAAACTATTGTGTTTTTTAATTTGGAACCTTTTTTTAAGGTTTTTATAGTGAAACTGTTGAGTTTTTTTCACTTGGAACTATTTTTTTTTTATAGAGAAAATGTTGAGTTTTTTAACTTGAAATGTTTTTAATATATTTTTTATTGGGAAGTCTTTTAATTTGGAACTTTTTTATATTATTTTATATTGATATAGGTGTCTTTTTTCACTTGGAAATTTTTTAAAGATTTTTATAGAGAAATTGTTGAGTTTTTTAACATGGAACTTTATTTTTATGGTTTTTATAGTGAAATTGTTGAGTTTTTTTTTAACATGGAATTTTTTATTGATATTAATAATGAAATAGTTTTGTTTTTTAACTCGGAACTTTTCTTATTGTTTTTATAGTGAAAAAATTGAGTTTTTTTAACTTGGAACTTTATTAATGGTATTTATAGTGAAATAGTTTAGTTTTTTAACTCGAAATTTTTCTTATTTTTTTTGTAGTGAAATTGTTTATATTTTTTAACTTGGAACTTTATTAATGGTATTTATAGTGAAATAGTTTAGTTTTTTAATTCGATACTTTTCTAATTTTTTTTTAGTGAAATTGCTGATTTTTTTAACTTGGACCATTTTTAATGGTTTTTATACTTAAATTATTGAGATTTGTAATTTTGAACCTTTTTATTTTATGGTTTTTAGAGTAAAACTGATGAGTTTTTTAACGTACGACTTTTTTTATGGTTTTTATAGAGAAAATATTGAGTTATTTAATATATTTTTTATTGAGAAATTAATTAGTTTTTTTAATGTTGGACTTTTTTTATGCTTTTTATTTTGAAATAGTTGTGTTTTTTCAATCGGAAATTTTTTAAAGGTTTTTATAGTGCAATTGTTGAGTTTTTTTAACATGGAACTAATTTTTAATGGTTCTTATAGTGAAATTGTTGAGTTTTTTAACTTGGAACTTTTTTTATGGTATTTATAATGAAATAATTTAGTTTTTATCTCAGAACTTTTCTTATTGTTTGTAGAGTGAAATTGTTGAGTTTTTATACTTGGAACTTTATTAATCGTATCTATAGTCAAATTATTTAGTTTTTTAACTTGAAACTTTTCTTATTATTTTTATAGTGAAATTGTTGAGGTTTTTTCTAAACATGGAACCTTTTAAATGGTCTTTATACATAAACTATTGTGTTTTTTAATTTGGAACCTTTTTTTAAGGTTTTTATAGTGAAACTGATGAGTTTTTTTCACTTGGAACTATTTTTTTTTTTTTTATAGAGAAAATGTTGAGTTTTTTAACTTGAAATGTTTTTAATATATTTTTTATTGGGAATTTTTTAATTTGGAACATTTTTATATTATTTTATATTGATATAGGTGTGTTTTTTCGCTTGGAAATTTTTTAAAGATTTTTATAGAGAAATTGTTGAGTTTTTTAACATGGAACTTTATTTTTATGGTTTTTATAGTGAAATTGGTGAGTTTTTTTTTAACTTGGAATTTTTTATTGATATTAATAATAGAATAGTTTTGTTTTTTAACTCGGAACTTTTCTTATTGTTTTTATAGTGAAACAATTGAGTTTTTTTAACTTGGAACTTTATTAATGGTATTTATAGTGAAATAGTTTAGTTTTTTAACTCTAAATTTTTCTTATTTTTTTATAGTGAAATTGTTTATATTTTTTAACTTGGAACTTTATTAATGGTATTTATAGTGAAATAGTTTAGATTTTTAATTCGATACTTCTCTAATTTTTTTATAGTGAAATTGCTGATTTTTTTAACTTGTCCCATTTTTAACGGTTTTTATACTTAAATTATTGAAATTTTTAATTTTGAACCTTTTTATTTTATGGTTTTTAGAGTAAAACTGATGAGTTTTTTAACGTGCGACTTTTTTTTATGGTTTTTATAGAGAAAATGTTGAGTTATTTAATATATTTTTTATTGAGAAATTAATTAGTTTTTTTAATGTTGGACTTTTTTATGCTTTTTATTTTGAAATAGTTGTGTTTTTTCAATCGGAAAATTTTTAAAGGTTTTTATAGTGCAATTGTTGAGTTTTTTTAACATGGAACTAAGTTTTAATGGTTCTTATAGTGAAATTGTTGAGTTTTTTAACTTGGAACTTTTTTATGGTATTTATAATGAAATAATTTAGTTTTTATCTCAGAACTTTTCTTATTGTTTGTAGAGTGAAATTGTTGAGTTTTTATACTTGGAACTTTATTAATTGTATCTATAGTCAAATTATTTAGTTTTTTAACTTGAAACTTTTCTTATTATTTTTATAGTGAAATTGTTGAGGTTTTTTTCTAAACATGGAACCTTTTAAATGGTCTTTATACATAAACTATTGTGTTTTTTAATTTGGAACCTTTTTTTAAGGTTTTTATAGTGAAACTGATGAGTTGTTTTCACTTCGAACTATTTTTTTTTTGTTTTATAGAGAAAAGGTTGAGTTTTTTAACTTGAAATGTTTTTAATATATTTTTTATTGGGATTTTTTTAATTTGGAACTTTTTTATATTATTTTATATTGATATAGGTGTGTTTTTTCACTTGGAAATTTTTTAAAGATTTTTATAGAGAAATTGTTGAGTTTTTTTAACATGGAACTTTATTTTTATGGTTTTTATAGTGAAATTGTTGAGTTTTTTTTAACTTGGAATTTTTTATTGATATTATTAATGAAATAGTTTTGTTTTTTAACTCGGAACTTTTCTTATTGTTTTTATAGTGAAACAATTGAGTTTTTTTAACTTGGAACTTTATTAATGGTATTTATAGTGAAATAGTTTTGTTTTTTAACTCGAAATATTTCTTATTTTTTTATAGTGAAATTGTTTATATTTTTTAACTTGGAACTTTATTAATGATATTTATAGTGAAATAGTTTAGCTTTTTAATTCGATACTTTTCTAATTTTTTTATAGTGAAATTGCTGATTTTTTTTAACTTGGACCATTTTTAACGGTTTTTATACTTAAATTATTGAGATTTGTAATTTTGAACCTTTTTATTTTATGGTTTTTAGAGTAAAACTGATGCGTTTTTTAACGTGCGGCTTTTTTTTTATGGTTTTTATAGAGAAAATGTTGAGTTATTTATTATATTTTTAATTGACAAATTAATTTGTTTTTTTAATGTTGGAATTTTTTATGCTTTTTATTTTGAAATAGTTGTGTTTTTTCAATTGGAAATTTTTAAAAGGTTTTTATAGTGCAACTGTTGAGTTTTTTTTAACATGGAACTAATTTTTAATGGTTCTTATAGTGAAATTGTTGAGTTTCTTAACTTGGAACTTTTTTATGGTATTCATAATGAAATAATTTAGTTTTTATCTCAGAACTTTTCTTATTGTTTGTATAGTGAAATTATTGAGTTTTTATACTTGGAACTTTATTAATTGTATCTATAGTGAAATTATTTAGTTTTTTAACTTGAAACTTTTCTTATTATTTTTATAGTGAAATTGTTGAGGTTTTTTCTAAACATGGAACCTTTTAAATGGTCGTTATACTTAAACTATTGTGTTTTTTAATTTTGAACCTTTTTAAAGATTTTTATAGTGAAACTGATGAGTTTTTTTTCCTTGGAACTATTTTTTTTGTTTTATAGAGAAAATGTTGAGTTTTTTAACTTGAAATGTTTTTAATATATTTTTCATTGGGAAATTTTTTAATTTGGAACTTTTGTATATTATTGTATATTGATATAGGTGTGTTTTTTCACTTGGAAATTTTTTAAAGATTTTTACAGAGAAATTGTTGAGTTTTTTAACATGGAACTTTATTTTTATGGTTTTTATAGTGAAATTGTTGAGTTTTTTTAAACTTGGAATTTTTTATTGATATTAATAATGAAATAGTTTTGTTTTTTAACTCGTAACTTTTCTTATTGTTTTTACAGTGAAACAATTGAGTTTTTTTAACTTGGAACTTTATTAATGGTATTTATAGTGAAATAGTTTAGTTTTTTAACTCGAAATTTTTCTTATTTTTTTATAGTGAAATTGTTTATATTTTTTAACTTGAAACTTTATTAATGGTATTTATAGTGAAATAGTTTAGTTTTTTAATTCGATACTTTTCTAATTTTTTTATAGTGAAATTGCTTATTTTTTTTAACTTGGACCATTTTTAACGGTTTTTATACTTAAATTACTGAGATTTGTAATTTTGAACCTTTTTATTTTATGGTTTTTAGAGTAAACCTGATGAGTTTTTTAACGTGCGGCTTTTTTTTTTATGGTTTTTATAGAGAAAATGTTGAGTTATTTAATATATTTTTTATTGACAAATTAATTAGTTTTTTTAATGTTGGACTTTTTTATGCTTTTTATTTTGAAATAGTTGTGTTTTTTCAATTGGAAAATTTTAAAAGGTTTTTATAGTGCAATTGTTGAGTTTTTTTTAACATGGAACTAATTTTTAATGGTTCTTATAGTGAAATTGTTGAGTTTCTTAACTTGGAACTTTTTTATGGTATTTATAATGAAATAATTTAGTTTTTATCTCAGAACATTTCTTATTGTTTGTATAGTGAAATTGTTGAGTTTTTATACTTGGAACTTTATTAATTGTATCTATAGTGAAATTATTTAGTTTTTTAACTTGAAACTTTTCTTATTATTTTTATAGTGAAATTGTTGAGGTTTTTTCTAAACATGGAACCTTTTAAATGGTCGTTATACTTAAACTATTGTGTTTTTTAATTTGGAACCTTTTTTTAAGGTTTTTATAGTGAAACTGTTGAGTTTTTTTCACTTGGAACTATTTTTTTTGTTTTATAGAGAAAATGTTGAGTTTTTTAACTTGAAATGTTTTTAATATATTTTTCATTGGGAAATTTTTTAATTTGGAACTTTTTTATATTATTGTATATTGATATAGGTGTGTTTTTTCACTTGGAAATTTTTTAAAGATTTTTACAGAGAAATTGTTGAGTTTTTTAACATGGAACTTTATTTTTATGGTTTTTATAGTGAAATTGTTGAGTTTTTTTTAATTGGAATTTTTTATTGATATTAATAATGAAATAGTTTTGTTTTTTAACTCGTAACTTTTCTTATTGTTTTTACAGTGAAACAATTGAGTTTTTTTAACTTGGAACTTTATTAATGGTATTTATAGTGAAATAGTTTAGTTTTTTAACTCGAAATTTTTCTTATTTTTTTATAGTGAAATTGTTTATATTTTTTAACTTGGAACTTTATTAATGGTATTTATAGTGAAATAGTTTAGTTTTTTAATTCGATACTTTTCTAATTTTTTTATAGTGAAATTGCTTATTTTTTTTAACTTGGACCATTTTTAACGGTTTTTATACTTAAATTACTGAGATTTGTAATTTTGAACCTTTTTATTTTATGGTTTTTAGAGTAAACCTGATGAGTTTTTTAACGTGCGGCTTTTTTTTATGGTTTTTATAGAGAAAATGTTGAGTTATTTAATATATTTTTTATTGACAAATTAATTAGTTTTTTTAATGTTGGACTTTTTTATGCATTTTATTTTGAAATAGTTGTGTTTTTTCAATTGGAAAATTTTAAAAGGTTTTTATAGTGCAATTGTTGAGTTTTTTTTAACATGGAACTAATTTTTAATGGTTCTTATAGTGAAATTGTTGAGTTTCTTAACTTGGAACTTTTTTATGGTATTTATAATGAAATAATTTAGTTTTTATCTCAGAACTTTTCTTATTGTTTGTATAGTGAAATTATTGAGTTTTTATACTTGGAACTTTATTAATTGTATCTATAGTGAAATTATTTAGTTTTTTAACTTGAAACTTTTCTTATTATTTTTATAGTGAAATTGTTGAGGTTTTTTATAAACATGGAACCTTTTAAATGGTCGTTATACTTAAACTATTGTGTTTTTTAATTTGGAACCTTTTTTAAGGTTTTTATAGTGAAACTGATGAGTTTTTTTCACTTGGAACTATTTTTTTTGTTTTATAGAGAAAATGTTGAGTTTTTTAACTTGAAATGTTTTTAATATATTTTTCATTGGGAAATTTTTTAATTTGGAACTTTTTTATATTATTTTATATTGATATAGGTGTGTTTTTTCACTTGGAAATTTTTTAAAGATTTTTACAGAGAAATTGTTGAGTTTTTTAACATGGAACTTTATTTTTATGGTTTTTATAGTGAAATTGTTGAGTTTTTTTTTTAATTTGGAATTTTTTATTGATATTAATAATGAAATAGTTTTGTTTTTTAACTCGTAACTTTTCTTATTGTTTTTACAGTGAAACAATTGAGTTTTTTTAACTTGGAACTTTATTAATGGTATTTATAGTGAAATAGTTTAGTTTTTTAACTCGAAATTTTTCTTATTTTTTTATAGTGAAATTGTTTATATTTTTTAACTTGGAACTTTATTAATGGTATTTATAGTGAAATAGTTTAGTTTTTTAATTCGATACTTTTCTAATTTTTTTATAGTGAAATTGCTTATTTTTTTTTAACTTGGACCATTTTTAACGGTTTTTATACTTAAATTACTGAGATTTGTAATTTTGAACCTTTTTATTTTATGGTTTTTAGAGTAAACCTGATGAGTTTTTTAACGTGCGGCTTTTTTTTATGGTTTTTATAGAGAAAATGTTGAGTTATTTAATATATTTTTTATTGACAAATTAATTAGTTTTTTTAATGTTGGACTTTTTTATGCATTTTATTTTGAAATAGTTGTGTTTTTTCAATTGGAAAATTTTAAAAGGTTTTTATAGTGCAATTGTTGAGTTTTTTTTAACATGGAACTAATTTTTAATGGTTCTTCTTATAGTGAAATTGTTGAGTTTCTTAACTTGGAACTTTTTTATGGTATTTATAATGAAATAATTTAGTTTTTATCTCAGAACTTTTCTTATTGTTTGTATAGTGAAATTATTGAGTTTTTATACTTGGAACTTTATTAATTGTATCTATAGTAAAATTATTTAGTTTTTTAACTTGAAACTTTTCTTATTATTTTTATAGTGAAATTGTTGAGGTTTTTTATAAACATGGAACCTTTTAAATGGTCGTTATACTTAAACTATTGTGTTTTTTAATTTTGATCCTTTTTTAAGGTTTTTATAGTGAAACTGATGAGTTTTTTTCACTTGGAACTATTTTTTTTGTTTTATAGAGAAAATGTTGAGTTTTTTAACTTGAAATGTTTTTAATATATTTTTTATTGGGAAATTTTTTAATTTGGAACTTTTTTATATTATTTTATATTGATATAGGTGTGTTTTTTCACTTGGAAATTTATTAAAGATTTTTACAGAGAAATTGTTGAGTTTTTTAACATGGAACTTTATTTTTATGGTTTTTATAGTGAAATTGTTGAGTTTTTTTTTAATTTGGAATTTTTTATTGATATTAATAATGAAATAGTTTTGTTTTTTAACTCGTAACTTTTCTTATTGTTTTTACAGTGAAACAATTGAGTTTTTTTAACTTGGAACTTTATTAATGGTATTTATAGTGAAATAGTTTAGTTTTTTAACTCGAAATTTTTCTTATTTTTTTATTGTGAAATTGTTTATATTTTTTAACTTGGAACTTTATTAATGGTATTTATAGTGAAATAGTTTAGTATTTTAATTCGATACTTTTCTAATTTTTTTATAGTGAAATTGCTTATTTTTTTTTAACTTGGACCATTTTTAACGGTTTTTATACTTAAATTACTGAGATTTGTAATTTTGAACCTTTTTATTTTATGGTTTTTAGAGTAAAACTGATGAGTTTTTTAACGTGCGGCTTTTTTTTATGGTTTTTATAGAGAAAATGTTGAGTTATTTAATATATTTTTTATTGACAAATTAATTAGTTTTTTTAATGTTGGACTTTTTTATGCTTTTTATTTTGAAATAGTTGTGTTTTTTCAATTGGAAATTTTTAAAAAGGTTTTTATAGTGCAATTGTTGAGTTTTTTTTAACATGAAACTAATTTTTAATGGTTCTTCTTATAGTGAAATTGTTGAGTTTTTTAACTTGGAACTTTTTTATGGTATTTATAATGAAATAATTTAGTTTTTATCTCAGAGCTTTTCTTATTGTTTGTAGAGTGAAATTGTTGAGTTTTTATACTTGGAACTTTATTAATTGTATCTATAGTGAAATTATTTAGTTTTTTAACTTGAAACTTTTCTTATTATTTTTATAGTGAAATTGTTGAGGTTTTTTCTAAACATGGAACCTTTTAAATGGTCGTTATACTTAAACTATTGTGTTTTTTAATTTGGAACCTTTTTTTAAGGTTTTTATAGTGAAACTGATGAGTTTTTTTCACTTGGAACTATTTTTTTTTGTTTTATAGAGAAAATGTTGAGTTTTTTAAACTTGAAATGTTTTTAATATATTTTTTATTGGGAAATTTTTTAATTTGGAACTTTTTTATATTATTTTATATTGATATAGGTGTGTTTTTTCACTTGGAAATTTTTTAAAGATTTTTACAGAGAAATTGTTGAGTTTTTTAACATGGAACTTTATTTTTATGGTTTTTATAGTGAAATTGTTGAGTTTTTTTTAATTGGAATTTTTTATTGATATTAATAATGAAATAGTTTTGTTTTTTAACTCGTAACTTTTCTTATTGTTTTTACAGTGAAACAATTGAGTTTTTTTAACTTGGAACTTTATTAATGGTATTTATAGTGAAATAGTATAGTTTTTTAACTCGAAATTTTTCTTATTTTTTTATAGTGAAATTGTTTATATTTTTTAACTTGGAACTTTATTAATGGTATTTATAGTGAAATAGTTTAGTTTTTTAATTCGATACTTTTCTAATTTTTTTATAGTGAAATTGCTTATTTTTTTTAACTTGGACCATTTTTAACGGTTTTTATACTTAAATTACTGAGATTTGTAATTTTGAACCTTTTTATTTTATGGTTTTTAGAGTAAACCTGATGAGTTTTTTAACGTGCGGCTTTTTTTTATGGTTTTTATAGAGAAAATGTTGAGTTATTTAATATATTTTTTATTGACAAATTAATTAGTTTTTTTAATGTTGGACTTTTTTATGCTTTTTATTTTGAAATAGTTGTGTTTTTTCAATTGGAAAATTTTAAAAGGTTTTTATAGTGCAATTGTTGAGTTTTTTTTTAACATGGAACTAATTTTTAATGGTTCTTATAGTGAAATTGTTGAGTTTCTTAACTTGGAACTTTTTTATGGTATTTATAATGAAATAATTTAGTTTTTATCTCAGAACTTTTCTTATTGTTTGTATAGTGAAATTATTGAGTTTTTATACTTGGAACTTTATTAATTGTATCTATAGTGAAATTATTTAGTTTTTTAACTTGAAACTTTTCTTATTATTTTTATAGTGAAATTGTTGAGGTTTTTTATAAACATGGAACCTTTTAAATGGTCGTTATACTTAAACTATTGTGTTTTTTAATTTTGATCCTTTTTTAAGGTTTTTATAGTGAAACTGATGAGTTTTTTTCACTTGGAACTATTTTTTTTGTTTTATAGAGAAAATGTTGAGTTTTTTAACTTGAAATGTTTTTAATATATTTTTTATTGGGAAATTTTTTAATTTGGAACTTTTTTATATTATTTTATATTGATATAGGTGTGTTTTTTCACTTGGAAATTTTTTAAAGATTTTTACAGAGAAATTGTTGAGTTTTTTAACATGGAACTTTATTTTTATGGTTTTTATAGTGAAATTGTTGAGTTTTTTTTAATTTGGAATTTTTTATTGATATTAATAATGAAATAGTTTTGTTTTTTAACTCGTAACTTTTCTTATTGTTTTTACAGTGAAACAATTGAGTTTTTTTAACTTGGAACTTTATTAATGGTATTTATAGTGAAATAGTTTAGTTTTTTAACTCGTATTTTTTCTTATTTTTTTATTGTGAAATTGTTTATATTTTTTAACTTGGAACTTTATTAATGGTATTTATAGTGAAATAGTTTAGTATTTTAATTCGATACTTTTCTAATTTTTTTATAGTGAAATTGCTTTTTTTTTTTTTTAACTTGGACCATTTTTAACGGTTTTTATACTTAAATTACTGAGATTTGTAATTTTGAACCTTTTTATTTTATTGTTTTTAGAGTAAAACTGATGAGTTTTTTAACGTGCGGCTTTTTTTTTATGGTTTTTATAGAGAAAATGTTGAGTTATTTAATATATTTTTTATTGACAAATTAATTAGTTTTTTTAATGTTGGACTTTTTTATGCTTTTTATTTTGAAATAGTTGTGTTTTTTCAATTGGAAATTTTTAAAAAGGTTTTTATAGTGCAATTGTTGAGTTTTTTTTAACATGGAACTAATTTTTAATGGTTCTTCTTATAGTGAAATTGTTGAGTTTTTTAACTTGGAACTTTTTTATGGTATTTATAATGAAATAATTTAGTTTTTATCTCAGAGCTTTTCTTATTGTTTGTAGAGTGAAATTGTTGAGTTTTTATACTTGGAACTTTATTAATTGTATCTATAGTGAAATTATTTAGTTTTTTAACTTGAAACTTTTCTTATTATTTTTATAGTGAAATTGTTGAGGTTTTTTCTAAACATGGAACCTTTTAAATGGTCGTTATGCTTAAACTATTGTGTTTTTTAATTTGGAACCTTTTTTTAAGGTTTTTATAGTGAAACTGATGAGTTTTTTTCACTTGGAACTATTTTTTTTTGTTTTATAGAGAAAATGTTGAGTTTTTTAAACTTGAAATGTTTTTAATATATTTTTTATTGGGAAATTTTTTAATTTGGAACTTTTTTATATTATTTTATATTGATATAGGTGTGTTTTTTCACTTGGAAATTTTTTAAAGATTTTTACAGAGAAATTGTTGAGTTTTTTAACATGGAACTTTATTTTTATGGTTTTTATAGTGAAATTGTTGAGTTTTTTTTAATTGGAATTTTTTATTGATATTAATAATGAAATAGTTTTGTTTTTTAACTCGTAACTTTTCTTATTGTTTTTACAGTGAAACAATTGAGTTTTTTTAACTTGGAACTTTGTTAATGGTATTTATAGTGAAATAGTATAGTTTTTTAACTCGAAATTTTTCTTATTTTTTTATAGTGAAATTGTTTATATTTTTTAACTTGGAACTTTATTAATGGTATTTATAGTGAAATAGTTTAGTATTTTAATTCGATACTTTTCTAATTTTTTTATAGTGAAATTGCTTTTTTTTTTTTAACTTGGACCATTTTTAACGGTTTTTATACTTAAATTACTGAGATTTGTAATTTTGAACCTTTTTATTTTATTGTTTTTAGAGTAAAACTGATGAGTTTTTTAACGTGCGGCTTTTTTTTATGGTTTTTATAGAGAAAATGTTGAGTTATTTAATATATTTTTTATTGACAAATTAATTAGTTTTTTTAATGTTGGACTTTTTTATGCTTTTTATTTTGAAATAGTTGTGTTTTTTCAATTGGAAATTTTTAAAAAGGTTTTTATAGTGCAATTGTTGAGTTTTTTTTAACATGGAACTAATTTTTAATGGTTCTTCTTATAGTGAAATTGTTGAGTTTTTTAACTTGGAACTTTTTTATGGTATTTATAATGAAATAATTTAGTTTTTATCTCAGAGCTTTTCTTATTGTTTGTAGAGTGAAATTGTTGAGTTTTTATACTTGGAACTTTATTAATTGTATCTATAGTGAAATTATTTAGTTTTTTAACTTGAAACTTTTCTTATTATTTTTATAGTGAAATTGTTGAGGTTTTTTCTAAACATGGAACCTTTTAAATGGTCGTTATGCTTAAACTATTGTGTTTTTTAATTTGGAACCTTTTTTTAAGGTTTTTATAGTGAAACTGATGAGTTTTTTTCACTTGGAACTATTTTTTTGTTTTATAGAGAAAATGTTGAGTTTTTTAAACTTGAAATGTTTTTAATATATTTTTTATTGGGAAATTTTTTAATTTGGAACTTTTTTATATTATTTTATATTGATATAGGTGTGTTTTTTCACTTGGAAATTTTTTAAAGATTTTTACAGAGAAATTGTTGAGTTTTTTAACATGGAACTTTATTTTTATGGTTTTTATAGTGAAATTGTTGAGTTTTTTTTAATTGGAATTTTTTATTGATATTAATAATGAAATAGTTTTGTTTTTTAACTCGTAACTTTTCTTATTGTTTTTACAGTGAAACAATTGAGTTTTTTTAACTTGGAACTTTGTTAATGGTATTTATAGTGAAATAGTATAGTTTTTTAACTCGAAATTTTTCTTATTTTTTTATAGTGAAATTGTTTATATTTTTTGACTTGGAACTTTATTAATGGTATTTATAGTGAAATAGTTTAGTTTTTTAATTCGATACTTTTCTAATTTTTTTATAGTGAAATTGCTTATTTTTTTTAACTTGGACCATTTTTAACGGTTTTTATACTTAAATTACTGAGATTTGTAATTTTGAACCTTTTTATTTTATGGTTTTTAGAGTAAACCTGATGAGTTTTTTAACGTGCGGCTTTTTTTTATGGTTTTTATAGAGAAAATGTTGAGTTATTTAATATATTTTTTATTGACAAATTAATTAGTTTTTTTAATGTTGGACTTTTTTATGCTTTTTATTTTGAAATAGTTGTGTTTTTTCAATTGGAAAATTTTAAAAGGTTTTTATAGTGCAATTGTTGAGTTTTTTTTTAACATGGAACTAATTTTTAATGGTTCTTATAGTGAAATTGTTGAGTTTCTTAACTTGGAACTTTTTTATGGTATTTATAATGAAATAATTTAGTTTTTATCTCAGAACTTTTCTTATTGTTTGTATAGTGAAATTATTGAGTTTTTATACTTGGAACTTTATTAATTGTATCTATAGTGAAATTATTAGTTTTTTAACTTGAAACTTTTCTTATTATTTTTATAGTGAAATTGTTGAGGTTTTTTATAAACATGGAACCTTTTAAATGGTCGTTATACTTAAACTATTGTGTTTTTTAATTTTGATCCTTTTTTAAGGTTTTTATAGTGAAACTGATGAGTTTTTTTCACTTGGAACTATTTTTTTTGTTTTATAGAGAAAATGTTGAGTTTTTTAACTTGAAATGTTTTTAATATATTTTTTATTGGGAAATTTTTTCATTTGGAACTTTTTTATATTATTTTATATTGATATAGGTGTGTTTTTTCACTTGGAAATTTTTTAAAGATTTTTACAGAGAAATTGTTGAGTTTTTTAACATGGAACTTTATTTTTATGGTTTTTATAGTGAAATTGTTGAGTTTTTTTTAATTTGGAATTTTTTATTGATATTAATAATGAAATAGTTTTGTTTTTTAACTCGTAACTTTTCTTATTGTTTTTACAGTGAAACAATTGAGTTTTTTTAACTTGGAACTTTATTAATGGTATTTATAGTGAAATAGTTTAGTTTTTTAACTCGAAATTTTTTCTTATTTTTTTATTGTGAAATTGTTTATATTTTTTAACTTGGAACTTTATTAATGGTATTTATAGTGAAATAGTTTAGTATTTTAATTCGATACTTTTCTAATTTTTTTATAGTGAAATTGCTTTTTTTTTTTTTACTTGGACCATTTTTAACGGTTTTTATACTTAAATGACTGAGATTTGTAATTTTGAACCTTTTTATTTTATGGTTTTTAGAGTAAAACTGATGAGTTTTTTAACGTGCGGCTTTTTTTTATGGTTTTTATAGAGAAAATGTTGAGTTATTTAATATATTTTTTATTGACAAATTAATTAGTTTTTTTAATGTTGGACTTTTTTATGATTTTTATTTTGAAATAGTTGTGTTTTTTCAATTGGAAATTTTTAAAAAGGTTTTTATAGTGCAATTGTTGAGTTTTTTTTAACATGGAACTAATTTTTAATGGTTCTTCTTATAGTGAAATTGTTGAGTTTTTTAACTTGGAACTTTTTTATGGTATTTATAATGAAATAATTTAGTTTTTATCTCAGAGCTTTTCTTATTGTTTGTAGAGTGAAATTGTTGAGTTTTTATACTTGGAACTTTATTAATTGTATCTATAGTGAAATTATTTAGTTTTTTAACTTGAAACTTTTCTTATTATTTTTATAGTGAAATTGTTGAGGTTTTTTCTAAACATGGAACCTTTTAAATGGTCGTTATACTTAAACTATTGTGTTTTTTAATTTGGAACCTTTTTTTAAGGTTTTTATAGTGAAACTGATGAGTTTTTTTCACTTGGAACTATTTTTTTTGTTTTATAGAGAAAATGTTGAGTTTTTTAAACTTGAAATGTTTTTAATATATTTTTTATTGGGAAATTTTTTAATTTGGAACTTTTTTATATTATTTTATATTGATATAGGTGTGTTTTTTCACTTGGAAATTTTTTAAATATTTTTACAGAGAAATTGTTGAGTTTTTTAACATGGAACTTTATTTTTATGGTTTTTATAGTGAAATTGTTGAGTTTTTTTTAATTGGAATTTTTTATTGATATTAATAATGAAATAGTTTTGTTTTTTAACTCGTAACTTTTCTTATTGTTTTTACAGTGAAACAATTGAGTTTTTTTAACTTGGAACTTTGTTAATGGTATTTATAGTGAAATAGTATAGTTTTTTAACTCGAAATTTTTCTTATTTTTTTATAGTGAAATTGTTTATATTTTTTAACTTGGAACTTTATTAATGGTATTTATAGTGAAATAGTTTAGTATTTTAATTCGATACTTTTCTAATTTTTTTATAGTGAAATTGCTTATTTTTTTTAACTTGGACCATTTTTAACGGTTTTTATACTTAAATTACTGAGATTTGTAATTTTGAACCTTTTTATTTTATGGTTTTTAGAGTAAACCTGATGAGTTTTTTAACGTGCGACTTTTTTTTATGGTTTTTATAGAGAAAATGTTGAGTTATTTAATATATTTTTTATTGACAAATTAATTAGTTTTTTTAATGTTGGACTTTTTTATGCTTTTTATTTTGAAATAGTTGTGTTTTTTCAATTGGAAAATTTTAAAAGGTTTTTATAGTGCAATTGTTGAGTTTTTTTTAACATGGAACTAATTTTTAATGGTTCTTATAGTGAAATTGTTGAGTTTCTTAACTTGGAACTTTTTTATGGTATTTATAATGAAATAATTTAGTTTTTATCTCAGAGCTTTTCTTATTGTTTGTAGAGTGAAATTGTTGAGTTTTTATACTTGGAACTTTATTAATTGTATCTATAGTGAAATTATTTAGTTTTTTAACTTGAAACTTTTCTTATTATTTTTATAGTGAAATTGTTGAGGTTTTTTCTAAACATGGAACCTTTTAAATGGTCGTTATGCTTAAACTATTGTGTTTTTTAATTTGGAACCTTTTTTTAAGGTTTTTATAGTGAAACTGATGAGTTTTTTTCACTTGGAACTATTTTTTTTGTTTTATAGAGAAAATGTTGAGTTTTTTAAACTTGAAATGTTTTTAATATATTTTTTATTGGGAAATTTTTTAATTTGGAACTTTTTTATATTATTTTATATTGATATAGGTGTGTTTTTTCACTTGGAAATTTTTTAAAGATTTTTACAGAGAAATTGTTGAGTTTTTTAACATGGAACTTTATTTTTATGGTTTTTATAGTGAAATTGTTGAGTTTTTTTTAATTGGAATTTTTTATTGATATTAATAATGAAATAGTTTTGTTTTTTAACTCGTAACTTTTCTTATTGTTTTTACAGTGAAACAATTGAGTTTTTTTAACTTGGAACTTTGTTAATGGTATTTATAGTGAAATAGTATAGTTTTTTAACTCGAAATTTTTCTTATTTTTTTATAGTGAAATTGTTTATATTTTTTAACTTGGAACTTTATTAATGGTATTTATAGTGAAATAGTTTAGTTTTTTAATTCGATACTTTTCTAATTTTTTTATAGTGAAATTGCTTATTTTTTTTAACTTGGACCATTTTTAACGGTTTTTATACTTAAATTACTGAGATTTGTAATTTTGAACCTTTTTATTTTATGGTTTTTAGAGTAAACCTGATGAGTTTTTTAACGTGCGGCTTTTTTTTATGGTTTTTATAGAGAAAATGTTGAGTTATTTAATATATTTTTTATTGACAAATTAATTAGTTTTTTTAATGTTGGACTTTTTTATGCTTTTTATTTTGAAATAGTTGTGTTTTTTCAATTGGAAATTTTTAAAAAGGTTTTTATAGTGCAATTGTTGAGTTTTTTTTAACATGGAACTAATTTTTAATGGTTCTTCTTATAGTGAAATTGTTGAGTTTTTTAACTTGGAACTTTTTTATGGTATTTATAATGAAATAATTTAGTTTTTATCTCAGAGCTTTTCTTATTGTTTGTAGAGTGAAATTGTTGAGTTTTTATACTTGGAACTTTATTAATTGTATCTATAGTGAAATTATTTAGTTTTTTAACTTGAAACTTTTCTTATTATTTTTATAGTGAAATTGTTCAGGTTTTTTCTAAACATGGAACCTTTTAAATGGTCGTTATACTTAAACTATTGTGTTTTTTAATTTGGAACCTTTTTTTAAGGTTTTTATAGTGAAACTGATGAGTTTTTTTCACTTGGAACTATTTTTTTTGTTTTATAGAGAAAATGTTGAGTTTTTTAAACTTGAAATGTTTTTAATATATTTTTTATTGGGAAATTTTTTAATTTGGAACTTTTTTATATTATTTTATATTGATATAGGTGTGTTTTTTCACTTGGAAATTTTTTAAAGATTTTTACAGAGAAATTGTTGAGTTTTTTAACATGGAACTTTATTTTTATGGTTTTTATAGTGAAATTGTTGAGTTTTTTTTAATTGGAATTTTTTATTGATATTAATAATGAAATAGTTTTGTTTTTTAACTCGTAACTTTTCTTATTGTTTTTACAGTGAAACAATTGAGTTTTTTTAACTTGGAACTTTGTTAATGGTATTTATAGTGAAATAGTATAGTTTTTTAACTCGAAATTTTTCTTATTTTTTTATAGTGAAATTGTTTATATTTTTTAACTTGGAACTTTATTAATGGTATTTATAGTGAAATAGTTTAGTTTTTTAATTCGATACTTTTCTAATTTTTTTATAGTGAAATTGCTTATTTTTTTTAACTTGGACCATTTTTAACGGTTTTTATACTTAAATTACTGAGATTTGTAATTTTGAACCTTTTTATTTTATGGTTTTTAGAGTAAACCTGATGAGTTTTTTAACGTGCGGCTTTTTTTTATGGTTTTTATAGAGAAAATGTTGAGTTATTTAATATATTTTTTATTGACAAATTAATTAGTTTTTTTAATGTTGGTCTTTTTTATGCTTTTTATTTTGAAATAGTTGTGTTTTTTCAATTGGAAAATTTTAAAAGGTTTTTATAGTGCAATTGTTGAGTTTTTTTTAACATGGAACTAATTTTTAATGGTTCTTATAGTGAAATTGTTGAGTTTCTTAACTTGGAACTTTTTTATGGTATTTATAATGAAATAATTTAGTTTTTTTCTCAGAACTTTTCTTATTGTTTGTATAGTGAAATTATTGAGTTTTTATACTTGGAACTTTATTAATTGTATCTATAGTGAAATTATTAGTTTTTTAACTTGAAACTTTTCTTATTATTTTTATAGTGAAATTGTTGAGGTTTTTTATAAACATGGAACCTTTTAAATGGTCGTTATACTTAAACTATTGTGTTTTTTAATTTTGATCCTTTTTTAAGGTTTTTATAGTGAAACTGATGAGTTTTTTTCACTTGGAACTATTTTTTTTGTTTTATAGAGAAAATGTTGAGTTTTTTAACTTGAAATGTTTTTAATATATTTTTTATTGGGAAATTTTTTCATTTGGAACTTTTTTATATTATTTTATATTGATATAGGTGTGTTTTTTCACTTGGAAATTTTTTAAAGATTTTTACAGAGAAATTGTTGAGTTTTTTAACATAGAACTTTATTTTTATGGTTTTTATAGTGAAATTGTTGAGTTTTTTTTAATTTGGAATTTTTTATTGATATTAATAATGAAATAGTTTTGTTTTTTAACTCGTAACTTTTCTTATTGTTTTTACAGTGAAACAATTGAGTTTTTTTAACTTGGAACTTTATTAATGGTATTTATAGTGAAATAGTTTAGTTTTTTAACTCGAAATTTTTTCTTATTTTTTTATTGTGAAATTGTTTATATTTTTTAACTTGGAACTTTATTAATGGTATTTATAGTGAAATAGTTTAGTATTTTAATTCGATACTTTTCTAATTTTTTTATAGTGAAATTGCTTTTTTTTTTTTTTTAACTTGGACCATTTTTAACGGTTTTTATACTTAAATTACTGAGATTTGTAATTTTGAACCTTTTTATTTTATGGTTTTTAGAGTAAAACTGATGAGTTTTTTAACGTGCGGCTTTTTTTTATGGTTTTTATAGAGAAAATGTTGAGTTATTTAATATATTTTTTATTGACAAATTAATTAGTTTTTTTAATGTTGGACTTTTTTATGCTTTTTATTTTGAAATAGTTGTGTTTTTTCAATTGGAAATTTTTAAAAAGGTTTTTATAGTGCAATTGTTGAGTTTTTTTTAACATGGAACTAATTTTTAATGGTTCTTCTTATAGTGAAATTGTTGAGTTTTTTAACTTGGAACTTTTTTATGGTATTTATAATGAAATAATTTAGTTTTTATCTCAGAGCTTTTCTTATTGTTTGTAGAGTGAAATTGTTGAGTTTTTATACTTGGAACTTTATTAATTGTATCTATAGTGAAATTATTTAGTTTTTTAACTTGAAACTTTTCTTATTATTTTTATAGTGAAATTGTTCAGGTTTTTTCTAAACATGGAACCTTTTAAATGGTCGTTATACTTAAACTATTGTGTTTTTTAATTTGGAACCTTTTTTTAAGGTTTTTATAGTGAAACTGATGAGTTTTTTTCACTTGGAACTATTTTTTTTGTTTTATAGAGAAAATGTTGAGTTTTTTAAACTTGAAATGTTTTTAATATATTTTTTATTGGGAAATTTTTTAATTTGGAACTTTTTTATATTATTTTATATTGATATAGGTGTGTTTTTTCACTTGGAAATTTTTTAAAGATTTTTACAGAGAAATTGTTGAGTTTTTTAACATGGAACTTTATTTTTATGGTTTTTATAGTGAAATTGTTGAGTTTTTTTTAATTGGAATTTTTTATTGATATTAATAATGAAATAGTTTTGTTTTTTAACTCGTAACTTTTCTTATTGTTTTTACAGTGAAACAATTGAGTTTTTTTAACTTGGAACTTTGTTAATGGTATTTATAGTGAAATAGTATAGTTTTTTAACTCGAAATTTTTCTTATTTTTTTATAGTGAAATTGTTTATATTTTTTAACTTGGAACTTTATTAATGGTATTTATAGTGAAATAGTTTAGTTTTTTAATTCGATACTTTTCTAATTTTTTTATAGTGAAATTGCTTATTTTTTTTAACTTGGACCATTTTTAACGGTTTTTATACTTAAATTACTGAGATTTGTAATTTTGAACCTTTTTATTTTATGGTTTTTAGAGTAAACCTGATGAGTTTTTTAACGTGCGGCTTTTTTTTATGGTTTTTATAGAGAAAATGTTGAGTTATTTAATATATTTTTTATTGACAAATTAATTAGTTTTTTTAATGTTGGACTTTTTTATGCTTTTTATTTTGAAATAGTTGTGTTTTTTCAATTGGAAATTTTTAAAAAGGTTTTTATAGTGCAATTGTTGAGTTTTTTTTAACATGGAACTAATTTTTAATGGTTCTTCTTATAGTGAAATTGTTGAGTTTTTTAACTTGGAACTTTTTTATGGTATTTATAATGAAATAATTTAGTTTTTATCTCAGAGCTTTTCTTATTGTTTGTAGAGTGAAATTGTTGAGTTTTTATACTTGGAACTTTATTAATTGTATCTATAGTGAAATTATTTAGTTTTTTAACTTGAAACTTTTCTTATTATTTTTATAGTGAAATTGTTCAGGTTTTTTCTAAACATGGAACCTTTTAAATGGTCGTTATACTTAAACTATTGTGTTTTTTAATTTGGAACCTTTTTTTAAGGTTTTTATAGTGAAACTGATGAGTTTTTTTCACTTGGAACTATTTTTTTTGTTTTATAGAGAAAATGTTGAGTTTTTTAAACTTGAAATGTTTTTAATATATTTTTTATTGGGAAATTTTTTAATTTGGAACTTTTTTATATTATTTTATATTGATATAGGTGTGTTTTTTCACTTGGAAATTTTTTAAAGATTTTTACAGAGAAATTGTTGAGTTTTTTAACATGGAACTTTATTTTTATGGTTTTTATAGTGAAATTGTTGAGTTTTTTTTAATTGGAATTTTTTATTGATATTAATAATGAAATAGTTTTGTTTTTTAACTCGTAACTTTTCTTATTGTTTTTACAGTGAAACAATTGAGTTTTTTTAACTTGGAACTTTGTTAATGGTATTTATAGTGAAATAGTATAGTTTTTTAACTCGAAATTTTTCTTATTTTTTTATAGTGAAATTGTTTATATTTTTTAACTTGGAACTTTATTAATGGTATTTATAGTGAAATAGTTTAGTTTTTTAATTCGATACTTTTCTAATTTTTTTATAGTGAAATTGCTTATTTTTTTTAACTTGGACCATTTTTAACGGTTTTTATACTTAAATTACTGAGATTTGTAATTTTGAACCTTTTTATTTTATGGTTTTTAGAGTAAACCTGATGAGTTTTTTAACGTGCGGCTTTTTTTTATGGTTTTTATAGAGAAAATGTTGAGTTATTTAATATATTTTTTATTGACAAATTAATTAGTTTTTTTAATGTTGGACTTTTTTATGCTTTTTATTTTGAAATAGTTGTGTTTTTTCAATTGGAAAATTTTAAAAGGTTTTTATAGTGCAATTGTTGAGTTTTTTTTAACATGGAACTAATTTTTAATGGTTCTTATAGTGAAATTGTTGAGTTTCTTAACTTGGAACTTTTTTATGGTATTTATAATGAAATAATTTAGTTTTTATCTCAGAACTTTTCTTATTGTTTGTATAGTGAAATTATTGAGTTTTTATACTTGGAACTTTATTAATTGTATCTATAGTGAAATTATTTAGTTTTTTAACTTGAAACTTTTCTTATTATTTTTATAGTGAAATTGTTGAGGTTTTTTCTAAACATGGAACCTTTTAAATGGTCGATATACTTAAACTATTGTGTTTTTTAATTTTGATCCTTTTTTAAGGTTTTTATAGTGAAACTGATGAGTTTTTTTCACTTGGAACTATTTTTTTTGTTTTATAGAGAAAATGTTGAGTTTTTTAACTTGAAATGTTTTTAATATATTTTTTATTGGGAAATTTTTTAATTTGGAACTTTTTTATATTATTTTATATTGATATAGGTGTGTTTTTTCACTTGGAAATTTTTTAAAGATTTTTACAGAGAAATTGTTGAGTTTTTTAACATGGAACTTTATTTTTATGGTTTTTATAGTGAAATTGTTGAGTTTTTTTTAACTTGGAATTTTTTATTGATATTAATAATGAAATAGTTTTGTTTTTTAACTCGTAACTTTTCTTATTGTTTTTACAGTGAAACAATTGAGTTTTTTTAACTTGGAACTTTATTGGTATTTATAGTGAAATAGTTTAGTTTTTTAACTCGAAATTTTTCTTATTTTTTTATAGTGAAATTGTTTATATTTTTTAACTTGGAACTTTATTAATGGTATTTATAGTGAAATAGTTTATTATTTTAATTCGATACTTTTCTAATTTTTTTATAGTGAAATTGCTTATTTTTTTTAACTTGGACCATTTTTAACGGTTTTTATACTTAAATTACTGAGATTTGTAATTTTGAACCTTTTTATTTTATGGTTTTTAGAGTAAAACTGATGAGTTTTTTAACGTGCTGCTTTTTTTTATGGTTTTTATAGAGAAAATGTTGAGTTATTTAATATATTTTTTATTGACAAATTAATTAGTTTTTTTAATGTTGGACTTTTTTATGCTTTTTATTTTGAAATAGTTGTGTTTTTTCAATTGCAAATTTTTAAAAGGTTTTTATAGTGCAATTGTTGAGTTTTTTTTAAAAAGGAACTAATTTTTAATGGTTCTTATAGTGAAATTGTTGAGTTTCTTAACTTGGAACTTTTTTATGGTATTTATAATGAAATAATTTAATTTTTATCTCAGAACTTTTCTTATTGTTTGTATAGTGAAATTATTGAGTTTTTATACTTGGAACTTTATTAATTGTATCTATAGTGAAATTATTTAGTTTTTTAACTTGAAACTTTTCTTATTATTTTTATAGTGAAATTGTTGAGGTTTTTTCTAAACATGGAACCTTTTAAATGGTCGTTATACTTAAACTATTGTGTTTTTTAATTTTGATCCTTTTTTAAGGTTTTTATAGTGAAACTGATGAGTTTTTTTCACTTGGAACTATTTTTTTGTTTTATAGAGAAAATGTTGAGTTTTTTAACTTGAAATGTTTTTAATATATTTTTTATTGGGAAATTTTTTAATTTGGAACTTTTTTATATTATTTTATATTGATATAGGTGTGTTTTTTCACTTGGAAAATTTTTAAAGATTTTTACAGAGAAATTGTTGAGTTTTTTAACATGGAACTTTATTTTTATGGTTTTTATAGTGAAATTGTTGAGTTTTTTTTAATTGGAATTTTTTATTGATATTAATAATGAAATAGTTTTGTTTTTTAACTCGTAACTTTTCTTATTATTTTTACAGTGAAACAATTGAGTTTTTTTAACTTGGAACTTTATTAATGGTATTTATAGTGAAATAGTTTAGTTTTTTAACTCGAAATTTTTCTTATTTTTTTATTGTGAAATTGTTTATATTTTTTAACTTGGAACTTTATTAATGGTATTTATAGTGAAATAGTTTAGTATTTTAATTCGATTCTTTTCTAATTTTTTTATAGTGAAATTGCTTTTTTTTTTTAACTTGGACCATTTTTAACGGTTTTTATACTTAAATTACTGAGATTTGTAATTTTGAACCTTTTTATTTTATGGTTTTTAGAGTAAAACTGATGAGTTTTTTAACGTGCGGCTTTTTTTTATGGTTTTTATAGAGAAAATGTTGAGTTATTTAATATATTTTTTATTGACAAATTAATTAGTTTTTTTAATGTTGGACTTTTTTATGCTTTTTATTTTGAAATAGTTGTGTTTTTTCAATTGGAAATTTTTAAAAAGGGTTTTATAGTGCAATTGTTGAGTTTTTTTTAACATGGAACTAATTTTTAATGGTTCTTATAGTGAAATTGTTGAGTTTTTTAACTTGGAACTTTTTTATGGTATTTATAATGAAATAATTTAGTTTTTATCTCAGAACTTTTCTTATTGTTTGTATAGTGAAATTATTGAGTTTTTATACTTGGAACTTTATTAATTGTATCTATAGTGAAATTATTTAGTTTTTTAACTTGAAACTTTTCTTATTATTTTTATAGTGAAATTGTTGAGGTTTTTTCTAAACATGGAACCTTTTAAATGGTCGTTATACTTAAACTATTGTGTTTTTTAATTTGGAACCTTTTTTTAAGGTTTTTATAGTGAAACTGATGAGTTTTTTTCACTTGGAACTATTTTTTTTGTTTTATAGAGAAAATGTTGAGTTTTTTTAACTTGAAATGTTTTTAATATATTTTTTATTGGGAAATTTTTTAATTTGGAACTTTTTAATATTATTTTATATTGATATAGGTGTATTTTTTCACTTGGAAATTTTTTAAAGATTTTTACAGAGAAATTGTTGAGTTTTTTAACATGGAACTTTATTTTTATGGTTTTTATAGTGAAATTGTTTAGTTTTTTTTAATTGGAATTTTTTATTGATATTAATAATGAAATAGTTTTGTTTTTTAACTCGTAACTTTTCTTATTGTTTTTACAGTGAAACAATTGAGTTTTTTTAACTTGGAACTTTGTTAATGGTATTTATAGTGAAATAGTATAGTTTTTTAACTCGAAATTTTTCTTATTTTTTTATAGTGAAATTGTTTATATTTTTTAACTTGGAACTTTATTAATGGTATTTATAGTGAAATAGTTTAGTTTTTTAATTCGATACTTTTCTAATTTTTTTATAGTGAAATTGCTTATTTTTTTTAACTTGGACCATTTTTAACGGTTTTTATACTTAAATTACTGAGATTTGTAATTTTGAACCTTTTTATTTAATGGTTTTTAGAGTAAACCTGATGAGTTTTTTAACGTGCGGCTTTTTTTTATGGTTTTTATAGAGAAAATGTTGAGTTATTTAATATATTTTTTATTGACAAATTAATTAGTTTTTTTAATGTTGGACTTTTTTATGCTTTTTATTTTGAAATAGTTGTGTTTTTTCAATTGGAAAATTTTAAAAGGTTTTTATAGTGCAATTGTTGAGTTTTTTTTAACATGGAACTAATTTTTAATGGTTCTTATAGTGAAATTGTTGAGTTTCTTAACTTGGAACTTTTTTATGGTATTTATAATGAAATAATTTAGTTTTTATCTCAGAACTTTTCTTATTGTTTGTATAGTGAAATTATTGAGTTTTTATACTTGGAACTTTATTAATTGTATCTATAGTGAAATTATTTAGTTTTTTAACTTGAAACTTTTCTTATTATTTTTATAGTGAAATTGTTGAGGTTTTTTCTAAACATGGAACCTTTTAAATGGTCGATATACTTAAACTATTGTGTTTTTTAATTTTGATCCTTTTTTAAGGTTTTTATAGTGAAACTGATGAGTTTTTTTCACTTGGAACTATTTTTTTTGTTTTATAGAGAAAATGTTGAGTTTTTTAACTTGAAATGTTTTTAATATATTTTTTATTGGGAAATTTTTTAATTTGGAACTTTTTTATATTATTTTATATTGATATAGGTGTGTTTTTTCACTTGGAAATTTTTTAAAGATTTTTACAGAGAAATTGTTGAGTTTTTTAACATGGAACTTTATTTTTATGGTTTTTATGGTGAAATTGTTGAGTTTTTTTTAACTTGGAATTTTTTATTGATATTAATAATGAAATAGTTTTGTTTTTTAACTCGTAACTTTTCTTATTGTTTTTACAGTGAAACAATTGAGTTTTTTTAACTTGGAACTTTATTAATGGTATTTATAGTGAAATAGTTTAGTTTTTTAACTCGAAATTTTTCTTATTTTTTTATAGTGAAATTGTTTATATTTTTTAACTTGGAACTTTATTAATGGTATTTATAGTGAAATAGTTTATTATTTTAATTCGATACTTTTCTAATTTTTTTATAGTGAAATTGCTTATTTTTTTTAACTTGGACCATTTTTAACGGTTTTTATACTTAAATTACTGAGATTTGTAATTTTGAACCTTTTTATTTTATGGTTTTTAGAGTAAAACTGATGAGTTTTTTAACGTGCGGCTTTTTTTTATGGTTTTTATAGAGAAAATATTGAGTTATTTAATATATTTTTTATTGACAAATTAATTAGTTTTTTTAATGTTGGACTTTTTTATGCTTTTTATTTTGAAATAGTTGTGTTTTTTCAATTGGAAATTTTTAAAAAGGTTTTTATAGTGCAATTGTTGAGTTTTTTTTAACATGGAACTAATTTTTAATGGTTCTTATAGTGAAATTGTTGAGTTTTTTAACTTGGAACTTTTTTATGGTATTTATAATGAAATAATTTAGTTTTTATCTCAGAGCTTTTCTTATTGTTTGTAGAGTGAAATTGTTGAGTTTTTATACTTGGAACTTTATTAATTGTATCTATAGTGAAATTATTTAGTTTTTTAACTTGAAACTTTTCTTATTATTTTTATAGTGAAATTGTTCAGGTTTTTTCTAAACATGGAACCTTTTAAATGGTCGTTATACTTAAACTATTGTGTTTTTTAATTTGGAACCTTTTTTTAAGGTTTTTATAGTGAAACTGATGAGTTTTTTTCACTTGGAACTATTTTTTTTTGTTTTATAGAGAAAATGTTGAGTTTTTTAAACTTGAAATGTTTTTAATATATTTTTTATTGGGAAATTTTTTAATTTGGAACTTTTTTATATTATTTTATATTGATATAGGTGTGTTTTTTCACTTGGAAATTTTTTAAAGATTTTTACAGAGAAATTGTTGAGTTTTTTAACATGGAACTTTATTTTTATGGTTTTTATAGTGAAATTGTTGAGTTTTTTTTAATTGGAATTTTTTATTGATATTAATAATGAAATAGTTTTGTTTTTTAACTCGTAACTTTTCTTATTGTTTTTACAGTGAAACAATTGAGTTTTTTTAACTTGGAACTTTGTTAATGGTATTTATAGTGAAATAGTATAGTTTTTTAACTCGAAATTTTTCTTATTTTTTTATAGTGAAATTGTTTATATTTTTTAACTTGGAACTTTATTAATGGTATTTATAGTGAAATAGTTTAGTTTTTTAATTCGATACTTTTCTAATTTTTTTATAGTGAAATTGCTTATTTTTTTTAACTTGGACCATTTTTAACGGTTTTTATACTTAAATTACTGAGATTTGTAATTTTGAACCTTTTTATTTTATGGTTTTTAGAGTAAACCTGATGAGTTTTTTAACGTGCGGCTTTTTTTTATGGTTTTTATAGAGAAAATGTTGAGTTATTTAATATATTTTTTATTGACAAATTAATTAGTTTTTTTAATGTTGGACTTTTTTATGCTTTTTATTTTGAAATAGTTGTGTTTTTTCAATTGGAAAATTTTAAAAGGTTTTTATAGTGCAATTGTTGAGTTTTTTTTAACATGGAACTAATTTTTAATGGTTCTTATAGTGAAATTGTTGAGTTTCTTAACTTGGAACTTTTTTATGGTATTTATAATGAAATAATTTAGTTTTTATCTCAGAACTTTTCTTATTGTTTGTATAGTGAAATTATTGAGTTTTTATACTTGGAACTTTATTAATTGTATCTATAGTGAAATTATTTAGTTTTTTAACTTGAAACTTTTCTTATTATTTTTATAGTGAAATTGTTGAGGTTTTTTCTAAACATGGAACCTTTTAAATGGTCGATATACTTAAACTATTGTGTTTTTTAATTTTGATCCTTTTTTAAGGTTTTTATAGTGAAACTGATGAGTTTTTTTCACTTGGAACTATTTTTTTTGTTTTATAGAGAAAATGTTGAGTTTTTTAACTTGAAATGTTTTTAATATATTTTTTATTGGGAAATTTTTTAATTTGGAACTTTTTTATATTATTTTATATTGATATAGGTGTGTTTTTTCACTTGGAAATTTTTTAAAGATTTTTACAGAGAAATTGTTGAGTTTTTTAACATGGAACTTTATTTTTATGGTTTTTATAGTGAAATTGTTGAGTTTTTTTTAACTTGGAATTTTTTATTGATATTAATAATGAAATAGTTTTGTTTTTTAACTCGTAACTTTTCTTATTGTTTTTACAGTGAAACAATTGAGTTTTTTTAACTTGGAACTTTATTGGTATTTATAGTGAAATAGTTTAGTTTTTTAACTCGAAATTTTTCTTATTTTTTTATAGTGAAATTGTTTATATTTTTTAACTTGGAACTTTATTAATGGTATTTATAGTGAAATAGTTTATTATTTTAATTCGATACTTTTCTAATTTTTTTATAGTGAAATTGCTTATTTTTTTAACTTGGACCATTTTTAACGGTTTTTATACTTAAATTACTGAGATTTGTAATTTTGAACCTTTTTATTTTATGGTTTTTAGAGTAAAACTGATGAGTTTTTTAACGTGCTGCTTTTTTTTATGGTTTTTATAGAGAAAATGTTGAGTTATTTAATATATTTTTTATTGACAAATTAATTAGTTTTTTTAATGTTGGACTTTTTTATGCTTTTTATTTTGAAATAGTTGTGTTTTTTCAATTGCAAATTTTTAAAAGGTTTTTATAGTGCAATTGTTGAGTTTTTTTTAAAAAGGAACTAATTTTTAATGGTTCTTATAGTGAAATTGTTGAGTTTCTTAACTTGGAACTTTTTTATGGTATTTATAATGAAATAATTTAGTTTTTATCTCAGAACTTTTCTTATTGTTTGTATAGTGAAATTATTGAGTTTTTATACTTGGAACTTTATTAATTGTATCTATAGTGAAATTATTTAGTTTTTTAACTTGAAACTTTTCTTATTATTTTTATAGTGAAATTGTTGAGGTTTTTTCTAAACATGGAACCTTTTAAATGGTCGTTATACTTAAACTATTGTGTTTTTTAATTTTGATCCTTTTTTAAGGTTTTTATAGTGAAACTGATGAGTTTTTTTCACTTGGAACTATTTTTTTGTTTTATAGAGAAAATGTTGAGTTTTTTAACTTGAAATGTTTTTAATATATTTTTTATTGGGAAATTTTTTAATTTGGAACTTTTTTATATTATTTTATATTGATATAGGTGTGTTTTTTCACTTGGAAAATTTTTAAAGATTTTTACAGAGAAATTGTTGAGTTTTTTAACATGGAACTTTATTTTTATGGTTTTTATAGTGAAATTGTTGAGTTTTTTTTAATTGGAATTTTTTATTGATATTAATAATGAAATAGTTTTGTTTTTTAACTCGTAACTTTTCTTATTATTTTTACAGTGAAACAATTGAGTTTTTTTAACTTGGAACTTTATTAATGGTATTTATAGTGAAATAGTTTAGTTTTTTAACTCGAAATTTTTCTTATTTTTTTATTGTGAAATTGTTTATATTTTTTAACTTGGAACTTTATTAATGGTATTTATAGTGAAATAGTTTAGTATTTTAATTCGATTCTTTTCTAATTTTTTTATAGTGAAATTGCTTTTTTTTTTTAACTTGGACCATTTTTAACGGTTTTTATACTTAAATTACTGAGATTTGTAATTTTGAACCTTTTTATTTTATGGTTTTTAGAGTAAAACTGATGAGTTTTTTAACGTGCGGCTTTTTTTTATGGTTTTTATAGAGAAAATGTTGAGTTATTTAATATATTTTTTATTGACAAATTAATTAGTTTTTTTAATGTTGGACTTTTTTATGCTTTTTATTTTGAAATAGTTGTGTTTTTTCAATTGGAAATTTTTAAAAAGGGTTTTATAGTGCAATTGTTGAGTTTTTTTTAACATGGAACTAATTTTTAATGGTTCTTATAGTGAAATTGTTGAGTTTTTTAACTTGGAACTTTTTTATGGTATTTATAATGAAATAATTTAGTTTTTATCTCAGAACTTTTCTTATTGTTTGTATAGTGAAATTATTGAGTTTTTATACTTGGAACTTTATTAATTGTATCTATAGTGAAATTATTTAGTTTTTTAACTTGAAACTTTTCTTATTATTTTTATAGTGAAATTGTTGAGGTTTTTTCTAAACATGGAACCTTTTAAATGGTCGTTATACTTAAACTATTGTGTTTTTTAATTTGGAACCTTTTTTTAAGGTTTTTATAGTGAAACTGATGAGTTTTTTTCACTTGGAACTATTTTTTTTGTTTTATAGAGAAAATGTTGAGTTTTTTTAACTTGAAATGTTTTTAATATATTTTTTATTGGGAAATTTTTTAATTTGGAACTTTTTAATATTATTTTATATTGATATAGGTGTATTTTTTCACTTGGAAATTTTTTAAAGATTTTTACAGAGAAATTGTTGAGTTTTTTAACATGGAACTTTATTTTTATGGTTTTTATAGTGAAATTGTTTAGTTTTTTTTAATTGGAATTTTTTATTGATATTAATAATGAAATAGTTTTGTTTTTTAACTCGTAACTTTTCTTATTGTTTTTACAGTGAAACAATTGAGTTTTTTTAACTTGGAACTTTGTTAATGGTATTTATAGTGAAATAGTATAGTTTTTTAACTCGAAATTTTTCTTATTTTTTTATAGTGAAATTGTTTATATTTTTTAACTTGGAACTTTATTAATGGTATTTATAGTGAAATAGTTTAGTTTTTTAATTCGATACTTTTCTAATTTTTTTATAGTGAAATTGCTTATTTTTTTTAACTTGGACCATTTTTAACGGTTTTTATACTTAAATTACTGAGATTTGTAATTTTGAACCTTTTTATTTAATGGTTTTTAGAGTAAACCTGATGAGTTTTTTAACGTGCGGCTTTTTTTTATGGTTTTTATAGAGAAAATGTTGAGTTATTTAATATATTTTTTATTGACAAATTAATTAGTTTTTTTAATGTTGGACTTTTTTATGCTTTTTATTTTGAAATAGTTGTGTTTTTTCAATTGGAAAATTTTAAAAGGTTTTTATAGTGCAATTGTTGAGTTTTTTTTAACATGGAACTAATTTTTAATGGTTCTTATAGTGAAATTGTTGAGTTTCTTAACTTGGAACTTTTTTATGGTATTTATAATGAAATAATTTAGTTTTTATCTCAGAACTTTTCTTATTGTTTGTATAGTGAAATTATTGAGTTTTTATACTTGGAACTTTATTAATTGTATCTATAGTGAAATTATTTAGTTTTTTAACTTGAAACTTTTCTTATTATTTTTATAGTGAAATTGTTGAGGTTTTTTCTAAACATGGAACCTTTTAAATGGTCGATATACTTAAACTATTGTGTTTTTTAATTTTGATCCTTTTTTAAGGTTTTTATAGTGAAACTGATGAGTTTTTTTCACTTGGAACTATTTTTTTTGTTTTATAGAGAAAATGTTGAGTTTTTTAACTTGAAATGTTTTTAATATATTTTTTATTGGGAAATTTTTTAATTTGGAACTTTTTTATATTATTTTATATTGATATAGGTGTGTTTTTTCACTTGGAAATTTTTTAAAGATTTTTACAGAGAAATTGTTGAGTTTTTTAACATGGAACTTTATTTTTATGGTTTTTATGGTGAAATTGTTGAGTTTTTTTTAACTTGGAATTTTTTATTGATATTAATAATGAAATAGTTTTGTTTTTTAACTCGTAACTTTTCTTATTGTTTTTACAGTGAAACAATTGAGTTTTTTTAACTTGGAACTTTATTAATGGTATTTATAGTGAAATAGTTTAGTTTTTTAACTCGAAATTTTTCTTATTTTTTTATAGTGAAATTGTTTATATTTTTTAACTTGGAACTTTATTAATGGTATTTATAGTGAAATAGTTTATTATTTTAATTCGATACTTTTCTAATTTTTTTATAGTGAAATTGCTTATTTTTTTTAACTTGGACCATTTTTAACGGTTTTTATACTTAAATTACTGAGATTTGTAATTTTGAACCTTTTTATTTTATGGTTTTTAGAGTAAAACTGATGAGTTTTTTAACGTGCGGCTTTTTTTTATGGTTTTTATAGAGAAAATATTGAGTTATTTAATATATTTTTTATTGACAAATTAATTAGTTTTTTTAATGTTGGACTTTTTTATGCTTTTTATTTTGAAATAGTTGTGTTTTTTCAATTGGAAATTTTTAAAAAGGTTTTTATAGTGCAATTGTTGAGTTTTTTTTAACATGGAACTAATTTTTAATGGTTCTTATAGTGAAATTGTTGAGTTTTTTAACTTGGAACTTTTTTATGGTATTTATAATGAAATAATTTAGTTTTTATCTCAGAGCTTTTCTTATTGTTTGTAGAGTGAAATTGTTGAGTTTTTATACTTGGAACTTTATTAATTGTATCTATAGTGAAATTATTTAGTTTTTTAACTTGAAACTTTTCTTATTATTTTTATAGTGAAATTGTTGAGGTTTTTTCTAAACATGGAACCTTTTAAATGGTCGTTATACTTAAACTATTATGTTTTTTAATTTGGAACCTTTTTTTAAGGTTTTTATAGTGAAACTGATGAGTTTTTTTCACTTGGAACTATTTTTTTTGTTTTATAGAGAAAATGTTGAGTTTTTTTAACTTGAAATGTTTTTAATATATTTTTTATTGGGAAATTTTTTAATTTGGAACTTTTTTATATTATTTTATATTGATATAGGTGTGTTTTTTCACTTGGAAATTTTTTAAAGATTTTTACAGAGAAATTGTTGAGTTTTTTAACATGGAACTTTATTTTTATGGTTTTTATAGTGAAATTGTTGAGTTTTTTTTAATTGGAATTTTTTATTGATATTAATAATGAAATAGTTTTGTTTTTTAACTCGTAACTTTTCTTATTGTTTTTACAGTGAAACAATTGAGTTTTTTTAACTTGGAACTTTATTAATGGTATTTATAGTGAAATAGTTTAGTTTTTTAACTCGAAATTTTTCTTATTTTTTTATAGTGAAATTGTTTATATTTTTTAACTTGGAACTTTATTAATGGTATTTATAGTGAAATTGTTTAGTTTTTTAATTCGATACTTTTCTAATTTTTTTATAGTGAAATTGCTTATTTTTTTTAACTTGGACCATTTTTAACGGTTTTTATACTTAAATTACTGAGATTTGTAATTTTGAACCTTTTTATTTTATGGTTTTTAGAGTAAACCTGATGAGTTTTTTAACGTGCGGCTTTTTTTTATGGTTTTTATAGAGAAAATGTTGAGTTATTTAATATATTTTTTATTGACAAATTAATTAGTTTTTTTAATGTTGGACTTTTTTATGCTTTTTATTTTGAAATAGTTGTGTTTTTTCAATTGGAAAATTTTAAAAGGTTTTTATAGTGCAATTGTTGAGTTTTTTTTTAACATGGAACTAATTTTTAATGGTTCTTATAGTGAAATTGTTGAGTTTCTTAACTTCGAACTTTTTTATGGTATTTATAATGAAATAATTTAGTTTTTATCTTAGAACTTTTCTTATTGTTTGTATAGTGAAATTATTGAGTTTTTATACTTGGAACTTTATTAATTGTATCTATAGTGAAATTATTTAGTTTTTTAACTTGAAACTTTTCTTATTATTTTTATAGTGAAATTGTTGAGGTTTTTTCTAAACATGGAACCTTTTAAATGGTCGATATACTTAAACTATTGTGTTTTTTAATTTTGATCCTTTTTTAAGGTTTTTATAGTGAAACTGATGAGTTTTTTTCACTTGGAACTATTTTTTTTGTTTTATAGAGAAAATATTGAGTTTTTTAACTTGAAATGTTTTTAATATATTTTTTATTGGGAAATTTTTTAATTTGGAACTTTTTTATATCATTTTATATTGATATAGGTGTGTTTTTTCACTTGGAAATTTTTTAAAGATTTTTACAGAGAAATTGTTGAGTTTTTTAACATGGAACTTTATTTTTATGGTTTTTATAGTGAAATTGTTGAGTTTTTTTTAACTTGGAATTTTTTATTGATATTAATAATGAAATAGTTTTGTTTTTTAACTCGTAACTTTTCTTATTGTTTTTACAGTGAAACAATTGAGTTTTTTTAACTTGGAACTTTATTAATGGTATTTATAGTGAAATAGTTTAGTTTTTTAACTCGAAATTTTTCTTATTTTTTCATAGTGAAATTGTTTATATTTTTTAACTTGGAACTTTATTAATGGTATTTATAGTGAAATAGTTTATTATTTTAATTCGATACTTTTCTAATTTTTTTATAGTGAAATTGCTTATTTTTTTTAACTTGGACCATTTTTAACGGTTTTAATACTTAAATTACTGAGATTTGTAATTTTGAACCTTTTTATTTTATGGTTTTTAGAGTAAAACTGATGAGTTTTTTAACGTGCTGCTTTTTTTTATGGTTTTTATAGAGAAAATGTTGAGTTATTTAATATATTTTTTATTGACAAATTAATTAGTTTTTTTAATGTTGGACTTTTTTATGCTTTTTATTTTGAAATAGTTGTGTTTTTTCAATTGGAAATTTTTAAAAGGTTTTTATAGTGCAATTGTTGAGTTTTTTTTAACAAGGAACTAATTTTTAATGGTTCTTATAGTGAAATTGTTGAGTTTCTTAACTTGGAACTTTTTTATGGTATTTATAATGAAATAATTTAGTTTTTATCTCAGAACTTTTCTTATTGTTTGTATAGTGAAATTATTGAGTTTTTATACTTGGAACTTTATTAATTGTATCTATAGTGAAATTATTTAGTTTTTTAACTTGAAACTTTTCTTATTATTTTTATAGTGAAATTGTTGAGGTTTTTTCTAAACATGGAACCTTTTAAATGGTCGATATACTTAAACTATTGTGTTTTTTAATTTTGATCCTTTTTTAAGGTTTTTATAGTGAAACTGATGAGTTTTTTTCACTTGGAACTATTTTTTTTGTTTTATAGAGAAAATGTTGAGTTTTTTAACTTGAAATGTTTTTAATATATTTTTTATTGGGAAATTTTTTAATTTGGAACTTTTTTATATTATTTTATATTGATATAGGTGTGTTTTTTCACTTGGAAATTTTTTAAAGATTTTTACAGAGAAATTGTTGAGTTTTTTAACATGGAACTTTATTTTTATGGTTTTTATAGTGAAATTGTTGAGTTTTTTTTAACTTGGAATTTTTTATTGATATTAATAATGAAATAGTTTTGTTTTTTAACTCGTAACTTTTCTTATTGTTTTTACAGTGAAACAATTGAGTTTTTTTAACTTGGAACTTTATTAATGGTATTTATAGTGAAATAGTTTAGTTTTTTAACTCGAAATTTTTCTTATTTTTTTATAGTGAAATTGTTTATATTTTTTAACTTGGAACTTTATTAATGGTATTTATAGTGAAATAGTTTATTATTTTAATTCGATACTTTTCTAATTTTTTTATAGTGAAATTGCTTATTTTTTTTAACTTGGACCATTTTTAACGGTTTTTATACTTAAATTACTGAGATTTGTAATTTTGAACCTTTTTATTTTATGGTTTTTAGAGTAAAACTGATGAGTTTTTTAACGTGCTGCTTTTTTTTATGGTTTTTATAGAGAAAATGTTGAGTTATTTAATATATTTTTTATTGACAAATTAATTAGTTTTTTTAATGTTGGACTTTTTTATGCTTTTTATTTTGAAATAGTTGTGTTTTTTCAATTGGAAATTTTTAAAAGGTTTTTATAGTGCAATTGTTGAGTTTTTTTTAACAAGGAACTAATTTTTAATGGTTCTTATAGTGAAATTGTTGAGTTTCTTAACTTGGAACTTTTTTATGGTATTTATAATGAAATAATTTAGTTTTTATCTCAGAACTTTTCTTATTGTTTGTATAGTGAAATTATTGAGTTTTTATACTTGGAACTTTATTAATTGTATCTATAGTGAAATTATTTAGTTTTTTAACTTGAAACTTTTCTTATTATTTTTATAGTGAAATTATTGAGGTTTTTTCTAAACATGGAACCTTTTAAATGGTCGATATACTTAAACTATTGTGTTTTTTAATTTTGATCCTTTTTTAAGGTTTTTATAGTGAAACTGATGAGTTTTTTTCACTTGGAACTATTTTTTTTGTTTTATAGAGAAAATGTTGAGTTTTTTAACTTGAAATGTTTTTAATATATTTTTTATTGGGAAATTTTTTAATTTGGAACTTTTTTATATTATTTTATATTGATATAGGTGTGTTTTTTCACTTGGAAATTTTTTAAAGATTTTTACAGAGAAATTGTTGAGTTTTTTAACATGGAACTTTATTTTTATGGTTTTTATAGTGAAATTGTTGAGTTTTTTTTAACTTGGAATTTTTTATTGATATTAATAATGAAATAGTTTTGTTTTTTAACTCGTAACTTTTCTTATTGTTTTTACAGTGAAACAATTGAGTTTTTTTAACTTGGAACTTTATTAATGGTATTTATAGTGAAATAGTTTAGTTTTTTAACTCGAAATTTTTCTTATTTTTTTATAGTGAAATTGTTTATATTTTTTAACTTGGAACTTTATTAATGGTATTTATAGTGAAATAGTTTATTATTTTAATTCGATACTTTTCTAATTTTTTTATAGTGAAATTGCTTATTTTTTTTAACTTGGACCATTTTTAACGGTTTTTATACTTAAATTACTGAGATTTGTAATTTTGAACCTTTTTATTTTATGGTTTTTAGAGTAAAACTGATGAGTTTTTTAACGTGCTGCTTTTTTTTATGGTTTTTATAGAGAAAATGTTGAGTTATTTAATATATTTTTTATTGACAAATTAATTAGTTTTTTTAATGTTGGACTTTTTTATGCTTTTTATTTTGAAATAGTTGTGTTTTTTCAATTGGAAAATTTTAAAAGGTTTTTATAGTGCAATTGTTGAGTTTTTTTTAACAAGGAACTAATTTTTAATGGTTCTTATAGTGAAATTGTTGAGTTTCTTAACTTGGAACTTTTTTATGGTATTTATAATGAAATAATTTAGTTTTTATCTCAGAACTTTTCTTATTGTTTGTATAGTGAAATTATTGAGTTTTTATACTTGGAACTTTATTAATTGTATCTATAGTGAAATTATTTAGTTTTTTAGCTTGAAACTTTTCTTATTATTTTTATAGTGAAATTGTTGAGGTTTTTTCTAAACATGGAACCTTTTAAATGGTCGATATACTTAAACTATTGTGTTTTTTAATTTTGATCCTTTTTTAAGGTTTTTATAGTGAAACTGATGAGTTTTTTTCACTTGGAACTATTTTTTTTGTTTTATAGAGAAAATGTTGAGTTTTTTAACTTGAAATGTTTTTAATATATTTTTTATTGGGAAATTTTTTAATTTGGAACTTTTTTATATTATTTTATATTAATATAGGTGTGTTTTTTCACTTGGAAATTTTTTAAAGATTTTTACAGAGAAATTGTTGAGTTTTTTAACATGGAACTTTATTTTTATGGTTTTTATGGTGAAATTGTTGAGTTTTTTTTAACTTGGAATTTTTTATTGATATTAATAATGAAATAGTTTTGTTTTTTAACTCGTAACTTTTCTTATTGTTTTTACAGTGAAACAATTGAGTTTTTTTAACTTGGAACTTTATTAATGGTATTTATAGTGAAATAGTTTAGTTTTTTAACTCGAAATTTTTCTTATTTTTTTATAGTGAAATTGTTTATATTTTTTAACTTGGAACTTTATTAATGGTATTTATAGTGAAATAGTTTATTATTTTAATTCGATACTTTTCTAATTTTTTTATAGTGAAATTGCTTATTTTTTTTAACTTGGACCATTTTTAACGGTTTTTATACTTAAATTACTGAGATTTGTAATTTTGAACCTTTTTATTTTATGGTTTTTAGAGTAAAACTGATGAGTTTTTTAACGTGCTGCTTTTTTTTATGGTTTTTATAGAGAAAATGTTGAGTTATTTAATATATTTTTTATTGACAAATTAATTAGTTTTTTTAATGTTGGACTTTTTTATGCTTTTTATTTTGAAATAGTTGTGTTTTTTCAATTGGAAAATTTTAAAAGGTTTTTATAGTGCAATTGTTGAGTTTTTTTTAACAAGGAACTAATTTTTAATGGTTCTTATAGTGAAATTGTTGAGTTTCTTAACTTGGAACTTTTTTATGGTATTTATAATGAAATAATTTAGTTTTTATCTCAGAACTTTTCTTATTGTTTGTATAGTGAAATTATTGAGTTTTTATACTTGGAACTTTATTAATTGTATCTATAGTGAAATTATTTAGTTTTTTAGCTTGAAACTTTTCTTATTATTTTTATAGTGAAATTGTTGAGGTTTTTTCTAAACATGGAACCTTTTAAATGGTCGATATACTTAAACTATTGTGTTTTTTAATTTTGATCCTTTTTTAAGGTTTTTATAGTGAAACTGATGAGTTTTTTTCACTTGGAACTATTTTTTTTGTTTTATAGAGAAAATGTTGAGTTTTTTAACTTGAAATGTTTTTAATATATTTTTTATTGGGAAATTTTTTAATTTGGAACTTTTTTATATTATTTTATATTAATATAGGTGTGTTTTTTCACTTGGAAATTTTTTAAAGATTTTTACAGAGAAATTGTTGAGTTTTTTAACATGGAACTTTATTTTTATGGTTTTTATGGTGAAATTGTTGAGTTTTTTTTAACTTGGAATTTTTTATTGATATTAATAATGAAATAGTTTTGTTTTTTAACTCGTAACTTTTCTTATTGTTTTTACAGTGAAACAATTGAGTTTTTTTAACTTGGAACTTTATTAATGGTATTTATAGTGAAATAGTTTAGTTTTTTAACTCGAAATTTTTCTTATTTTTTTATAGTGAAATTGTTTATATTTTTTAACTTGGAACTTTATTAATGGTATTTATAGTGAAATAGTTTATTATTTTAATTCGATACTTTTCTAATTTTTTTATAGTGAAATTGCTTATTTTTTTTAACTTGGACCATTTTTAACGGTTTTTATACTTAAATTACTGAGATTTGTAATTTTGAACCTTTTTATTTTATGGTTTTTAGAGTAAAACTGATGAGTTTTTTAACGTGCGGCTTTTTTTTATGGTTTTTATAGAGAAAATATTGAGTTATTTAATATATTTTTTATTGACAAATTAATTAGTTTTTTTAATGTTGGACTTTTTTATGCTTTTTATTTTGAAATAGTTGTGTTTTTTCAATTGGAAATTTTTAAAAAGGTTTTTATAGTGCAATTGTTGAGTTTTTTTTAACATGGAACTAATTTTTAATGGTTCTTATAGTGAAATTGTTGAGTTTTTTAACTTGGAACTTTTTTATGGTATTTATAATGAAATAATTTAGTTTTTATCTCAGAGCTTTTCTTATTGTTTGTAGAGTGAAATTGTTGAGTTTTTATACTTGGAACTTTATTAATTGTATCTATAGTGAAATTATTTAGTTTTTTAACTTGAAACTTTTCTTATTATTTTTATAGTGAAATTGTTGAGGTTTTTTCTAAACATGGAACCTTTTAAATGGTCGTTATACTTAAACTATTGTGTTTTTTAATTTGGAACCTTTTTTTAAGGTGTTTATAGTGAAACTGATGAGTTTTTTTCACTTGGAACTATTTTTTTTGTTTTATAGAGAAAATGTTGAGTTTTTTTAACTTGAAATGTTTTTAATATATTTTTTATTGGGAAATTTTTTAATTTGGAACTTTTTTATATTATTTTATATTGATATAGGTGTGTTTTTTCACTTGGAAATTTTTTAAAGATTTTTACAGAGAAATTGTTGAGTTTTTTAACATGGAACTTTATTTTTATGGTTTTTATAGTGAAATTGTTGAGTTTTTTTTAATTGGAATTTTTTATTGATATTAATAATGAAATAGTTTTGTTTTTTAACTCGTAACTTTTCTTATTGTTTTTACAGTGAAACAATTGAGTTTTTTTAACTTGGAACTTTATTAATGGTATTTATATTGAAATAGTATAGTTTTTTAACTCGAAATTTTTCTTATTTTTTTATAGTGAAATTGTTTATATTTTTTAACTTGGAACTTTATTAATGGTATTTATAGTGAAATAGTTTAGTTTTTTAATTCGATACTTTTCTAATTTTTTTTTATAGTGAAATTGCTTATTTTTTTTAACTTAGACCATTTTTAACGGTTTTTATACTTCAATTACTGAGATTTGTAATTTTGAACCTTTTTATTTTATGGTTTTTAGAGTAAACCTGATGAGTTTTTTAACGTGCGGCTTTTTTTTATGGTTTTTATAGAGAAAATGTTGAGTTATTTAATATATTTTTTATTGACAAATTAATTAGTTTTTTTAATGTTGGACTTTTTTATGCTTTTTATTTTGAAATAGTTGTGTTTTTTCAATTGGAAAATTTTAAAAGGTTTTTATAGTGCAATTGTTGAGTTTTTTTTAACATGGAACTAATTTTTAATGGTTCTTATAGTGAAATTGTTGAGTTTCTTAACTTGGAACTTTTTTATGGTATTTATAATGAAATAATTTAGTTTTTATCTCAGAACTTTTCTTATTGTTTGTATAGTGAAATTATTGAGTTTTTATACTTGGAACTTTATTAATTGTATCTATAGTGAAATTATTTAGTTTTTTAACTTGAAACTTTTCTTATTATTTTTATAGTGAAATTGTTGAGGTTTTTTCTAAACATGGAACCTTTTAAATGGTCGATATACTTAAACTATTGTGTTTTTTAATTTTGATCCTTTTTTAAGGTTTTTATAGTGAAACTGATGAGTTTTTTTCACTTGGAACTATTTTTTTTGTTTTATAGAGAAAATGTTGAGTTTTTTAATTTGAAATGTTTTTAATATATTTTTTATTGGGAAATTTTTTAATTTGGAACTTTTTTATATTATTTTATATTGATATAGGTATGTTTACGCGTGTCCCGGGGATTTGCATGGAATGATCGGTTCATCCATCGTCACCCGACGCTCAAAGAGGGTTACAGTTTCCCTGCATGTCAGTTTTCTTTTCAAAATTATCACCATGTTTAGATGCAATGCTATTTTTGCCAAAACTCAGGACATTTTGTAAACAAAAATAAACACACACAGCTTTTTTGACTGAATATTATTTTATTGAATGGCCTCTGAATAGGCAAAGGTTTACATCAGGAAGCAACCACCTGGAAAGAGGTAGCCACTAAAAATTGAGAAAAGAAACTATCCTAATGGCAATGTACACGGCATTCCAAGGAGTTCCATTTCTGCTATGACCTGCATGTCTTCAAGACTCTCCATTCTGTTTCGGCTTTCCGAGAAGACGAGGGGACTGTTTCCTATCCTTCCGATATTGTCAAACTGTACGAAACGATGACGTGGTTCAGATAACTCGGATCGCAGTTGTTCGCTTGTTCCCTTATTTTGCGTAGATCGCCCTCTCGGGTTTTCAATCCACCGGGATACCCTTTTTTGCCTGAGCTGTCCAATGCGGCTTTTCAACTCAGCGGGTGTACATTTTTTTTTTATTCATTTCCCTAATTTTTGCCCGAGCTTTTTATTCTGTTTTTAGCTCGCCGGGATGCCCTTTTCTTGCCTGGACTTACATTCTGTTTTTGTGTCCAGCGGGTCTCTTTATGCGAAGTATTTTTTAACTGCGTCCGAGTTAACAGGAGATGGGAAGTCTTCTCCATCCATAGTGGTGAGCATCAGCGCTCCTCCTGAGAATACTTTCTTCACTATGAATGGTCCTTCGTAGTTTGGGGTCCACTTGCCCCTGTTATCTGAACCTGGAGGAACGATCCTCTTCAATACAAGCTCTCCCACTTGATACTCTCGAGTACGTACTCGTTGATCGAATGCCCGTTTCATTCTCCTCTGATAAAGCTGACCATGACAGATAGCCGCTAATCTCTTTTCCTCAATTAGACATAGCTGGTCGTAACGAGCACGCACCCATTCAGCCTCATCCAGTTTGACATCCATCATCACGCGAAGTGAAGGAATCTCCACTTCAACAGGCAGGACTGCTTCCATGCCATAGACCAGAGAGAAGGGAGTTGCCCCTGTTGACGTCCTGACCGACGTTCGGTACCCATGCAAAGCAAACGGTAACATCTCATGCCAATCCCTGTAGGTGACAACCATTTTCTGCACAATCTTCTTGATATTCTTGTTAGCTGCCTCTACCGCACCATTCATCTTTGGTCGGTAAGGAGAAGAATTGTGATGCTGTATTTTGAAGTCCCGACATAGATCTGCCATCATCTTATTGTTGAGATTAGAACCATTATCAGTAATGATCCTCTCGGGCACTCCATATCTGCATATGATATCTCTTTTCAGAAATCTTGCCACCACTTGACGAGTGACATTGGCATAAGACGCTGCTTCTACCCACTTGGTAAAGTAATCAATCGCGACCAGAATGAAGCGATGACCGTTCGAAGCAGTTGGCTCAATCTTCCCGATCATGTCAATGCCCCACATAGAGAAAGGCCAAGGAGATGACATGACATTCAGCGGGTTAGGAGGAACATGCACTTTATCTGCATATATTTGGCACTTGTGGCACTTTCGGGCGAATGAACAACAGTCTGCATCCATTGTCATCCAGTAATACCCTGATCTCAGCAGTTTCTTTGCCATGGCATGCCCTCCTGCATGGGTACCAAAAGATCCTTCATGGACTTCCTGCATCAACAGACTTGCTTCGTGTCTATCCACGCATCTGAGCAAGACCATGTCGAAGTTCCTCTTATACAAAACCCCGTCTGTGTTCAAGAAGAAACTAGCAGCAAGCCGTCTCAAGGTCTTTTTGTCTTTGGAAGATGCCCCTGTTGGGTATTCTTGCTTCTCCAGGAATAACTTGATATCAAAATACCAAGGTTTCTCGTCAGACACGGCATCTACAGAGAAAGCATAAGCGGGAGAGTCAAGCCTGGAGATGTCAATTCTGGGCACAAAGTTCCAACACGTGACTTTAATCGACGAAGAGAGAGTAGCCAAAGCATCGGCAAATTGATTTTCGTCCCGTGGTATGTACTTGAGTTCAACCGTTGTGAAGAATGTCAACAGCTTTCTAGCATAATCCCTGTACGGAACTAGATGCTCTTGATGTGTATACCACTTGCCGGTAATTTGGTTAATGACGAGGGCTGAATCTCCGAATATATCGAGGTTCTTAATCCGAAGATCAATTGCCTCCTCTATTCCCATTATACACGCCTCGTATTCCGCTTCATTGTTGGTGCAGCCAAAAGTAATTTTGGCAGCGAAGGGTAAGTGAACACCTTCAGGAGTAATGAGTACGGCACCAACTCCACGACCATTGATATTGACGGCCCCATCAAACATCAACTTCCATTTGGATTCAGGGTCAGGTCCCTCCTCCGGAAGTGGTTCCTCATAATCGTTTGTTTTGAGGTACATGATGTCCTCATCAGGGAAATCAAATCTCATCGGCTGATAGTCATCCTCAAGAGGTTGCTGAGCAAGGTATTCCGACAATACACTTCCTTTGATGGCTTTCTGAGAAGTGTACTGGATGTCGTATTCCGTTAAAATCATCTGCCATCTAGCAACCCTTCCGGTCAATGCGGGTTTCTCAAAGATGTACTTGACGGGGTCCATCTTGGAAATGAGAAGTGTGGTATGGGTCAACATATACTGCCTCAGTCGGCGAGCAGCCCATACCAAAGCGCAGCAAGTTTTCTCGAGCAGTGAGTATCGGGATTCACAGTCGGTAAACTTTTTGCTAAGGTAATAAATGGCGTACTCTTTTCGACCAGACTCGTCATGTTGGCCGAGCACACACCCCATCGACCCTTCTAGCACGGTCAAGTACATGATTAACGGTCTCCCCTCCACTGGAGGCATCAGAATTGGAGGTTCCTGCAAATATTCCTTTATTTTGTCGAAAGCTCTTTGGCAATCATCATTCCACCTGACCGTCTGCTCTTTTCTTAGCAGTTTGAATATTGGTTCGCACGTGGCAGTTAGGTGAGATATGAACCGAGAAATGTAGTTCAATCTACCTAAGAACCCGCGCACTTCTTTTTCTGTCTTTGGTGCAGGCATATCTTGAATAGCTTTCACTTTAGCAGGATCTACCTCAATTCCTCTTTGACTTACAATGAAACCCAGCAATTTTCCGGATCGCACTCCGAAAGTGCACTTGTTCGGATTCAACCTCAGCTTGTACTTGATCAATCTGTCAAACAGCTTCTTCAAATTAACCAAATGTTCCTCTTCGTCTTTGGACTTTGCAATCATATCATCCACATAACATTCGATCTCTCTGTGGATCATGTCATGGAACAATGTGACCATTGCCCGCTGATAAGTTGCCCCAGCGTTCTTCAAACCAAAGGGCATGACCTTATAGCAGAATGTTCCCCACGGGGTAATGAACGTTGTCTTCTCCATGTCCTCCGGCGCCATTTTTATCTGATTATAACCGGAGAATCCATCCATGAAGGAGAACACTGAGAATTGAGCAGTATTGTCGACCAACACGTCAATGTGTGGCAACGGAAAATCATCCTTCGGGCTTGCTCTGTTCAAATCTCTATAGTCAACGCACATTCGGACCTTGCCGTCCTTCTTAGGTACTGGTACGATATTAGCTACCCAAGGCGGGTAACTAGACACGGCAAGGAATCCGGCATCCCACTGCTTCTGCACCTCCTCTTTAATCTTCATCGCCATATCCGGGCGAGTTCTTCTCAACTTTTGCTTCACAGGAGGACAGTCTTCTCTCAGGGGTAGCTTATGCATCACGATATCGGTATCCAAGCCTGGCATATCTTGATATGACCAAGCGAAGATATCCACATACTCTCTCAGCATACTGATCAGCTCTTGTTTGACGTCGGCTTGCAGATTGGCCCCTATCTTGATCTCTTTCTTTGCATCTTCACTGCCAATGTTGATGGTCTCAATCTCTTCTTGATGAGGCTGAATAACTCGTTCCTCTTGTTTCAACAGTCTGACTAACTCTTCAGGGAGGTCACAGTCTTCCTCAACCCCTTCATCAGCTTGGTAGACTGGATTATCGAAGTCATGCATGGTCATAGCAGGAACATTATCCATGGAATCCGGATGATCAATACTGCACAAATGATGTGCTCATTCAGAATCTGCTTATTTTGAAAAGAGACGCTAACACAAAGCAAAAAAGGAAAACACATTGCCATTTTTATATTGTTTTTGTGAAAAAGTTTAAAAACAAAGACAGGGAACGCAGTTTGTCTGAAAATGTCCTTTTATTTCATAGCAAAATAACGATGCGATACAAAACATGATGGCCCAATACAATGGATCCAAGCATCTTGGGCAGAATGCTGGACTTGACAATGCAGTATGCTAATAAAAGGAAACAAAACAATTACTTTGAGAGCCAGGTGACTTGAACAATGTCTTCAGCAGACCAATTTCCTAGCTCCTCGCCGGGTGCACACGGGCGGATCCAATTGTTGTCCCAGTCTTTGTCACTGTCTCCGTCTTGACTTGCCGTACAGATTTGATCATGGTTGAGCAACCCAGCACTTGTGAACGCAACAGCCTTACCACTCTGAGTAGACCCTCCAGGTTGATACCCTAAGCCAAATTTGTCACCCTTCTTTTCCACCTCCAGTAACTTGCCCCAGCCTTGGGCATTGCCTGATTGGACGGCCTCCTTTGCTTCCCGATAAGAATGAATTGACGTGCCTTCGTTGTTTTTCTTCACCGGAGTCAAGATACTGACATCTGCCTCAAACGCTTGGCACAAAGTCTCGTGAATTTCTCCGTCCATCTCTACATATTTAAATGTCGACAGGTGGCTGACGAAAATATCTTCTTCCCCGCACACTGTGATGACCTGGCCGTCCACCACATACTTAAGCTTCTGGTGCAGAGTTGAGGTGACAGCTCCAGCTGCATGTATCCACGGTCTGCCCAACAAGCAACTATACGCAGGCTGGATATCCATGACATAGAAGACACTCTTGAAGACTTGAGAGCCTATCTTAACAGGCAACTCAACTTCTCCGAAAACTGATCTTCTTGAACCATCGAAAGCTTTAACCACTAGATCACTCGGTGTCAGGATAACCCCGTCAATGTCAAGCTTCATCAACGCCTTTTTCGGGAGCACGTTCAAAGAAGAGCCTGTGTCCACAAGAACATGGGATAACACAGCGCCCCTGCATTCCATCGTAATATGCAGCGCTTTATTGTGATTTCTTCCTTCCACAGTGAGATCTCTGTCAGTGAAGCCCAATCCATGGCTAGCATTGACACTTCCAACAACAACTTCAAGTTGATTGACCGTAATCTCTTGAGGAACGTAAGCCATTTGAAGTACTTTCAGCAAGGCTTCTCGGTGCGCGGGTGAGCACATCAACAGTGACAAGATAGAAATCTTCGAAGGCGTCTGATTCAGTTGGTCAACCACCTTGTAGTCACTCCTTTTGATGATCTTCATAAATTCCTCTACCTCTTTCTCAAACGTCTCCTGCCCAGCCACAGGAGTATTTGACTCATCACTCGCAGTCTGCTTTCCTTTGTCTTTGGACGAAGTTTCGGCCTCGAGATCCTTTCTCAGTGCAGGAGGAGCAAACAAACGGCCACTTCGAGTAAAACCTCCAACACCTCCCACATTTTCAATAGTCAAGTCAGCAACAGGTCTACTTCCCATCTTCTGTCCCGCCACATAGACATCAGAACCATAATGCCACGGAATGGCTCTATCATCATTATACGGCATTGGCCCAGGTACAGTTATAGTCACAGGACTAATCTGAGGAGCGAAGGTGATAACCGGCCTCTGTCTGACGGGCATATCAGCTTCGTCGTAGAAGATAGTAACGGTTGACACATCATCAGCCTCTTCATTACTAATCTTGCTAAATTGCAGAGATCCATCATCAATCAACTCTTGCAAACCCGTCTTCAATTTCTCGCAGCCATTCACAGCACTTGCACAGTCTTCACAATCGAGAGAACAACCAGGAAACACTTGACCCTTCAACAGTCTCTCTTTCACCACTTTCAACGGCGTCTTGACTTCACCAATACTTAGTACCAAACTCGACTTGTCATCACGCTCAACAGCATTAACTCTTGCCCCGCCATGGTGAGGTATAGGGTTCGAGTGGACATTCGGTGGTGGTGCAAAGTTGATTGCCTTTGAATCCACGAGATCTTGAACTTTGTGATGTAGCGCCCTGCACTTCTCAGTTGAGTGCCCGGGTGCTCCTGAATGAAAGGCGCATCGCGCGTTGACATCGTAACCAGCTGGAAGCTCTCCAGGAGGTGGTGGTGCCAAAGTCCTTAATTGAATAAGGTTCAAATCTAATAGTCTCGGCAACAAGGCAGCATATGTCATCGGAATAGCTTCAATCACCCTGTTAGCAGGACGAGTCGGCCTCGGCTGATAAGGTCTTTGCTGGTAGTTGGCTCTAGGTTGTTGCTGTTGCTGCTGTTGTTGTGGTGGAGGTAACATTTGTTGTACGGGAGCTGCAGGAATGGTGACGGCAGCCACATGCCCATAAGGTCTTCTGTAACTACGGCCCTGGCTTCGGCCAAATACAGCATTGGTCTCACCTTCTCGCCTTCTCGGAGGTCCACTAAAAGCTTTCCTCGCCCCATTCGAACTACTAGCACCAGGGTCTTGTATCTTCCCCATCTTCAACAGCGTTTCGACCCTTTCCCCTGCAATGACAATATCGTTGAACTTAGTAGCAGAACTCGACGCCAATCTCTCGAGAAATACCCCCTGGAGAGTACCCATAAACATATCGGCCATTTCATTCTCCAACAGGGGTGGCTGTACCCTGGCAGCTAACTGACGCCACCTCTGGGCGTATTCTTTAAAGCCTTCTTTTGCCGTCTGAGCCATATGTTGCAACTGGGTGCGATTCGGAGCCATGTCCATGTTATATTGGTATTGCTTCACGAAGGCCTCAGCGAGGTCTTTCCAGCTCTTGACATTGACCCTGCTGAGCTTCATGTACCACTCAAGAGAAGCTCCCACCAAGCTATCCTGAAAGTAATACATCCACAATTTTTCATCGTCTGTATGCGCGGCAATTCTCCCAACATATGATTGCAGATGGGTCCTTGGGCAAGTAGTGCCGTTATATTTCTCGAAAGTAGGAACTTTGAATTTATATGGAATCCTGACTCCCGGAACCAAACCCAAGTCTGTTATATCGAATCCCAAAGAACTCTGGGACTGAATAGCCTTGATTTGCTCGGCCATCTCTTCAAATCTCTTGTTCATTTCGACCCCTTGACCCTCGGTCTCATCAAGTAAAGTGAATTGGTCATCCTGGTGATCCACATGAATGTTATGCATCCCGTCATTGACTACGGTCGCCCCTGGTTGTATAACTTGAGGTCCAGCCTGACGCGCGCCCGCACCGGCATGATTATCAGCATTAGCAGCAGCAGCAGCATTTCTGTTCTGATTTTCCACCATCTCTCGCAAACGCTCTTGATTCTGCCCCATGCCGGCCATTAACGTCATGAAGTTGTCCATCCTCTGCCTTAGATCTGCCAAATCTGCCTGCATTTGATCCATGGCTCGCTCTCTGTTAATCTTAGTTGGGTATCTGTGCACTGTTGGTTGACCTCGAACTTTTCGAGGAGCTATTGCGCCTGAGAACACAAAACACATTAGTATCTGATGCAACACCTGCAAAACAACAAACAAGTTATATGGATGCAATGCAGTTGTTTATGTTTCCAATCACAGGTCATTTATGCCCCGGTTCCGGTATTTAGCAAAGAAAACCAGACGGGCACTGATCCTCGACTTTCAGGAACCTTTGCAGGAAACCACATTCAAACCATAATAGCAAGCAAACCAAGACATGGTGAGAAACATCATAACATAGATCAGCCCAATAGGCACAACAAAACAGAATTCCTCATAGAGTACGAGCTCTTACAAAGAAAAACAAACAGCTAGGACTCCTACAACATGCCTGCAGGTAATCCAAATACAAAGAAAACAACTAAGAAGCACAACCGCCGCCTGAGAATCCTGAAACTCCATCATCAGACCTGACCTTCTTGACTCCTGCCATCAACTTGAGGTCTTCAATCTCTTTGAGTGCTGCTTCGAGGGCTTGTTGACTGTCTGCGAGCTGCTGGGTCTTTTCTCTGCGAATCCTGTGGGCCTGCTCCACCTCTTCTTTCTTGTAAGCCATCTGGGTCTCGAAGAATTCTTCTTTTTCTTTATACTGCTTCAACTCCTGCTCTCTTTGTCCCTTCAACCAGACAATAGACTGACGAGCATCTCTAAGGGTCTTTGACTTCTTCTTGCGCTCAACTTCTCTTTGGGCTTCCATCATCCCCAACCTGCGGAAATGTGCCTCCTTTCCTACAAAGTCTTTCTCCTTAGCCTCCAAAGTCATTTGTACCTTCAGCAACTTCTCCTCAGCTTCCTTCTTGGCCCTGTTAGCTTGGTGATACAAGCTTACCATCTCAGTATTTTCAACTCTAACTGCATGCAGCTGGGCTTCTAACTTCTTGAATTCCTCTAAAGGCACAGTATCAATGGACTCAGCAACTGGGGGAACTGGTGCTGAAAACGGTAGCAAAACTCTTCTGGCTCTGTCCTTCAACCAAGCTTCGTACTCTGGGAATGTCTGATTGTTGCACTTCCCGAAACTAGATATTCCTTCTCCTTTGATGTTCTTCCAAGCTCCAGCGACCTTCCTCACTAAGGGCACATTATCTTTCACGGGGAAGTAGAAAATGGGGGTCAGCTTCAAATCTTCTGGCACCTCTCTCAAAGCGTATCCTAACTGTCTTCTTAACAAGATTGGATTGTAATTAATCCCTCCAGTTACTCCCAACAAAGGCACACTATGATAACTTCCGCAGCTGGTAATAAAACGTGCCCCTTGCAGCCTTTGAGTGAACCATCTAACATCCTTGGCAAGCAACTTTTCCAGCTTCTGGGCCCATATCAAGCTATGGTCACTAAACACTCCCGTATTAGGCAAATGCCTCATGAACCACATGTGAAATAACGGAGCACAGCATCGGACCAAACCTCCCCTCTTCTTCTCAGTCTTGTAATGAACCGAATAATACAAATCCCCAAGTAAGGTAGGCACCGGGTTCTTCAGCAAAAAGAGATGTATGGCATTTATATCGATGAACTTCTCCATATCAGCAAACAAAATGATGCCATAGATAGACAGAGCCAAAATAGCACACACAGCATCCCATTCTTCTTCAACAGCCAATTCTCCCGCTTTCTTCACCAAAGCCTCCAAAGAAAATCCAGACACTCCTCCTTTGATAATGGTCAAAGACTTCACAGTAGAAGGACTCAAATAAAGAGCCTTTGCAATAGCCTCCGGTGCTGGTCTACTCATCTCAGAGTTGAAAGGAACCTGATCTTGAACTGGCACACCCAGGATCAAAGCATACTCCTCCAGCATAGGGCCCAATTGGAAATCAGGAAAGGTGAAGCAACGGAGCTGAGGGTCATAATACTGAAGCAATGTATGAATGGCACTCCTCTCTGAAGGATCTAACTCTATCACCACATCAAGAATACTCCCGTAGGCTTTTCTGAATCTCTCTACCTGATTGGGTGTAATCAACTTTACCATCTTCTTCAGCAAATCAATCTTGACATCAAAGAACTTGAAATGAATATTCTGCTTGCGAGGATCTTCCATCTTTGAAGAGAATACCGGAACCGGAAGCAGAGATATGAACCTGTGAATGAAAACAAAACAATGATTAATGATGCAGTGATGCAATGCAGATGCAAATGCAAGGGCATATGACCAACTGGGACCATCTGGAGTCTGGCTACTGACAAAGCCCCTCTGAACAACTGACAACCCAAAAGTCCACTGAATCACACTCTCTGATAGTCATAACCCTCTGAAGAGAATCTCTGGACCACAATATCACGAATACCGGAATCAGAAAACCAGAACTTCAGAACCACAGTGACTGTATCATGAACATGAACTGCGCTGATAACAAGGGTATGATGAGGTCAAGGGCTCCTGCAAACCTGTAAACCCATCCCCAGTCTCACGGGTGTGCTCCGGGTCAAACATCACGGACTCTCAAAGCCGAATAGCAATAATACTTTCACCATTTCCGAGAAATGGCTCATGACCAAATCAGGGAATCGGTTAGGCATTATGTACTACGCAGGGAGGCCTCAGCTGAGTCCGGGAAAAACAAGCATCCCTTATAAGTCCTCAGCTTCAAGCGCTGAAATCGAGAGACAATAGCACATTCAGCCCGTAGGATACAGTACTAATGTCATACGACCAGATGCTTTGACTGAGTTCCTATAAGAGAACCAGGCCATCCTATGCGAGTTCCCAGTGGACCCTCGGGTGCGAATGGGTTTGCCACAGAATGTGGTCTGCCACTGTCACCACTGGAGAGGGTTGTTTCCACAAAGGTTCTCAATGATCGGTCCCCAGATGCACATAACTATCAAGGTCCTATCCCGAAGTGGAGGAAATCCCCACACAAGATATTTCCAAGACGGTCGCAGTCTGGGCGTGAAACACATCGCCACTCATCATGCCACATGCGAGTACAATATGCCCACTTCTAATCCTAGGGTGCACTCAAGCCGGGTACTTGGCTTATCTCTCAGAAACAGTATCACCCATCCCGCCAAACAGAAAACCAGTCCAGACAGTCCAGTACGATATAAATGATGCGGAAAATAAATACTGAAGACTGTAAATAAAACTGTAAATAAAGCTGTAAATAAACAACAGTAAAACACAACAAGCCACATCAAACAAACATCACCCAATGAAACAGCAACAAACAAGCGCTAGGATAGACTCACAGGGGAACCAGAGATTCTCTGGTGAGCACTCCCCAGCAGAGTCGCCAAGCTGTCGCTCCCGAGGATTTCCATCCCTGGTACAAACGCGAAAGTGGCGCGGAGGAAGAATAGAGTCGCCAGCCAGGCATTTTTATCCCGAAGAGAGGGAATGGTAATGCTGCACAAACCAGAAGAAAGAAAAGGAAGGACACGGGTCCTGCGAACCAAAGAGACTGGGATCGGGAGTCGGTTATGACCTGGGAAGGTATTAGCACCCCAGATCATCCGCCGTACCCGACGGGATCCACGCTTGCAAAAGAAACTGTTTCAAAGGGTGAGGGTATGAAAGCTACAGCAAAAGAAAAGAAAAGAAACTGGAACTGGAAAAGAACTGAAATAAGAGACGAAGGAAAAATGTAGGGAAAATAAAGATTGTGCTCGAACGGGCCCTACCCCGCTGCCTACGTACCTCATCAGGATAATGAGGATCAGAGACGCCGTAGTTCCCCTAACTAGGGGTACTAAAAGGAAATTGCTTGTGAATTAAGGCTTGAACTGCCTATGCCATTGCTCAGGTGTTGCAGGCTCGGACGACGAGTGCGTAACCGTCTTGCAAGATGACAAGTAGGAGCAAGTTCGCGGACGGAGCGAAGGAGATGAGAAAAGAATTCCCGAAGGAAAGACGCTTATTGTTTGTTTGGTGTTTTTTAGAAGCTTTTATGAGTGAAAGTTTGCATAGGTGAGTGTACCTAAGTCTTACTCAATGGGATGTGTACATCTCACATCATCCCGAAATGGAATGCGCAAGAGGCACACCTATCGATGGAGGAAATCCCCAAAGCTAGTCCCACAAGTGAAGGCTCAAGCACACTAACCTATTATCATTATTAAGTGTTTTTGTGGTTTTTTTGGTTAAGAAGTGTTTTTTTAGTTTTTCTTTGTGAGGTACTCATGCTAAGACCTATCCACCACGAGTGATGACTCACACCTCGCCCCGAAATGGGACGCATGTGAACATCTCATAGCAAAGTCTCATGTCACATGAAAGTACTCAACCTTTATTAAGTGAATTAAAATTAAGTTTGAAGATGAGAAGAGAAAGAACCAAAGGAGCAAAAAGGAAAAAAAACTAGAGGGAAGTTTCTATCCTAAGTTAGCATGCATGGATGTCCTAGAGTTTGTGAGGTTTCTATCCTAATGAAGAAGGAAGAAGAAAATAGAAGAAGGGATGAGAAAGGCCTAAGCCCAACAACAAAGGGTTAGTTCAAATAACCAAAAGAGGAAAGATGAAAAAAGTTGAAATGTGGATAGACATCCACACTTCTCTTACCATGAGCCCCTGAAATGTTAGCAAAATCCAGCAAATCAATCACCACAAACATGGACTTAAACATGCTCAAAGGTTCTTGAAAACAAAAGTCAAACAACATGCCAACATTGCAAATACACGACTTACGCGTCGAAAACATGAGAGCATACATCAAACAGCAAGCAAATCACCCTAAACATCATGATTAATGATCATACAATGAATCATGGCAATTAGCACAAGCAAAGGGATCAAACAAACTCAAAACAGCCCTGAAAAACCATTCTGCATCAGTGTTAACCGGTTAACCATATGCGTTAACCGGTTAACCAGTCAAAACCTGCACAAAACACGCAGAAAAACAGGGCGTTAACCGGTTAACCATATGCGTTAACCGGTTAACACTGTAAAAACAGCAGCAAAAACCTGCAGAAACAGCATCTCAAAAACAGCTTATTCAAATAAGCTGCACCAGACCAGCACTCAATTACGCATGGAAAAAAAAAAAAAAAAAAAAAAATCAATGCACATCAATCCATAACATTATGCTCCTGAACAACAACAATCGGATCCGGATACCAAACAACCAATCAAATCATGCAACACAAACAATTACACAAACACATGGTGGATCTAAATCACAAGCAATGCAAATAAGCTAAAAACAGAGTTGGATCTGAAATTAAACCAACCTACAAAGCGGAGGTATGCTTTGGTAATTGTTGATTAGGCTGAAAATGATAGATCTCGCGCAAAACCTTGAAGATCCGATGCTAATCTCCACCCTCCATGCAAAATAAATGCAAGATCAAGCTCTTGATGCAGAATTTTGATCCAAAAGCACTTCTAGATCCCAAACCAGATCTGAATCTTCAAGAAAACCAGCAAAAAGATGCAATGAAGCTATGGATGGAGGTCTAGTTCCAAGATCTACACACCTCAAGGCAAGGTTGTGTGATCTTCAAAGAGGAACTTTGAGTAATTTGGAAAATTGGGAGAGAAAAGTGAGAGAATTGTGAGTGAGAGCAATGAAAATTCAGAATGAGAGTCAAAAAATGAGGGAGAGTCCCCTTGGTTTGGAGAGAAATGGAATATATATGGTTTAGGGTTGGGGCCCAAAATCTTGGTTTGGGATCCAAAAAATATGGCTTGGTAATGTGATTAGGTTTTAGGGTTGGAAAGAGGTTTGGATACATGCTCTAGATCCTTCTTAAATTCAAATGAAATTCAAATGAATAAAAATCAGAAAATTGGAAAATGGGGTCAAAACACACATGCTGAAAATGCTGCTGGAAATTCAAATTTCGCAGCTGTTAACCGGTTAACCATATGCGTTAACCGGTTAACGCATGCAAAATTTGAATTTCCCCCCTTTTGGTGGGAAACTTCAAAAATGATGCCGGCGCCCGCCGTTTCAAGCTGATTTTGATCCTTTCATTCTTTTTAAGCTTTGAACATGGTACAGAGCTTGTGCAGAGTGATCCTGTGAAATTTTTGCCTGGTCACCAAGCTCTCGATTTTTATCTGTGGTGCTTCGAACTTTCCAGATGGTTGGTCATATGCCTTATGCTAGAACATGTGAGTGTTATGCCTCATTCTTCTATGCAAAAATGCTAAAGACATGATCCGTTATGATGACTATGATGCGATATGATGCTTAAAATGAAGAGGGCAAATTTGGGGTGTTACACCAGGGAACCGCTTCCTTTGTATTGCCTATTCAGGGCCACCTTTCAAAATCAATAAAAATTCAACTTCAGTCATTTGACCATTTTACTTCTTTGTTTTTACTTTTTCATCTGGCATTGATTGTTTGTGAAAACGTCTAGCAAATGGTGACTTGCATTGTGTTATGAACATTTGAATGCTTTTCTAACTCGTGCAGGAGAATAGAAACATTTAATTCAACTCTAAAAGGGTGCTGAGATACCTAGACAATGATTCGTGCTATGAGCCTGGGGCAAGCAGGTCCCAAACTAATTCTCTATGTTGCAGGTACTATCGATGGTGTTCATGCAGGTACAGGTACTGGTGTTGCTAACAGAGCTAAGAGATCCCTATCCAGGATGGGCATTCCCATTTGTTTGAGCAGAAACAAATGTCTCCCAGGGTGTTTCCAATTATCCCCAGCCATGTGCAAGTTGAAATGTCCCCCAGCAAGGCAGCAGAAGGTTGGTGCCATCCCCGAGCAGAAGTTTCCCTTCAGACAGCGGCAATTCTCAGTAGTATAAGGAGTGTTTTGCCTCCCCAGCAGTTGCTTCCTCAACAGTGTCATCTCCAGCAGGGTCTTGGCGCTCCCATCTCAAAGTCCAATTTATTTTTGGCAGTGGCGGCTATTCTGAGCCAGCGAATTATTAACAGCTTTCCCCACAGAGTTGTTTCCTCCTCATCAGGACAAACTAGATCGGTGCAGTGATCACTATTCCTCCCCAGCAAGGTGTTTCCTCAGCAGTGTCATGCCTTTGGTTCTTCGCCAAGTCAGGAGGTCCTCACTTCCTCACCAGAGTTCAAGAAGAGTCCACCTCCAGCAGGGTCTTGGCGCTCCCATCTCAAAGTCCAATTTATTTTTGGCAGTGGCGGCTGTTCGGAGCCGGTGTATTATTGACAACTTTCCCCGCAGAGTTGTCTCTTCCTCATCAGGATGAATCAGATCAATGTAGTGATCATCTGTTCCTCCCCAATCAGGCCATTTGGGATGCCTGCAGTCTTCTTGTCAGAAGATCTCTTTGCATTTGCATATAGTAATCATCATTACATTTGCATCCTCCAAAGCGTAGCATTTCCATCATCATGGAGCATTACGCCATAAATTCAGACATATGCATGCCAGCATGGGCCAGTTTTGAGGTATATCACGTACGACTTATAACGTCTTCTCAACCTGAAGTACTCCGCACAGAGGATATCAATATCATGTTCCAGACATCCTTGTCTTTTCAAGTCAATGTTGGTCACCCATTCCGCGTCTTGTTTGGTACAACAGTCGCGTCGCAGGTTCCCGTTTGGTACAACGGTCCTGTTTGCTTGGGCTCTCGTTTATGTACAACGATCCCGTTCCATCTTGTCCGATTTTCTGGGTGTTTGGTTATCAGTCGAGGCTGGTATACCTTTGCGTCTCCATTCGAGGATGGTTTCGTGTTAGATCCGAGGATCTTTTGGATTGTCATTCGAGGATGGCATTCTTTTCTTCAAGTCCTTCTGTGGTTGGTCTTGTTGTTGTGGCTATTATTCGAGGATAGTAGTTCACATTTTGAGCTTATTGATTGAGGTCAGTTTGTCTCTTTTGCAAAGTCTGTCTGAGGTCAGCTTTGTGTTTGGTTATCAGTCGAGGCTGGTATACCTTTGCGTCTCCATTCGAGGATGGTTTCGTGTCAGATCCGAGGATCTTTTGGATTGTCATTCGAGGATGGCATTCTTTTCTTCAAGTCCTTCTGCGGTTGGTCTTGTTGTTGTGGCTATTATTCGAGGATAGTAGTTCACATTTTGAGCTTATTGATCGAGGTCAGTTTGTCTCTTTTGCAAAGTCTGTCTGAGGTCAGCTTTGTGTTTGGTTATCAGTCGAGGCTGGTATACCTTCGCGTCTCCATTCGAGGATGGTTTCGTGTCAGATCCGAGGATCTTTTGGATTGTCATTCGAGGATGGCATTTCTTTTCTTCAAGTCCTTCTGCGGTTGGTCTTGTTGTTGTGGCTATTATTCGAGGATAGTAGTTCACTTTTTGAGCTTATTGATCGAGGTCAGTTTGTCTCTTTTGCAAAGTCTGTCTGAGGTCAGCTTTGTGTTTGGTTATCAGTCGAGGCTGGTATACCTTTGCGTCTCCATTCGAGGATGGTTTCGTGTTAGATCCGAGGATCTTTTGGATTGTCATTCGAGGATGGCATTTCTTTTCTTCAAGTCCTTCTGCGGTTGGTCTTGTTGTTGTGGCTATTATTCGAGGATAGTAGTTCACTTTTTGAGCTTATTGATCGAGGTCAGTTTGTCTCTTTTGCAAAGTCTGTCTGAGGTCAGCTTTGTGTTTGGTTATCAGTCGAGGCTGGTATACCTTTGCGTCTCCATTCGAGGATGGTTTCGTGTTAGATCCGAGGATCTTTTGATTTGTCATTCGAGGATGGCATTTCTTTTCTTCAAGTCCTTCTGCGGTTGGTCTTGTTGTTGTGGCTATTATTCGAGGATAGTAGTTCACATTTTGAGCTTATTGATTGAGGTCAGTTTGTCTCTTTTGCAAAGTCTATCTGAGGTCAGCTTTGTGTTTGGTTATCAGTCGAGGCTGGTATACCTTTGCGTCTCCATTCGAGGATGGTTTCGTGTTAGATCCGAGGATCTTTTGATTTGTCGTTCGAGGATGGCATTCTTCCCAGCATATTTCCACCTGGTTCTATTTTCGCTAATTATTCAGAGGTCAAAACAAAAAATATATAAATAAATAAATGGGCAGATGGCATTTCTGTTGCCCTCAGTGTGCAAATTTTCAGGTTTTATTCGAGTATTCAATCACTCCATACCTTGAACGCCTAAAAGTTGTTGCAATCATCCGTTCAGGTCTGCAGTTGATTGAATAGGGGCAGCTGTAATACCTCAAAATTTGCCCTCTCATTTCCTCAACATTTTGCATATCATTTTGCATATATGGATTCATAAAATAACCAAAAACATTGCATCATATATAGCATAGCCGAGGCGTGGGTATGTGATCAATGATCGGAGCAACCGAAAGTTATGAAGAGGCTACCGAAGGGCCACAAAGCTTCTCAACCTTGTGCAAAGGGTTCACAATATCCCACAAGTCTTCACTTGAAGCCACAAGTCATGGAAAGTTTTGGTTTGATTGAAGGAGGCAAGCAGTGCAATACTTCTTGAGGGAAAAGAGCCGAATTAGGGTTTCATTTCTACAGGGCTTCTACATAAATTTTTGAGTCGAAGTGGATTTCTTTGACTTATATATGATGTCAAGTGCCTAGGGTTCAAATCTCATCCACAAATTCATTTTGGAAGGGATTCGACTGGCCGGACGACGGAAAATCGAGGAATTGGAGAAAAGGCAATCGGGCTAGGTAAAAAGGGATCGACGCCGGACTTTTAAGATCGAAATCATGAAATTAGGGTTACAATTATCCTATGGTTCATATTTGGTCAAGAAACGATGGAGGAATCATGAAAAAAATCAAAGAAAAATCATTTGAAAAGTTAGTTGGTTTTGCATTTCCCTCCACTTTTCCTTCCATTTTCTTTCCACACTTCCTTTAATTCTTTCCATCTTGTTTTTCCACTTCAATTCCACTCCATTTCCCTTGGAAACTTCCACCACCTTCCACCATGTTCTAGAGTGTTCCAAGGAATATTCCAAGGAATATTCCAAGGAATATTCCCTTTTCCAACCCTAACCCTAACTAACTTCCAAACCTAATTTTGGATCCCAAACCTAATTTTTGGGCCCCAAACCCAAACCTAGCTCCAAGCCTAAGCCCTATTTAAGTCATTTTCATCCAAACCAAGGGGGTTCCCACCATTTTTTTTCTAATTTCACTCTTTGAGAAGCACTTTTTCTCTCTCACTTTTCCTCTCCCTTTCACCATAGCTTTTTCAAATAAGCTCTTCAAGTTTCACATTGAAACTTGAAGATCTTGAAGCTTGAGCCTCAATCTCCATTGATATTGTGGATTATAGAAGAAGAAGCTACTGAATTTTGTGAGGATTATCGACTTATCGGAAACACACGAAGATCCAATCTCAAGAACGCATTTATTTTGCGATTTCTCGGTTTTCGGTTTTCTTTTCGATTCAAGCTTCGATACTTGCAACAATCACCGAAGCAATCCTCCGCTTCGTAGGTTGGTGATCTTAATCACTTCTTCTTTAAGTTATTCTCTTCATCTCGCCGTTTCGGCATTCTTTAAGTGCTTTTCGTTTTGCTTGAATTAATTCCGTTCGATTATGTGTTGTTTGCATTTTTGGGATTTTTGTTGAATTAGTATTTAGAGTGTTAATAGATATAGGTTTTATCATATGTAGATAAGCTCCGAATAAGTAGAAATTAGTGGTAGCATGTCCCTAGGTATGTTAGGATTGTCTAGAAGCAAGTTTGTGGCCAAAAGCACTTTTTTTAAAAAGCTTTTTTTCAACTCTGTTCAGTGTTAACCGGTTAACACATATGGTTAACCGGTTAACACATGCGTTTTTGGCCAAATTGCTTCTGTTTTGGGTCTGTTAACCGGTTAACCTATATGGTTAACCGGTTAACGCTGTGAATTTTTGGATTCTTGGTTTAGTTGATTGCTTGGCCCTAAGTTCTAGTGCCTCTCATGTTCATGTATGTTTAGGTAGTGATTTTAGGGAATTTTTGAGTCCATTTCCAGTAGCTAGTTCCCCCATTTCGAGTCGTTTCGACACGATTCCGTTTATGTTGCGTTTTATGCGGTTTTTTGTGTTTTTGTGCATACTTTGATTTCTTGCATTTTGTTGCTATGTTCATATATCATTAGGTATGTAATAATCATGTTGCATTCTGTTTTTACATGTTTGCATGGCATTAAATCATTTTGCATTTCATTGTATCATTATGTTGATGTATGTTGCATGTTGCATAAGCATGTATGTATGTGCATTTGGTTGCATTTAGTTGCATGCTTGATCATAGCATTTGCATAAATTCAATTCTGAATTTTGTATTAAGTTTAGTATGTTTGTTGAGTAATCATGTTGCATGTTCATAATCAAAGATCACCATGTTCATATGCATGTTCATGGATTCATTTTTGCATTACTTGTTGCATAATCCACATGATGCATTCTTGTATAATCATTCAATAATGTTCATGTTCTTCCATTTATGTATGTTGATCCATGTTCAAATGCATGTATATGTTGATATTGGTGCATTTTTAATTGAGTTTGTGCATTAAAAAATGAAAATAATCAATTCTGGATTTTGCATTTCATAGCTGTTGTTTTGCATAAGTGCTGTAAAATGTGTGCTGTTTGTTATGTGTACATGCTGCATTTGACCTTTTGCACCTACTTTTTCATGCTGCATGCTGGCTGTAAAAAGCTGGTTTGTGTTAGGCATAGTTTTCATGGCTGCTTGTATTTTAGGGGCTGTAATAGGTGCTGTATTTTGGTTTTAACATTTTCTAGTTCCTTTAGGATTAGGATTAGGTCTAAGGTGCCTTAGAATTTAATTAGGATTTAATTAATGTGTGTTTGCCTTATTCTTTTTAATAAAAATGTGCATTAACATTTGTTTTGTAGTGGGGAAGATTGAGGTAAGTTTACTTCACTTTATCCTTTATTTTTTATGCATTTCTTTTATGCATTTTATTCATTTTTCCTTCCATATTTGTGATTGGTAGGATTCCCCATTGTTAGGACCAACTTATCTTCCTTAGGAAGTAAGTTGCATCCTTTTTCCTTTTTTTTCCTTTTCCTTTTTTCCATTAGGAATAGAAAACCTCACTAACCACTAGGATCACTTTGTAAATACATAACACATTAGGATTGAGTCTTAGTCCCTTAGATTTTTCCTTTTATCAACTTGAGTCATTCTCTTTCTCATCTCAAAAGAAAAGCAATAAAACACTTAATAAAAACCGAACAATCTTGTACGACACGAGACTTTGTTGCGGAGTGTTTATACGCGTCCTGTTTCGGGGCGAGGTGTAAATACTCACCGCGATAGATAGGTCTTAGTACAAGACAGTTCACAAACAAATTCAATAACACTTCTTTTAAAAAGACAAAAACAAACAATAACCGACTATCCTGCGGGAACTTCTTTTCTCATCTCATTCACTCACATCGCGAACTCGCGGCGACTTGTCTCGCATGCAAGACGGTAAACGCACTCGTACCAGACGAGCCTGCAACACCTGAGCATAGACACACGCAGTTCCAGCTGTAAAAAACACAAACAAATAGTTCCCGCCTTAGTTAGGCGAACTACGTCGACTCTGATCCTCATTATCCCGATGAGGTACGTAGGCAGCGGGGTAGGGCCCGTTCGAGCACATTCTTTATTTTCCCTACATTTCCCCTTTTCTTTCCATTCTCTCTTCTTATTCCTTTCTCATTTTCCATTCCCTTTATTCCAGTAGCGGTTTTATTCAGCAGCATTCTTATTTCTCACCCTTTGAAACAAGCAAGCAAGCGTGGATCCCGTCGGGTACGACGGACGATCTGGGGTGCTAATACCTTCCCAGGTCGTAACCGACTCCCGAACTCAGATCTTTGGTTCGCAGGACCTTGTCCTTTCCTTCTTCCTCAGGTTTGTGCAACATTACCTTTCCCATTCTTTCGGGATAAAAATGTCTGGCTGGCGACTCTAACCTTTCCGCGCCACTTTCGCGTTTGTACTAGGATGAAAATCCCGGGAGCGACACCCCTCTATTCACCTTTGAAATTATAGTTATGCAGAAACTCCAATGTCCTATCTTAATGTCAAGACAATGATTACTACATTTTAGGAAACAAAGGAAATACATAACTGTTGTTTTGAAGTGATGCAACACAATCACCAACAAATGTTGAGACATCATGTTGGGACATCTCAGTCAAGAACACAATACATAAAACTGTAAATAGCAGAATGTAAAGTACACCGAATATGTTGACCCAGTTCAGTGTTAACAAAGCTATATCCAAGGGATACCAATCCAGAATGAAGACTTCACTATCTTGTAGTATTACCCTAAATTTAAACTCACGGTTTACAACTTTATCCTAATCACTAACTTCAGTGAATATCTTTATCTAAGGCTAACCTCAAGTCATTTACAACATTTGATATGAGATTCCTTCTCACATCCTTCATCACCACTTGTGATGACTCTGTCTTCAATGCTGATCTCCAGAACCTGTCACAGTTTCTTGACCTAGAAGTTATCTTGGAATTACTTCAAAGCTTTGTCCAAGAAAAATACAACAACCATTACCTAAAGGCTTCTGGTTGTGTACATGCACATATGTCGTCCTCTCTGCATCCCATACTGCAGAGGGGAACTACAACCCTAAGATCCAACGACTCTCAAAACCTAAACCCTTATTTAACAAAAGAGAAGTAGGTTACAATTGTTACATAAGACATCATTAAGCCTAGGTCTAAGTATTCATATATATAGTCTTCTGTCTTGGGCTTTCTATCTTTGTCTTGATCCAATACTTAATTCCTCAACAAATCTTGGACATATTTGTTATTGACTTAAATCCTGCAATACAGTCCATGATGTCTCATCTTGCTGTTAGGACATCTTCTTTGACATCTTTATTCTACACATATTCTTTATCTTAAGTCTTCTTATGTTTATCCAAACTTTTGTCAAACCTCAGGTGCTTTCAATCTCCCCCATTTGACACATTTTGGATAATATATCTTCTTCTGTTATCTGTACTCAGCAAGACTCCACCTTAAGAACTGATCGGAGTTTTTCTTTGAATTTAAATATATCTTCTTCCACACATTTCTTTTTACTTCCAAGAATGATCCAGAAAAAGTGTAGAAGACTCCTCTAGAAAAAAACCATCATTTGTAGCCTTCATAACACAGAGTACAAGAATTATGTAACTCAGGTCACAAGACACAACCTGCTTCACAACTCATATCACAAGACACAAACACAAAAAAATTGTAAGTTAAGATGATAGAACATCATCTTCCCTTTGCACCATTTTTGCATTGCCACTGCTTGAATGAACCCGACAACTAGAACACCATTCTTCTCCCCTTGTTTAGCCAAAACTTAGCAAAAGTAACTAAGAAAACTCCAAATCCAGGAACAACCCATCTAGATTTTGAAAATTGCCACCGAGTACTTCTTTTTAAAGAAAGAAATTTTGAGACCAAGAATTTTCACAACAATCCAATTTATAGCAAGTAATTCTCTTTGAAAGTAAGGAACCATCGATCAAAACACTGGTCAATTCAAAAGAGCCAATAACTCCACTAAATGCGCACCAACCATGACTGTTGACCATTTCTTATTTTGAGAAAACTGTCCAAGGAAACCAGTTATATATAGACATGTTCCAAGATAATTTCATGACACCATCTCAGACAATGTCTACTCTTTGCTGGCTTTTCTTCTGATTTCACAGCTTCATAGCATCTTCACAGGAATATGCAGAGAAAAATAAATTCTCTTAGACTAGTTATGATTCTCTAAGCATCCATCAAGAATCATATATTATGTATTGTAAAGTTTCCCCCAACTTGAAACAATAAAATGTCAAGAAATCACACTTGACATCTCCATCCCTTCTGGATGGAAAAATCTGCTTGACACTCACCACAAGCTTGGTGTAGACTACATTATATCTTTAGATTAAGAGGTAAATCCCCCTATCTTAGACAATTTGGGACCCCCTGAGCATCTGCATAGAAATGAATGGAAAATATAAGACGCATCTTCAATGTCTTCAAGAGCTCACTCTCTGTCCAACCACCTGCTGAAGCACATTCATTTTGGCACCACTATCCCTTCTGAAAAGAAATAACAGTCACTCAGAAAACCATCCTGCTATTCGCGAGGCACATAAGGATCGCCATCCTCATAGTAACAAATTGTTGGATTAAGATCAAAGTCCCATTAATCCCCCTCTTCCTGCAACCATCTATCTACACATCTTCAGAACTCCACCTGAGTCTTCATGTATATGCATCCAACTGCTTGAGATAAAATCCAATTGGCCTAGAATGTAGCACACTCCCCAAAAGAGATACTATACTTCTTAGTTTATTGTCCTTCCATCAGTATTAGATACTGGACACATGCTTTAGAAAATCATGACTTGCTAAAAAAGGACAGAGTCCTACCACAATATTTTAAAAAATAGGAAGTCACCCAACTCTTAAAATGCAATCATTCCCTATCATTCTCCCGTATGATAATCTAGAATACTCCTAATCAGTTGCTGACTATCCACATATAGACTTCCAAGCAGTCAATACCTGGTCTACTTCAGTCTTCTCTATATTCTCCTTCCAAGGAAGACCTTCTACTTCATCATTCTCCCATATGACTATGTAGACGCTCATTAGGAAATGATGTAGGTAATAAGCTCCAGAACCAGAACATAATGAAATTTTGGTTATGTAGATACTCCAATGTCCTATCTTAATGTTAAGACAATGATTACTGCATTTTAAGAAACAAAAGAAATACACAACTCTTGTTTTAAAGTGATGCAACACAATCACCAACAAATGTTGAGACATCATGTTGGGATATCTCAGTCAAGAACACAATATATAAAACTGTAAATAGAAGAATGTAAAGTACACAAAATATGTTAACCCAGTTCAGTGTTAACAAACCTAGATCTGGGGGATACTAATCCAGGATGAAGACTTCACTATCTTGTAGTATTACCCTAAAGTAAAACTCACCGTTTACAACTTTATCCTAATCACTACCTTCAATGAACATCTTTATCTAAGACTAAACTCTAGTTGTTTACAACCTTTGATATAAGATTCCTTCTCACATCCTTCATCCCCACATGTGATGACTCTGTCTTCTGCTGATCTCTAGAACTTGTCATAGTTTCTTGACCTAGAAGTTATATTGGACTTGCTTCAAAGCTTCATCCAAGAACAATACAACAAACATTACCTAAAGGCTTATGGTTTTGTACACGCACCTATGACATCCTCTTTGCATCCCATACTATAGAGGGGAACTACAACCCTAAGAGCCAACGACTCTCAAAACCTAAACTCTTATTTTACAAAATAAACTAGGTTACAATTATTAAATAAGGAATCTTTAGACCTAGATCTAAGTCTTCATATATATAGTCTTCTATATTGGACTTTCTATCTTTGTCTTGATCGAATACTTAAATCCTCAACAAATCTTGGACATGTTTGTTATTGACTTAAATCCTGCAATACAATCCAGGATGTTTCATCTTGCTATTATGACATCTTCTTTGACATCTTTATTCTATATATATGCCTTATCTTCAGTCTTCTTGTGTTTAGCTAAAATTTTGTCAAACCTCGGGTGCTTTCAATCTCCCCCTTTTGACACATTTTGGCTAAAACATCTTCTTCTGTTATCTGTACACAACAAGACTCCACCTTTAGAACTGAATGGAGATTTTCTCTGAATTTGAATATATCTTTTTCCACGCATTTCTTTTTCCTTCCAAGAATGATCAGGAAAAACAAGTAACCATAACTTCTTTGCTTTTAGAGTCTCGTCGAAATAGAATTCCATAATTTGTCAATCCCTTTTCACCATATTTTCCACAACTTACATCTGAATAACAATTTATATTTAGTGCCACAATTTGAACATAGACACCATATTCATATTTTCATTTGACGAATCCTAATTCGACCAAGTATGAGTTGATCTTCTAGTTCCATGCCCAAGGTGACTGCTTGAGAGCATAAAGCGCTTTATCCAACTTGTATACTTTACTTGCTTCCGCCTGAATCACAAACCCAAGATGTTGTGTGACATACACCTCTTCATCTAAAGGTCCATTAAAAAATTTTGATTTCATATCTAAGTGAAACATCGACCAACCTTGATTGCAAGCCAAGGCTACCACTAATCGAACAATTTCGAATCTTGCGACAAATGCAAATACTTCAGAGTAGTTGAGTCATGCTCTCTGAATAATTATTCGAGATACCAATATCACCTTATGTCTTGCTATCAACCCATAAACATTGCACTTCAATTTGAACACCCAATTTACTTCGATAGCTTTTGTATGTCACAATTCGACCAACTCCTATGTGTTGTTTCTTTCGATTGCTTGTAACTCTTTAACCATAACATACTTTTATTTTTTTTTATCTTTGAAGGCTTCACTATAGTAGATGGGTACAACACCTGCAAGTAAAGCAAAATGAACTAGGTCTTCATCTGTTGTGACTTCATCATCACCAAGCACTTCATAGTCTTGAAGTCTTGTTGGACGAATTCTTTGAGGTCTCTGTCTTGTTCCAGTCGTATCCTTTTTGACTTCGGATGGTTCGAGTATGTCAACAACAACTTCGACCTCAATTGGAATATCGAAAATATCTTCGACATCGACGTCATTACTTGCTTCATTGAAATCATAGCTTATCAATGGCTTGTCAATTGAATGACTCGAAATCCAATCCCAGGAAGAGTTTTCATCAATCAAAATATCTCGACTCATCATAATATTCTGATTAATTGGATTGAACGACCTATATGCTCCAGTCTTATGATATCCTACCAGAATTATTGGTTCACTATTATCATCAATCTTCCTTCTCCTAGCATCAGTAATATGTTTGTAGCAAATAGAGCCAAACACCTTTAAATGAATCACTGATGGTCGTTTTCCATTCCAAACTTCTCCAGGAACCTTGTTCTTCAGCTTCTTGGTAGGGCACCTATTCGGAATATAAGTAGCAGACGAAACAACTTCACCCTATATGGATTTTGGGAAATTCTTTTGCTTCAGCATGCATCTTGCAATGTCCAATATGGTCATTGTTTCTTCTTTCTACTATTCTATTATGTTGAAGAGTATAAAGAGTAATTATCTCATGATCAATACCATGTTCTGCACAGAATGCTTCAAATATCTTGGATGTGTATTTTCCACCTCATTCTGTTCGCAGAAATTTGATGTTCTTTTCTCACTGGTTTTTGACAAGTATATTGAATCTCTTACAGATTTCAAATACTTCGTTTTTTCTTTTGATCACATATATCTAGATATTTCAATTGTACTCATTGACAAATGAGACGAAATACTTGTTTCCACAAATGACATGCTCTTCAAAAGGACCACATACATCTGCATGTACAACTTTGAGTATGCTGGATGATCGCATTGGCATAGTCGAAACGAAGGACTTCCTAGATTGTTTTCCGACTAGACAACCTTCACAAAGTTTGTCAGGCATCTCAAGATCTGGTATACAATTACCATATCTTGAGTGATCAGTTGATTAAGAAACCTAAAGTTTAAATGACCAAACCTCAGATGCCATAACCAACTATTCTTGTGGTCAACAACTATTTTCAGACATTGTACCTCATTCAAACTAATCATGGTCTTAAATGTCCTATTCTTCGACATAGGAGATTTCAACACCAAGTTATTCTGGATGTCAAAAAGTTCTAAGGCTTCATCTTTAATAACCACTAAGAACCCCTTTTCGACCATTCGTCCAACATTTAGCATATTGCACTTCATTCCAGGGACATAGAGTGCATCTTTGATCAAAGATTTTATTCCATTACTCCTTTGAATAATGTTGCCAGTACCTTCTGCTTGCAACAAGCTATTATCAAAAAGTTCGACCTTGCTCTTCTTCGACTCATTGAAATATACGAACCATACTTTCGACCATTCATGTGATTTGAGCAGCACGAGTCGAGGAACCAGATCTTGGATTCAACATGGTCATCTGCAATTGCATCCATAACCACCATATCATCAAAATAATCTAAATCTTGACATGCAAGGTCCGCTCATTTGTCCTTGAATTTTTCCGATCCATTATCTTTCCTATACCAATAATTTATGGCCAAGTGACCCCATTTTTCATAGTTATAGCACTGCACACCCTTTTTCTATTCTTTGTCTTTCTGATAGGAATTTCCTTATTCTCTATTCGAGGATTCAGAAGTTCTAACATCCATCTTATTCTTGTGAGGGTTCAAACAAGAATTCTTTCCACGAGTCTTGTTGATTTTGCCTTTGAACTTGTTGGAACAACCATTCTTCTTCTATGAATGAGCCTATAGTGCGTGTATCGAGTCTTGAACTCCTTTCAACAATCCTAATCTAATGCGCCTCCAAACAAACCAACCAAATTTCCTAGTTTCAAGATTGTTGGATTCTTGAATAGCTACGATAATGTGATTAATGTAAGAGGTCAACATACACATTACCTTCTCAACTATCATATTATCAGTTAGGGTTTCACCTCAACCCATCATGAGATGGACAATTTTCTGCACCTTCGACACATAGTTTGTAATTTTTTCGTCTTTTCCCATCAACAACAATTCAGATTGTCATCGTAAAGTATGCAACTTGACAACCTTTACTTACTCTCCTCTTTCATAGTACTTGATAAGAATATTCCATGCCTCCTTCTCCGATTCAGCATGAGTGATTTTGTTGAAATTAGTTCCATCAACCGTCGATTGAATGTAAAATTCTGCCTTGTAATCCTTCTTCTTGGCATCCATGTGAGTTGTTCTCTATGCATCGGTTGCATCTTCACCAAGTGCAAGAACATTGTTAGTAACCAATTATAGGGTTCATGAAAGCCAAATAGATATTGCATATGTTTTCTCCATTGAAACCAGTTCTTGTCGTCAAGAGTTGGAAGGGAGTTTGGTAAACTTCTATTACCATTCATCTTTACAATGATTGATCAACAACAACCCACAATACCAGAAATACGATCTCTGACGTGTGATTCTTGAAAACACGAGCAAGAATCTAACCAAAGCTCTAGATACCAATTTGTTAGTGCGTGAGGCACTTTTAGTGAGGAAAGAAAGAGAGACAATAAAGAAATAAGGATTGATAATACTGAATAATAAAAACTGAATTACAAAGTGTCAATTTATATAGACCTAAGTGACTACTAAAATAACAAACTAAATAACAAACCATAAACCCTAATTAGCTTTGGGCTTGAGCCATATAATACAACTTGAATTATATCTAATATCTCAACCGATATCACATTTTTGATATATGTTTGGGGCTAGAAAGTGGATAATAGTGAACAATAATAGAGACGGAGGAAGAATACAAAGAATAAGGTGAAAATAGTGGCTTACTTTTATTAAGATTCAATATGGTTATTATACATCATTACAAAGCATTATAACAAATCAACTAAATTAAAAAACAATGGTAACTATTGAATTCTTTGTGTCGAAAAAGGTTGCTTGACATAAGTAAGAAAGTGTCAAAATGTCAAAGTATATCTCGACAGGAATTTCAACTTTGATCTAATTTTTTAGTGTTAAGCAAAATTAGGTATTCCGGGCCTTGCTTGAGGAGTAAGCAAGCCCAAAATATATAAATAGGGAGTAACCCCTATCATTGTGTAATAAAGAGAACTTACAGTTGCAAAGAGTAAACATTATAGTTTGGAAGCAGAGAGAAGCTTTGCAAAAAATATTTTCTTCTTCCCTTATTTTTCCTAAACCCTAATTTCTTTCTTCTCCAAATTTATCTTCTCTTCTTCCATTCACAATTGTACAACAAGAATAATCTTGCAACCAAGGTTGGTTGATTCACTTGAGTGAAGAGTCAAGAACAAGAGGAATTCAATCAGTGTGATTAAATTTTATTCATCAAGATTGTAGCGGAATTCTCCATATATTTTGGTGAATTTCCAACATATGGTATCTAGAGCATTGATTGAGCGATTCGTGGGAAGCAAAATATGATGGCTATGAATCATCCGAACATTCATTTTCCGGCAATTCTCCCAATTTTAAAGGGCCAGGATTATGAGAATTGGTGTAAATAGATGATGTTTTTTTTATTGTTGTCAAGATCATTGGGATCTTGTGAAGGAATGGGTATAAGCGATTCACTTGGAAACCTTCATGTAAGAAATCGACTATAGGTTTGAAATCAAATTTGTGTGCCGGTGTTTCCAATATGTCTATCATTGTTACAATTGTCCCACCATTAAAACATAGCTTCAAAGGGTTGTCATAGATCTTCAATGGAAGGCAATTGGTTAAATGGTAACCATTATAAACCATATAAGTTCGATGCTCCGGTAACCTTTGTTTCCACAATTTGAAATCTCTATTCCGGGTAACGACATGTATTTTATTGCACTATGCATGAAAATATTGTTAGACGATAACGCGGATCTAGAAGGGGGGGTTGAATAGATCCCTTTTTAAAATTTACTTTTCAAAATTTAATTGAAAAAGTATTGCGGAAGTTTTCCGGAAAACCGTCTAGTTCAAATTAAAAGTCACCAGAGATCGGATATGCGCAAAACCCAATTGGAATGAAATGATGACTAGAAGAATTAATATTTCACAAATGATTCACTTGTTAATTCAGCACTTGATAAAACTATTCTTAACAATGATATAGAAAAGAAATTAGGCACAATCAAATTGAATTTGTGTGGTTAGGCTTTTTACCAAACACTTGGAGTGCATACACCAAGGATAATTTTGTTGTATCAAATAGTGCAGAATTTTACCCACTCTAGTTATCACTTTTGAGTGTAACTATTTATCAAACACTTTGAGTGCACTAATTTGATACACCAGAATTTTCAAACACACAAGATCAAGATGAACAAAAGTAAAATGCGAGAAACGTAAAAAACACAAGGAATTTGTTGAGGCAGTTCCTTTGCCGTCCTTGCTCGAAGTACTCTGCCCACAATTCACAATCGAATTGGGCAATTTTATTAAATCGCAATTGTTTTACAAGAAGAGAGATAAATGCACCAACAAACCAAACCGTGTTGAATATGCTGTCAAATCTTCTTCTTGTCCCTTGATCCAAAGTAGAATCAAGTCTTCCACGCGTGTCGAGAAAGCCTTTGATTAATTGCTCCCTTCTTGCAAGAATTCACGATTCTCCAAACTTTGAGCACGACTGAGTTTCTCCAACACTTGTGAACCCACAAAGACCTTCACAATCCTCCGTCTACCATGATATGAAAGAACGATCCACTCGATCTTCAATCTACCTCACTCGGCTGAATCTACGAACGATCGATGTGTACAAAACCCCCAAATCTCCAATGATCTTGGAGGAGAAAACCCTTCATATCTTTCCAAGGAAAACCCACACACTCTAGACCCAATATGAAACTCTAATTCACAATTGAACGTTAAGCACCGTAATCAAACAAAGATTGTTGTGTGTGATTGTTGATTGATGCAAGAATGAAGAAGATGAAGAGAGCTGTGTGTATATATTTCACTTTCCTTGTCCAACTCTCAAATGAAAATAAATATGCTATTTATATTGGTTAGTGATAGTAACATAAAAGAGGGAAAAATTAAATGAAAAAATTGAGTCAGCACAATAATGAGCCGACTCAAATCATTAAATGAGCCGGCTCAAATTGCCAGGTGAACCGACCAAAATGAACAGAGAGGCAGCCTATTGAGACCCGCAGAAAATAAGAAGAAAATACTTTTTGATGAGTCAACTCATGAAGGATTTTGAGTCGGCTCATCCATATCCATGAGTCGACCAAAAATGATGCTTCAGGCAGCCTGTTGGGACCCGTGCGTTTGGGCACCAAATTACACTGAATGAGTCGGCTCATTGTAGAATTTGAGTCGGCTCATTCAGTTCATTTTTCCAAAAATGCCATTTCTTGTTTTTTCTTAGAGAACCACTTAAGCTTTCAAACATGCCAAGTTTTTGACACATTAAAATTCATGTCATGTCACACAAACTCCCCCTTTCTGATGATGGCAAAAACTTGATGAATCAATCGCCATATGTTGTTGTTAAGCTCCCCTTGACTATATGACCCGATCTTATATGCTATCAATATCAATATCATCCCCCCTTTGACAACATCAAAAAGAAGATGAAACATGTGAGTTAACCACCAATGGAAATAACATGCGAAACCTAATTTCAAATGAGAAACCAATTGCAATAGGAACACGCATTCACAAACACACAATTTGGAAAAGCGAGTAAAGAAAATGACAATAAACAGAACAAATTTAATCAAAGGAAATATGAGTTCATACAAAAAACAAACCATAAACAACATTCATAAACATCAGAAACACATATTATGCAATGATTCTCTCAATCTTGGGGATTACGATCCCGAGTGGATGGGTAGCAGCGACGATAAGTGATGGGTTGGGAGTCATCCATGTTGGTTTCGGTAAACTGAAGAAAACTGTTGTTGAGAGAGTTGAAGGCAGTGTCCTGAGCAACCAAATGATCCTACAGTGTTGTATACCGAGTGTCTTGAACGGACACATAATCTTCAAAAGCGGTGTCTTGCTCATTTAAACGCCGTTCTAACTCCGAGTATCTTTCAGTCTAAGTGGTGTAGTAAGCTTGTTATTGAAGTTGCATATTCTGAAGCATAGCCATAATGCTTGACGAATCAGCTTGATGTGGTTGAGGCAGAGGAGGAGATGAAGGAGTAAAGCGAGTGGCGGTGTTTGTACAACCGGTATGTTGCCATTCACCCCATCCTTGATTTGCATAGGAATCAGAAGATGGATTGCCATTCCATTATGCGTTGTCAGGAGGAAATTCTTCATTTGGAACCGCATTTGGTGCATTTTGATCCTCAAGATCATCCCCTTCAAAATTTTCGTCCGCCTTTTGATTAAAGTCACCTCTTGACAGAAAACGATAACGTCTTTCTTGGGAATCCCACATGTGATCCATTAGACTTAAGGTCTTTTGTTGAAACCAATTCGAGTCAGGCACCGAGACCATAGGTAAGTCAAAACCAACAATTTCCGCTTTGAAGATGATCTTCTAAATGATGGAAGGATATGCAAGAGCAACTCCTTTCTTTTCCTTTAGGGCAAAAATACGACTCGCAAAATAATGGGGCCAGTTGACTTTGATCTTGTTCCGAAGAATATATATCAAATGAACTTCACTCATATCAATACGAGAGAAGCCCCCTTTCTTTGGACGTAAATTGTGGACAACGATCCAATGAAGGATACAATCCAATGGCTTAACTTTTCCATTAGTAGTTGTATTCGGAAACAATTCCGAATTAGCAATGAATTCAACAAAAGGTTCTTTAAGCATACCGTTTAGTTCAGAACGAAATGAGTAATTCTCCAATTGAGATGTATCAGTCATCAAGATACTAGCTTCCTCAGGATCAATACGAAACAAATATTTCCACACTTGAGCATTAACATCGAACATTCTAGAGCCCATACGGAAGTTGAATTCGAAACCTTTAAAAGTACCAACCAGACCAGCATAGAACATTTTGACCAAATCCTCATTATAGTCGACATGACAGGAGAGAAAGGGATTGATACCTTGAAAATCCATCAGTTCAATAATGTGAGGAATGTGCATTTGAGTTGTTGTTGTTCTTGAGTACACATATTAAGGAACAACCTTCCTATTCTTGAATCTCTTGTTATAATCCTCAACCAAATCAGATGGAAGAAGAGACAAAGCATTGACAGGGAGTGATGATTGTGAAGTAGAACCACGTGACCTTTTACCTGTAGGTCTTGAAGCCATTGTTGAGAAATTTGAAGCTTTGAGAGAGGATTTTAGGGTTTGAGGTTGAAGAGATAAACTTGAGAGAATATGAAAATATGAGATGATGTTAATAAAATGAAATGTTAATGAGTTTTATTGTAGAAATCCATAAAAACCATAAATTGAAAGTCAAAAGTGGATGGAAGGCATTGATGTGCCGACCTAGGGAGAAGGAAAGGCAGGCGGCGCGTCTTTTCAAGACTGCTAAATGTCAATTGACGCGACAATGAGTCGGCTCAAATTGTAAAATGAGTCGACTCAATTTGAATTTGAAATGAGTCGGCTCAACGAAGCAGAGAGGTCGACTCATAAGGTTCCATGAGCCGACTCATGAGTCGGCCTGTTGGGACCCGGTAGTTTTGAAAACAAATTTCACCAAAATTTCACCAAAATTTCACCAAAAGCCACTTAAACCACCCCAAATCATGAAAATATCATCATTTATGCTAATTATTTGACAGACAATCAATCATAATCCAAGAGAATAGAAGAAATAGATAAAAATACAAACATAAGCAATGCAACACAATTTTACTATATATATATCATGAATGAATAGTGATAACAAAGTAAGAAGGATATTACCTCGAGTATATGAGAAATAGATGTACGATAACACTATACAACAAGAAGTTAGAGACAAGAGGAGTTGAACCAAAGAATAATATACAAACAAAGCAATGATTATTAAGATCTATCCGAGATGTCAAGAACACCAAGTTCCCTACGGATAAAGAAGAAAGGATCGGTAGCAAGTGGATTTGTAAAAATATCGGCTAGTTGATTTGAACTATCAACATGCTCAAACACCACATCACCTTTCTCTACATGATCCCTAAGGAAATGATGCCTTATTTCAATATGCTTAGTGCGTGAATGAAGAATAGGATTTTTGGTAAGATTAATTTCACTAGTGTTGTCACACAAAATTGGAATTTATTTGAGAGAGATATTGAAGTCAAGCAATTGTTGTTTTAGCCATAAGATTTGGGCACAACAATTTCCGGCTGCAATATACTCCGCCTCTGTAGTTGATAAAGCAACAAAAACTTGCTTTTTGCTATGCCAACTAACAAGAGAGTTTGAAAAGAAATGACAAGTTCCACTTGTGCTTTTCCTATCCACTTTGCAACTGGCAAAGTCAGAGTCGGAAAAACCTACCAAAGAGCAATCACTACCCTTAGGATACCATAAACCAAACTTAGACGTACCACAAAGATACCTAAGTATGCGTTTAACTGATTTTAAATGTGATTCCTTAGGGCAAGATTGAAACCTAGCACACATACATACACTAAACATAATATCTGGACGCGATGCGGTAAGATAAAGAAGGGATCCGATCATACCTCGATACCTTTTTATATCTACATCCTTACCCTTTTCATCATGATCAAGACTTGCCGCAGTAGGCATTGGTGTATCAATAGGCTTGGAGTTTGTCATATCAAACCTTTTGAGAAACTCATTGCAATATTTAGATTGACTTATGAAGGTTCCATCTTCAAGTTGTCTAATTTGAAGTCCGAGGAAGAAATTTAGCTCCCCATCATACTCATCTCAAATTCACCTTGCATAGAACTTGAAAATTCTTTGACCAACTTCATGTTAGTAGATCCAAAAATAATATCATCTACATATACTTGAACTAATATAGAATGTTTTCCTTCACGTTTAATAAAGTGAGTAGTGTCAACCTTTCCTCTTGAAAAACCTTGATTTATTAAAAATTTGCTTAGGCGCTCATACCAAGCTCTAGGAGCTTGTTTGAGACCATATAAAACACGTTTTAGTTTGTAAACATGATTTGGTTTTTCAAAATTTTCAAATCCAGAAGGTTGACACACATAAACCTCTTCATTTATATATCCGTTAAGGAAGGCACTCTTAACATCCATTTGATATAATTTGAAGTTTTGTGAACAAGTAAATGCAAGTAAAAGGCGTATAGCCTCAAGGCGGGCAACAGGAGTATAAGTTTCCTCAAATTCTATGCCTTCCTCTTGGTTATACCCTTGAGCAACAAGACGGGCCTTGTTGCGAATAATAGTGCCGTTTTCATCCAATTTGTTCCAAAAAACCCATTTGGTGCCAATTACTCGATGATCTCGCGGAGGTGGAACAAGGTCCCAAACCTCATTTCTTTTAAATTGATTTAGTTCCTCTTGCATGGCTAGAACCAATTTTCATCAAGTAAGGATTCTTTGGAATTTTTAGGCTCAATTTGAGATATGAAGGCATGATAAAAACAAAAGTTACTTAGTCTTGATCTAGTAATGACACCCTTTGAGATATCTCCAATGATGTTATCGATAGGATGATCTTTTGATGTCTTCCATTCCAATGGTAGATCATTTTGAAAGGATGATTGACCTTCATCTTTGAGACTAGACACATCAACCGGATCCTTATTAACAAAATCCGGAAAGGGTTCCACACGAGAAATATCAATGTCTTTAATAATCTCACTAGAGGAGGCACCTGCATCAATAACAACACTACCTTTTCCGACAACATTCAAATAAGATTCATCAAAAGATACATGTACAGATTCTTCAACTATAAGCAACCTTTTATTATATATTCTATATTATTTGCTTGAATTAGAGTATCCAAGGAAGATACCCTCATCCTCCTTTGAATCAAATTTACCAAGATTTTCTTTTCCATTATTTAGCACAAAACATTTGCAACCAAAAACATGAAGATGTGACACATTAGGCTTTCTTCCTTTTAAAAGTTCGTAGGGCGTTTTGTTTAGAATAGGTCGAATAGTGATCCTATTCGAAACATAGCAAGTGGTGCTAATAGCATCGACCCAAATATATTTAGGAAGGCCGCTATCATTAATCATAGTTCTTCCCAATTCCTCCAACACACGATTTTTACGTTCCACAACACCATTTTGTTGTGGAGTTCTAGGAGCGGAGAAGTTATGATTAATGTTGTCACTCCCCGGATTTCCATCCTGGTACAAATGCGAAAGTGGCGCGGAAAAGAATAGAGTCGCCAGCCAGGCATTTTTATCCCGAAGGAACGGGAATGGTAATGCTGCACAAACCAGAAGAAAGAAGAGGAAGGACACGGGTCCTGCGAACCAAAGAGATTGAGTTCGGGAGTCGGTTACGACCTGAGAAGGTATTAGCACCCAGATCGTCTCCCGTACCCGACGGGATCCACACTTGCAAAGAAACTGTTTCAAAGGGTGAGGGTATGAAAGCTGCTACAAAGAAAATAAAAATGGACTGGAAAAAGAAACTGAGAAAGGAAATGAATGAGAAAACAAAGAGAAAAAATGTAGGGAAAATAAAGATTGTGCTCGAACGGGCCCTACCCCGCTGTCTACGTACCTTATCAGGATAATGAGGATCAGAGACGCCGTAGTTCCCCTAACTAGGGGTGGCAAGGAAATTGCTTGTAAATTAAGGCTTGAACTGCCTAGGCCATTGCTCAGGTGTTGCAGACTCGGACGACGAGTGCGTAACCGTCTTGCAAAATGACAAGTAGGAGCAAGTTCGCGTACGGAGCGAAGGAGATGAGAAAAGAATTCCCGCAGGAAAGACACTTATTGTTTGTTTGTGTTTTTTAGAAGCTTTTATGAGTGTGTCACAAGGAAGTGAACTCAAGCTCTTTTCCATGGAATGTGCACTTGTCACTACATTCCAAGATGGAATAATAGAACAAGCACTCTCCAGTAAGGAGAAGATCCCCAAAACTTGAACCCAAAGATTAGGGCCTAAGCTCACTAACGCATTAACTTATTAAGTGTTTTGGTATTTACAATGAAGAAGTGTTTTTTTATGCTTTTCTTGGTGAAGAGGATACCTTGATCAGACTTGTGCATCACAAGATAAACTTGTACTATCCCAAGATGGGAAGACTACAAGCACCTCATGGGATAAGGCTATTGCTCAAGGCATCACTTTAAACATTATTAAGATGTTTTTTATGGTTATGAGATGAGAAGAGAAGAAGAATCAAAGGATCACAAAGGTAAAAGTCTAATGGGGGACTAAAGAAATCCTAAGTGTTGTTATGCATGGATGTCCTAAGGTTAGTGTGGTCTTCTATCCTAATGAAGAAGGAAAGAAGAAGAGAAGAAGAAGAAGGAGGAGATGAGAAAGGCCTAAGCCCAACAACAAAAGGTTAGCACAATAAAGACATAAGAAGGAGAAGAGAAGAGATTTAAAGATGTGGAACTCACATCCACACCTCTTACTTACCATAGCCCCTGCAAGGTTAGTGACAAGCATACAAGCCAAGCAAAAGGAAACAAATGACATGCCAACATCATACAAACAGAAGTGAAGTCATATATACAAATGATCATTGGATATGCAAGTCACAAGAATGAGGAAAGAAGCAAACAAGTTAACATGATGCAACATGAAACAAATGACAAGCACATGCAAACTTAAGAAAGATGCAAAACAAATATGCACAAACATGGACCCAAGGCACACAACCAGAATGAAGAAAAGTCAAAGAAGAGCTTAAGAAGCTAGAAAGATGAAGAGAAGAGAGATACAAGACCAAACAAACACAATATGAGGTGAAAGAAGTAAGGAGATGAAGTGAATAACACATAAGAAAAGATGAACTCAAAAGATGAGCCAAACACAAAAATTTTCAAGACACAAACCCTAACCTAAGACCAGGAAGGTACCCATACCCCATAAGGACCCCAAATGAGAAGAAGAAGTTGGAACAAGTGCCCTTCTAAGCTTATAAGAGACCTAAAGATCAAAAGGAAGCAAAATGGGACAAGGTGAGAACAAAAATCCACATCAATTCAACAATGCATCTAAAAATTCCACAACTTAAGACAAATGATCCTCAAACATGGTATAACAATGAGCCAAAAGGATTGGAAGAAATTCAGAAGCTAGATAGGTCAAATGAGGGCAAGAACACAAACTAGGGTTAAGAAACTTACATCACAAGCCAAGACCCAAAACCCAATGAACAAATTTCTAAAAATCAGGGGACAAATCACACAAGAACTACATCATCTTAGGAATCCAAAGAAAAAAGAACCAACACAAAAATCAAAATAATGAACTCTATGGAAAATGAACAAGACAGATTACTCAAAAAGGATTTAAAAATGAATTAATGGAGAAGAACAAATTAATGACACGTGTATATTGGAAAAAAATGGAAAATAAAAATGTAGAAAAATAAAGAAAACTCAAATTGACTTACAAGAATTAATTTGGAATTTTTTTATGACTGGAAGTATTTTTAATAAAAGGAAATCAAAATGGAAATAAAAAAAATGAAAAGAAAAAGAAATTAAAATAGAAATGAGGTAGGAGGTGAGAATAGCAGGGATTTGCATTGAAATGGAATGGGCCTGGAATAAGGTGGGGTGCGAAAAGCAACATGAAGCCCACCCAGAATGCACTGGAATATAAAACATTATGGTGGAAATCAGAGAAAAAAAGGAAAATAACAGAGTCCTTGGATCAATCTAACGCGTGCTGTGTACTAACTCATTAATTGACGTGGACTAATGCTGGATTATGAGTGGAAGGACTATGAGAACTATGGTGGGATGCACATCATGTTGTATTAAAACAAAATGAGGTTTCACGTGAGAGAGAGGGTGGTGTGACTTGAAACGTGGCACAATCCTGGACGCGAGCTGGACAGATCCAAGGGCTGGAGAGTCATCTTCAAGCTCATGAAACCCTAATCTCCATTTCCAGTTTCCGGTGACCAGAGCTAGGGCTCCGGCACCGGAACTTATAACAGATGAACAAAATACCCTAAAAATAAATGACAAGCTCCATATCTACTAATTGAGACATGATGAATTCGAAAATGACATTGAAAAAGTCAAAAACTCAAAGAATCATACGGATCGAAGAAAAACAAGTGTGACCATGAAAAATGAAATTCAAATATCTCACTCTACATTGCACCATTTTCGAAACCAAAACTTGCAGCATGATCAGTGTACATCAAGGATCAAGAAATGCACAACTAATTTCATTTCCAGAGGTGAAGAATCAGAAGCTTACCTGAGTTGCAGATCTTGAAACAATGTGCTAGAAGACCAAATGATGGATGCAAATCATTCTACATTCACTCTAGATGCAAAATAAATGCATCTAAAGCCTTGAAGATGGTTAGATCTTGGGTTTTGCAAGCACCTGCCCTGAAATGGCAAGGTTGTTGATCTTGAGAGATTGCTTGAACAAGTGGGTGATTAATGATCCTTAGCTTGCACTGATCAAGGATCTACGACTGGTTTTTGAATTGAGCAAGTGTGTGATGAGATATGAGAGAAAATGCAATTTGTGCAAGAAGTTTGAAATGAGAGAATGAGAGAGAGTTGGACAATTCTGAAACCCTAGCTTGTTTTATATGACCTCATGAGCAAATGCTGAAAAGATTAAGAGGTTTGCACGTGTGAATGGAGAGAATTTGTGATTCTTGCAAATTTTGAAAATTGGTGTGAGAGCATGCACTCCTCATGCTTTCCTTGGCCTTCAGCCCCATGTGCAATCCAAATCCAACCCTTAATTTGAATCCAACAAATCCTGGCCATTAGATTAAGGCATCACACATTTCTCATGAATTTGCAAAATATCCACTTTTGAAGCAACATCCTTGACTTGCACGAAATTGTGACTTTCTTTGGAGAAAAATGATCCATTTTCCTTGTATTGTAACTTAGTAACCTCACTTTATCCATTCCAAGCCTTAAAATTAAGTTTTGAAACTTTTTGCTCTTGGTGCATGCATGAACTTTCACATTTGCCCTAATTTAAGTGAAATTTTCGAAGGGCCTATAGAACAAACCATGAATCCCATGAAACATTACTTGTACTTTTTGAAAATTGGAGACCTTAATCTCAAACTTTCATGTTTGACTTGGGTCCATTTGAAGAATTTTTGATCATGTTAAGCTCACTTGAATTTTAGGACAAAAGTTGCCAAAAATGGAATTTCTTCAAAACCAACTTTGCACCAATTTTGCAAAACCCTTCAAATCTTCATGATTCTTGAACTTTTACCTTTACAAACCTCTTATAACATTTTAAGGACACCCTTTGGCCAAAAAAGTTGGGTTGGACCCCTTGAAATCACACAGTTGACTTTTTAAGGGCACAATTGACCAATTACTTCATCTGCAAGCAACTGAAGAATTTCTTGACTTCCACATGGAAGTTTCTCATGAAAATTGGTACCTAGGATCCTCTTGACATATAGAAGACTTTTCCCAAATGAAATGGCCAAAGTTGTGAAGTTTTGATGCTTGAATCTCAAACCCTAGTTTAGGTCCCTTGCTTAGGAGCTTTGCCCTATCCTGGAATCTCTGATGATCATACAACCTTATGAGATTTTGTAAATGGACTTGAACTTGTAAATGAAATGTAGACCCCTCACAGGACTTGTACAAAACCATTGGGACCCTTGTCATAGCTTGTGATGCTTCAAGAACTTCCACAGATGATCATATGCCTAATGCTAGGACATGAAGAATGCTATGCCTCATCTTTCCATGCTAGGATGCTAAGAAAATGATATGTTCATGATGAATATGATGTGATATGATGCTTAAAATGAAGAGGGAAAATTTGGGGTGTTACAGCTGCCCCTATTCAAACAACTATTAATCTGAAAAGGACGGTAGCACGGGCTATCGACCGTTCAAGATAAATTGTGATTGAATACCAAGAAGACCTGCAATTTGCACTCTGACGAAGAATGCAAACAATGGGAAATAAACCCAACCAAATGACGCTTTGGTAACTGAAGGGGAGAGAAAGTAGACGAGCTCCTTTCAAGTTGAAATTGGTATCTGGAATAAGAGTACTTTGACAAACGAGTCTTCTTCAAACAATCCTGTTACGCCAGGAGCTGGACATACGAGTCCTCACATACTCTGCAAGACATATGACCTAAGACAGACGAATCTCCTTCGGATATACCTGTTACGCTAGGACCGGGATGCACTTAGGTCTGTGGGATAGACATGCATAATCAAGGTAGACGAACCTTCTTCATATATTATCCGTGGATATATGGTATAAGACAGACGAGTCTTCTTCGAGCAAACCTGTTATGCCAGGTGCAATAATAATGATTGGTGCCTGAGACAGACGAGCCTCCTTCGGATAATCCTGTTACGCCAGGACTGGTAACCATTTTGACATTAATTCCCACAATCAGGATTTTAAACCTCTTCAATACAGACAAGTATTGGATGATCATCAAGATAACACAGTCGAGTGCCATAAGTCAATGATACAGAAGAGTATCAGACGATGATCTAAGAAACATAGACGAGTGCTTTAGGCAATGATACAGACGAGTATCAGCCACTGGTATAGACGAATACCAGAAATTCAAACACAGACGAACATTTGGAGTAGCAACAGACAAGTACCAGGATAAACACCAAATCCACACATACAGATATAAGCTAACACAGACGAGTGTCAGGGATGGCACAGACGAGTATCCAAACAAAGCAGACGAGCTTCAAATAGATAATACACAGACGAGTGCTGGGGATGATACAGACGAGTACCCACACAAAGCAAACGAGCTTCAAACAGATAATACACAGACGAGTGCTGGGCAATGCAAACGAGCAACAAATATCAAACACCAAACACAGACGAGTGTTGGAAAATTGCAGACGAGCAACAACACAGATTAAATATCAAACACAGATGAGTGTTGAGAATTGCAGACGAGCAACAACCAAGATCAAATATCGAACACAGACGAGTGCTGGGAGATGCGGACGAGCAATATCAAAGTAATCATAGACCACTATTGGGGAAAACTCTGCTTAGGGATAACACAGACGAGTGTTGAAAAACGCAGACGAGCGGCAAGCAGGTACCAAATGTCAAACACAGACGAGTGTTGGAAATTGCAGACGAGCAAACAGCAAATATCAAGGACCATTGCTGGGGAAAGCAAACCTGAAATGATAACACAGACGAGTGTTGAAAGATGCGGACGTGCAACAATAAAGTACGAACACAGACGAGTGCTGGAGAGTGCAGACGAGCAACAAACAGATGCCTGATTGGCCACAAGAGTTACAACTCTGCAGGGTAAGAACAAGTCAATAGACCTTAACACCTAACTCTGACTGAGGGTGATGAATACCTGACTGTATCATCATATTGACCAACAAAATGGCAACTTTGCTGGGGAATATTTCATTGACGGGAGTGAAAATCAAACATGAACCCTGTGGGGAAGGATCATCTTCAGACTTGGCTGGGAAAGATGCTTCAACAATACTCTAGCTGGGGAGAGAATTAATTGATTCAAAGCTCTACGGGGAGATCAGGCATTCAGCTTCCTGTTGGGCACTCCACTGGGGAATAATAAACTGCTTGGGCTACCTACCAAGGCTTAGCTGGGGAAGATTCTGCTTGGGAGAATGTGACGCCATCCTGCAACCTGCAACAACAGAAAACACAAGTGTGCCCCGGGGACTTGCATGGTATGATATGTTCATCCATCGTCACCGACACTCAACGAGGGTTTCAAATTTTTGCCTGCATGTAATTTTCTTTCAAATTATCACCATGTTTTAAATGTAATGCTATTTTTGCCAAAACTTCAGGACATTTTGCAAACAAAAATAAACACACACATCTTTTTGACTGAATATTCTTTTTATTGAAAGGCCTCTGAATAGGCAAAGATTTACATCAAGAAGCAACAACCTGGAAAGAGGTAGCCACCATAAAATTGAGAAAAGAAACTATCCTAATGGCAATGGGCACGACATCCCAATGAGTTCCATTTCTGCTATGACCAGCACGTCTTCAAGACTTTCCATTCTTGCCTTTACTTTCTGAGAGGATAAGGGGACTGATTTCTATCCTTCTGATATTGTCATGTTGTACGAAATGATGATTTGGTTCAGATTACTCGGATCACAGTTGTTCGCTTATTCCCTTGTTTTGCGTGGATCGCCCTTTCAGGTTTTCAATCCACCGGGATACCCTTTTTTGCCTGAGCTATCCGATGTGGCTTTTCAACTCAGCGGGTGTACATTTTTTATTATTTATTTTCCCTAACTTTTGCTCGAGCTTTTTATTCTGTTTTTAGCTCGCCGGGATGCCCTTTTTTTTTCCTGGACTTTAATTCTATTTTTGTGTCCAGCGGGTCTATTTATGCGAAGTATTTTTTAACTGCGTCCGAGTTAACAGGGGATTGGAAGTCATCTCCATCCATAGTGGTGAGCATCAGTGCTCCTCCTGAGAAAACTTTCTTCACTATGAATGGTCCTTCGTAGTTTGGGATCCACTTGCCCCTGTGATATGAACCTGGAGGAATGATCCTTTTCAGCACAAGCTCTCCTACTTGATACTCCGAGTACGTATTCATTGGTCGAATGCTCACTTCATTCTCATCTGATAAAGCTGACCATGACAGATAGCCGCTAATCTCTTTTTCTCAATTAGACATAGTTGATTGTAACGAGCACGCACCCATTCAGCCTCATCAAGCTTCACATCCATCATCACACGTAATGAAGGAATCCCAACTTCAACAGGTAGGACTGCCTCCATACCATATACCAAAGAGAAGGGAGTTGTCCCAGTTGACGTCCTGACTGACGTTCGGTACCCATGCAACGCAAATGGTAACATCTCATGCCAATCTTTGTAAGTGACAACCATTTTTTGCACAATCTTCTTGATGTTCTTGTTTTCCGCCTCCACCGTACCATTCATCTTTGGTCAGTAAGGAGAAGAATTGTGATGCTGAATCTTGAAGTCCCGACACAACTCTGCCATCATCTTATTGTTGAGATTAGAACCATTGTCAGTAATGATCCTTTCGGGCACTCCGTATCTGCATATGATATCTCTTTTCAGAAATCTTGCCACCACTTGACGAGTGACATTGGCATAAGATGCTGCTTCCACCCATTTCATGAAGTAATCAATCGCAACCAGGATGAAGCGATGACCATTTGAAGTAGTAGGCTCTATCTTCCCGATCATGTCAATGCCCCACATAGAAAAGGGCCAAGGAGATGACATGACGTTGAGCGGGCTTGGAGGAACATGCACTTTGTCTGCATATATCTGGAACTTCTGGCACTTACGAGCGAATGAACAACAGTCTGCATCCATTGTCATCTAGTAATACCCTGATCTCAACAATTTCTTAGCCATAGCATGCCCTCCTGCATGGGTACCGAAAGATCCCTCGTGAACTTCCTGCATTAACAGGCTTGCTTCGTGTTTATCCACGCATCTGAGCAAGACCATGTCAAAGTTTCTCTTGTACAACACCCCGTCAGTATTCAAGAAGAAGCTAGTAGCAAGTCGCCTCAAGGTCTTCTTGTCATTGGAAGATGCCCCAGCTATTCTTGCTTTTCCAGGAATAACTTGATATCAAAATACCAAGGTTTCTCGTCAGACACGGCGTCTACAGAGAAAGCATGAGCTGGAGCGTCAAGCCTGGAGATGTCAATTTTGGGCACATAATTCCAACACAAGACTTTGATAGACGAAGAAAGAGTGGCCAATGCGTCGGCAAACTGATTTTCATCACGTGGTATGTACTGAAGCTTAGCTGTTGTGAAGAACGTCAACAGTTTTCTAGCATAATCCCTGTATGGAATTAGATGCTCTTGATGCGTATACCACTTGCCGGTAACTTGGTTAATGACGAGGGCTGATCCCCGAATATGTCGAGGTTCTTAATCCGAAGATTAATAGCCTCCTCTATTCCCATTATGCATGCCTCGTATTCTGCTTCATTGTTGGTGCAGCCAAAAGTAATTATGGCAGCGAAGGGAAAATGAACACCTTCGGGAGTGATAAGAACAACACCAACTCCACGTCCATTGATATTGACTGCCCCATCAAACATCAACTTCCATTTGGATTCAGGGTCCGACCCCTCCTCCGGAAGTGGTTCCTCGCAATCATTTGCTTTGAGGTACATGATGTCCTCATCAGGGAAATCAAACTTCATTGGCTGATAATCATCTTCAAGAGGTTGCTGCACAAGGTAATCCGACAATACATTTCCCTTGATGGCTTTCTGAGAAGTATACTGGATGTCATATTCTGTTAAAATCATCTGCCACCTAGCAACCCTTCCGGTTAACGCTGGTTTCTCAAAGATGTACTTGACATGATCCATTTTGGAAATTAGCAGTGTGGTATGAGTCAACATGTACTGCCTCAGTTGGCGAGTAGCCCATACCAAAGCGCATCAAGTTTTCTCGAGCAGTGAGTAACGGGATTCACAATCGGTAAACTTTTTGCTAAGGTAATAAATAGCGTACTCTTTTCGACCAGACTCGTCATGTTGGCCTAGAACACACCCCATTAACCCTTCTAGCACGGTCAAGTACATGATTAAAGGTCTTCCTTCAACTGGAGGCATTAGAATTGGAGGCTCCTTCAAATATTCTTTTATCTTGCCGAAAGCTCTTTGGCAGTCTTCGTTCCACCTGACCGTTTGCTCTTTTCTTAGCAATTTGAATATTGGTTCGCACGTGGCAGTTAAGTGAGATATGAACCCAGAAATGTAGTTCAACCTCCCTAAAAACCCGCGCACTTCTTTTTCTGTCTTCGGTGCAGGCATATCTTGAATAGCTTTTACCTTGGCAGGATCTACCTCAATTCCTTTCTGACTAACAATGAAACCCAGCAGTTTCCCGAAACGCACTCCGAAAGTGAACTTGTTTGGATTCAACCTCAGCTTGTACTTGATCAGTCTATCAAACAGCTTCTTAAGGTTGACCAGATTCTCTTCTTCGTCTCGAGACTTTGCAATCATAACGTCCACATAACACTCAATCTCCTTGTGTATCATGTCATGGAACAATGTGACCATCGCCCGCTGATAAGTTGCCCCGGCATTCTTCAAACCAAAGGGCATGACCTTATAGCAAAATGTACCCCACGGAGTTATGAACGTTGTTTTCTCCATGTCTTTCGGCGCCATCTTAATTTGATTATATCCGGAGAAGCCATCCATGAAGGAAAATACCGAGAATTGAGCAGTATTGTCCACCAACACATCAATGTGAGGCAACAGAAAGTCATCTTTTGGGCTCGCTCTATTCAAATCCCGGTAGTCAACTCACATCCGGACCTTGCCGTCTTTCTTTGGTACAGGTACAATGTTAGCTACCCAAGGTGGGTAACTAGTTACAGCAAGGAAACCGACATCCCATTGCTTCTGAACCTTCTCTTTGATCTTCATCGCCATGTCAGGACGAGTTCTTCTCAATTTCTGTTTCACAGGAGGACAATCCTCTCTCAAAGGTAGCTTATGCACAACGATGTCGGTATCCAACCCTGACATATCTTGATACGACCAGGCAAAGATATCTACATACTCTCGCAGCATACTGATAAGCTCTTTCTTGACTTCGGCCTGCAGACTGGCCCCAATTTTGATCTCTTTCTTCACATCTTCAGTGCCAATGTTGATGATCTCAATTTCTTCCTGATGAGGCTGAATAACCCGTTCCTCTTGTTTCAACAATCTGACCAATTCTTCAGGGAGTTCACAGTCTTCCTCAACCCCTTCATCAGCTTGGTAGACAGGATTGTCAAAGTCATGCGTGGTCATAGCAGGAACGTTATCAATGGAATCCGGATGATCAACACTGCACAGATGATGTGCTTATTCAGAATCTGCTTATTTTGAAAAAGAGACGCAAACACAAAAACAAAAAGGAAAAACACATTGCCATTTTTATATTTTTTTTTGTGAAAAATTTAAAAACAAAGAAAGAGAACACAATTTGTCTGAAAATGTCCTTTTATTTCATGGTAAAATAAGTGCATAACAAAACATGGTGGCCCAATACAATGGATCCAAGCATCTTGGGCAGAATGCTGGATTTGACAATGCAGTATGATAAGAAAAAGGAAACAAATAAATTACTCTGAGTGCTAGGTAACTTGGACAATGTCTTCAACAGACCAGTTCTCAGCTCCTCTCCGGGTGCACACGGATGAATCCAGTTGTTCCAGTCACCATCACTGTCTCCATCTTGGCTTGTCACACAGATTTGATTGCGGTCGAGCATCCCAGCGCTTGTAAAAGTAATGGCTTTACCACTTGGAGTAGATCCACCAGGCTGATAACCCAAACCAAACTTGTCGTCTTTCTTTTCCAATTCCAGCAATTTGCCCCAGCCTTGGGCGCTACCTGACTGAACTACCTCCTTTGCCTGCTTGTAGTAATGGATGGAGGTACCTTCTTTCTCATTGCTTCTCTCTACAGGAGTCAGAATACTGACGTTGACTGCTTCAAAAGCTTGACACAGAGTCTCATGGATCTCTCCATCCATCTCTACAACTTGAACGTTGATAAGTGGCTTACGAAGATGTCTTCCTCTCCGCATACTGTGATTACCTGGCCATCAACCACATATTTGAGCTTCTGATGCAGGGTAGAAGTTACAGCTCCGGCAACATGAATCCATGGGTGTCCTAACAAGCAGTTGTATGCGGGCTGAATGTCCATGACGTAGAAGATACTTTTGAATACTTGAGAACCTATTTTCACGGGCAACTCAACCTCTCCAAAAACTGATCTTCTAGACCCATCAAAAGCTTTGACAATCAAATCACTGGATCTTAGGACTATACCATCAACATTGAGCTTCATTAATGCTTTCTTCGGAAGCACATTAAGAGAAAAGCCTGTGTCAATAAGGACATGCGACAACACAACACCCTTGCACTCCATGGTGATATGTAGTGCTTTGTTATGGTTTCGGCCCTCTGACGTCAGGTCTCGATCTGTGAAGCCCAGCCCGTGGCTTGCATTAACACTGCCCACTACTGCTTCAAGTTGATTGACAGTGATTTCTTGAGGAACATAGGCCATCTGCAGCACTTTCAACAAGGCCTCTCTGTGTGCAGGAGAACACATCAGCAAAGATAGGATGGATATCTTGGAAGGTGTCTGGTTCAACTGCTCGACCACCTTATAATCACTCTTTTTGATAATGCGCATAAATTCCTCGACCTCCTTCTCAAACGTACCCTGCTCAGCCACAGGAGTTGTTGTCTCATCAGTAACAACTTACTTTCCTTTGGCCTTAGTCGAAGCCTCAGCCTCAGGATCCCCCTCAGCACTGGGGGAGTAAATAAACGACAACTTCTTATGAAACCTCTAACTCCTCCGACATTCACTACAGTCGGGTCAATAGCAACGGACTTGCTCTCAACTTTCTGTCCAGCCACGTATACATCTGAGCCATAATGCCATGGAATGGATTTATCGTCTGTATAGGGAACAGGCCCAGGCACAGTGATAGTCACAGGACTAACTTCAGGTGCATAAATGGTAACAGGCTCTCTTCTGGCAGACATCTCTGCTTCATCATAGAATATGGTTATGGTTGACACATCATCAGCTTCATTATCAACTTTGTTAAACTGCAAAGATCCTTCATCAATCAAACTCTGCAATCCCATCTTCAGATTCTCACACCCATTCTCTGAATTCAGACACTTCTCACAGTCAGAACAACATCCTGGAAATACTTGACCTTTCAGCAACCTCTCTTTCACTACCAATAATGGAGTCTTCACTTCTTCAATACTCAACATCAGACTTAACTTCTCACCACTATCAACAACATTTATTCTAGCCCCTCCATGATTCGGAATAGGGTTTGAATTAACATTTGGCGGTGGTGCGAAGTTAATCACTTTGGAGTCTATCAGGTCTTGAACCTTGTGCTGTAGCGTCATGCACTTCTCAGTTGAGTGCCCGGGTGCCCCTGAGTGGAAAGCGCATCTTGCATTGACATCGTACCCCACTAGAAGCTCTCCAGGTGGTGGTGGTGCCAAAGTTCTCAATTGAATCAGATTCAAGTCAAGCAGTCTTGGTAGCAAAGCAGCATAGATCATAGGGATCGCCTCAAGCACCCTATTAGCCCGGCGAGTCTGCCTTGGCTGATAAGGTCTTTGTTGGTAGTTGTTGCATTGTGGTTGTTGTTGTTGCTGTTGTTGTTGAGGGGGTGCCTGCTGCACAGGGCTAGAAGGAATTGTGACTGCTGCCACATGCTCATATGGTCTTCTATAACCTCGGCCCCGTCCTCGGCCGAACACAGCATTTGTCTCACCCTCCCTTCTCCTTAGAGGTCCACTGAAAGCTTTTCTTGCTCCATTCGAGCTGCTTGCACTTGTATCTTGGATCTTTCCCATCTTCAACAAGGTCTCTACCCTCTCTCCAACAATTACAATGTCATTGAATTTGGTGGCAGAACTGGATGCCAATCTTTCAAGAAACACACCTTGCAAAGTCCCCATAAACATGTCAGCCATCTCGTTCTCAAGCAGTGGTGGTTGCACTCTGGCAGCGAGCTGACGCCACCTTTGAGCATATTCTTTGAAACCCTCCTTAGCAGTTTGAGACATGTGTTGTAATTGAGTGCGATTTGGAGCCATGTCCAAATTATACTGGTATTGTCTCACAAAAGCTTCTGCCAGGTCTTTCCAGCTCTTTATGTTGACTCTGCTAAGCTTCATATACCATTCCAGAGAGGCTCCAACTAGGCTGTCCTGGAAATAGTACATCCAGAGTTTTTCATCATCGGTGTGAGCAGCGATCCTTCCTACGAAGGACTGAAGATGGGTCTTTGGGCATGCAGTGCCATTGTATTTCTCAAAAGTTGGAACCTTGAACTTGTAGGGGATTCTAACCCCTGGAACCAAGCCCAAGTCAGTAATGTCAAATTCCAAAGAGCTCTGGGATTGAATAACCTTGATTTGTTCTGCCATTTCCTCAAACTTCCTGTTCATCTCAGCCCCCTGACCCTCAACTTCATCCAGCAGAGTGAACTGTTCGTCCTGGTTATCCATTTGCACATTATTCAGCCCATCATTAATTATGGTAACCCCTGGCTGTGTTACAGGGATTTCAACTTGACGTGCGCCCGCACCGTTACGATTACCTCCCTCAGCAGTACCATTGTTTCTGGCTTGACCGTTTTCTATCATCTCCCGCAGACGTTCTTGATTCTGACCCATGCCTGCCATCAGAGTCATAAAATTGTCCATCCTTAGCCTCAGGTCAGCTAAGTCAGCTTGCATCTGGTCCATGATTCTCTCTCTGTTGACCTTTGTTGGATATCTGTGTGCAACTGGCTGTTCCCGAACTTTTCTGGGAGCTATAGTGCCTGAAACACAAAAGACATTAGAAACTGAAGCACTACCTGCAAAACAAACAAACACGTCATATGTAATACAATGTAACTGCTCATGTTCCCAAGTTTTTAAGCATTTGCATGCCCCAGTTCTGGCATCTACTCCAGACAGACACTTTGTGGATTAACTTTCAAACTTTCTCTTTGAAGAGTGTTCAGCTATTAGCAGTATCAAACAAACGAGTCTTGCACATTCATAAAAGATAATCTTGCACATTAACACTATATATCATGGACAAACCAACTGCCGACCAAAAGTTAGAATACAAACAGAAATATTCCCTGAAGGGTTACAAGCCATTACATGAATAAAAAAGACAAAATACAAAATAAGCAAGACTCCTACAACAAGTCTGTAGGTAGTCTGAAAAATAAACTAAGCTAGGACCCAGGCTCTTCCACCTCTGCTCTGCTCTTCTTGACACCCGCTCTCAGCTTGAGTTCTTCAATTTCTTTCCTTGCTTCCTCCAGGGCTAACTGACTTTGTGCTAACTGCTGAGTCTTTTCCCTCCGGATGTTGTGGACTTGCTCCACCTCTTCCTTCTTGAAGGCCATTTGCACTTCAAAGAACTCTTCTTTCTCTCTGAACTTCTTCTTCCCTTCCTCCCTTTGGCCTTGCAACCAAACAATGGACTGTCGAGCTTCCTTGAGAGTCTTCAAAGTCTTTTTGCGTTCAGCTTCTCTTTTAGCTTCCATTAGACCCAATATGTGAAAGTAAACTTCCCTTCCAGCAAAGTATTTCTCTTTAGCTTCCAAGGAGGCTTGGATCTTCTGCAGCTTTCCTTCTGCTTCATTCTTGGCCCTGTTGGCAAGATGGTACAGGCTTACCATTTCAGCATTCTCAACTCTAACTTCATGCAGTTGAGCTTCCAATTTCTTGTACTCTTCAAGGGAGACAGTACTACTTTGACTTGGAACTTCTCTGGGATAAAGTGGAGCTTCAACTGAGAAAGGCATGAGAACTTCTTCTACATGTTTTTGCAACCATGCAGCAAATGGAGGATACGTCTTGGGATCAACTCTGCCAAAGTCTTTCTTACCCTTCCTTATCCTGTGAGCCCAAGCTTGGGAAGCTTGTAGAACTAACTCCTTGTTTCCTTCCACAGGAAAGTACAAAGACTCAGCAAACTCTTCCATCTGTGGAGGATATCTCAAAGGGTAACCAAATTGTTTCCTGGCTAATGTTGGATAATAACTTATCACACCTTTCCTTCCCAGTAAAGGTACTCCAACAAATCTTTCACAACTGACCAGCAACTCTTTTCCTAGCAGACCTCTGTCATATCCCCAGGAAATATCTTCTGCAGTTAGACCCATCAACCTTCTTGACCATCTCCACTCATCCCTCATCTCCTTGAAGGCACCTGATTTTGGCAGTTGTCTGGCAAACCACTCAGCAAACAATGAAGCACAACAGCATACTGGACCACCCCTACCCTTCTCATTTCTTTAATGCACACTGTAGTAGAAGTCACCCAACAAGGTTGGCACAGGATTGCCTTTTGCAAAGATAGAAATCACTTCCAAGCTTAAAAACTCTTTCTCTCCAAGGAACAAGCTAGACCCATACACCATCAAAGCAAGCAAAGCACCAAAGTCATTCCAATTAGCCTATGTAGCATATCTTTCTGCCTCTGGGATGAGCACACCCCAAGGGAGTCCTTTACCTTCACTATCTTTCAGAGCCTTCTTGACTGTAGCAGCTGGCAAACGACAAACTTTGGCTATGTCTTCTTCTTTAAGCACAACCTCAGACCCATAGAAAGGTAATGTCTCTCTGACTGGAACATTCAGAATGCTGGCAATCTCTTCCAATGTAGGAGCTAAGATGTAACCTGGAAACACAAAGCAACGCAACAAAGGATCATAAAACTGCAACAAGGTATGCAAACTGTCCTTCTGGTCTGCAGTGGGCTTATCCACATATTTCAATATCTGGCCATATCTCTTCCTGAAATTGCCCAAGACTTGGTCATTCATCAGACCTGCTAATTTCTGAACACTTCTGACTTCAGGCTGAAGAAAAGTATAGTGAACATTCTTTTTCCTTGGAACTCTTCTGATTTCTGCCATGGAGGTAAGATTTACCAGAACTGGGAACTGATTATGAACAATGACCTGAAAAATGGAAACATAAACATTTAATGCAAGGATGATGCAAATGCAAATGCAATTCAAGCATATGATCAACTGGGACCATCTGGAAACTGGACACTGAACACAAGGGCCCTCTGATCAACTGGCAAACAAAAAGTCCTCTGAATCACAACTCTCTCTGATAGAAATAATCACAACTCTCTGATAGAAGATCTCAGAACCACAGTACCAAGAAAACCAGAATACCAGAACCATAGGACCATAGGACCAGAAATCATAATAAGGACCACTCATAATGAGTGTATGTAGAGGCCAAGGGTTCCTGCAAACCCCTCCCAATCTCACTGGTAGGCTCCTGGTCAGACATCACAGACTCTCAAATCCAAATAGCAATAATACTTTCACTATCCGAGAAATGGCTCATGACCAAATCAGGGAATCGGTTAGGCATTATATACTACGCAGGGAGGCCTCAGCTGAGTCCGGGAAACAAGTTCATCCTATGTGAGTCCCAGGTGGGCCCTCGGATGCGAATGGATTTGCCACACAATGTGGTCTGCCATTGTCATCACTAAAGAGGGATGTTTCCACAAGGTTCTCAATGATCGGTCCCCAGCTGCACATAACTGTCAAGGTTATGAAGTGAGAGAGGAAGATCCCCAAATCAAGACATTTCCAAGACAATCGCAAATCTGGGTGTGGAACTCACTACTACCCCTATGATAAGATCTCATGAGGCCAAAGTGGAACCACTCTAAGTCCTAAGGTGAACTCGAGCCGTGGTAATGAGCTCATCTCTCAGAAACAGTAACACCCAACCCACCATACAGAAAACCAGTCCAAACAGTCCAGTATATATACATGATGCAGAAAATAAATACTTAAAACTGTAAATAAAGCTGTAAATAAAGCCGTAAATAAACAACAATAAAATACAACAAGTCACAACAAACAAACATCACCCAGAGAAACAGAAACAAACAAGCGCTAGGAGAGACTCACAGGGGAACCAGAGATTCTGGGTTCGATCCCCAACAGAGTCGCCTGCTGTCGCTCCCCGGATTTCCATCCTGGTACAAACGCAAAAGTGGCGCGGAAAAGAATAGAGTCGCCAACCAGACATTTTTATCCTGAAGGAAAGGGAATGGTAATGCTACACAAACCAGAAGAAAGAAGAGGAAGGACACGGGTCCTGCGAACCAAAGAGACTGAGTTCGGGAGTCGGTTACGACCTGGGAAGGTATTAGCACCCAGATCGTCCGCCGTACCCGACGGGATCCAAGCTTGCAAAGAAACTGTTTCAAAGGGTGAGGGTATGAAAGCTGCTGCAAAGAAATAAAAATGGACTGGAAAAAGAAACTGAGAAAGGAAATGAATGAGAAAACAAAGAGAAAAAATGTAGGGAAAATAAAGATTGTGCTCGAACGGGCCCTACCCCGCTGCCTACGTACCTCATCAGGATAATGAGGATCAGAGACGCCGTAGTTCCCCTAACTAGGGGTGGCAAGGAAATTGCTTGTGAATTAAGGCTTGAACTTCCTAGGCCATTGCTCAGGTGTTGCAGACTCGGACGACGAGTGCGTAATTGTCTTGCAAAATGACAAGTAGGAGCAAGTTCGCGTACAGAGCGAAGGAGATGAGAAAAGAATTCCCGCAGGAAAGACCCTTATTGTTTGTTTGTGTTTTTTAGAAGCTTTTATGAGTGTGTCACAAGGAAGTGAACTCAAGCTCTTTTCCATGGAATGTGCACTTGTCACTACATTCCAAGATGGAATAATAGAACAAGCAGTATCCAGTAAGGAGAATATCCCCAAAACTTGAACCCAAAGATTAGGGCCTAAGCTCACTAACTCATTAACTTATTAAGTGTTTTTGGTATTTACAATGAAGAAGTGTTTTTTATGCTTTTCTTGGTGAAGAGGATACCTTGATCAGACTTGTGCATCACAAGATAAACTTGTACTATCCCAAGATGGGAAGACTACAAGCACCTCATGGGATAAGGCTATTGCTCAATGCATCACTTCAAACATTATTAAGATGTTTTTTATGGTTATGAGATGAGAAGAGAAGAAGAACCAAAGGATCACAAAGGTAAAAGTCTAATGGGGGACTAAAGAAATCCTAAGTGTTGTTATGCATGGATGTCCTAAGGTTAGTGTGGTCTTCTATCATAATGAAGAAGGAAAGAAGAAGATAAGAAGAAGAAGGAGGAGATGAGAAAGGCCTAATTCCAACAACAAAAGGTTAGCACAATAAAGACATAAGAAGGAGAAGAGAAGAGATTTGGAGATGTGGAACTCACATCCACACCTCTTACTTACCATAGCCCCTGCAAGGTTAGTGACAAGCATACAAGCCAAGCAAAAGGAAAAAAATAACATGCCAACATCATACAAACAGAAGTGATGTCATATATACAAATGCTCAATGGATATGCAAGTCACAAGAATGAGGAAAGAAGCAAACAAGTTAACATGATGCAACATGAAACAAATGACAAGCACATGCAAACTTAAGAAAGATGCAAAACAAATATGCACAAACATGGACCCAAGGCACACAACCAGAACCAATAAAAGTCAAAGAAGAGCTTAAGAAGCTAGAAAGATGAAGAGAAGAGAGATACAAGACCAAACAAACACAATATGAGGTGAAAGAAGTAAGGAGATGAAGTGAATAACACATAAGAAAAGATGAACTCAAAAGATGAGCCAAACACAAAACTTTTCAAGACACAAACCCTAACCTAAGACCAGGAAGGTACCCATACCCCATAAGGACCCCAAATGAGAAGAAGAAGTTGGCACAAGTGCCCTTCTAAGCTTATAAGAGACCTAAAGATCAAAAGGAAGCAAAATGGGACAAGGTGAGAACAAAAATCCACATCAATTCAACAATGCATCTAAAAATTCCACAACTTAAGACAAATGATCCTCAAACATGGTATACCAATGAGCCAAAAGGATTGGAAGAAATTCAGAAGCTAGATAGGTCAAATGAGGGCAAGAACACAAACTAGGGTTAAGAAACTTACATCACAAGCCAAGACCCAAAACCCAATGAACAAATTTCTAAAACTCAGGGGAAAAATCACACAAGAACTACATCATCTTATGAATCCAAAGCAAAAATAACTAACACAAAACTCAAAATAATGAACTCTATGGAAAATGAACAAGACAGATTACTCAAAAAGGATTTAAAAATGAATTAATGGAGAAGAACAAATTAATGACACGTGTATAATGGAAAAAAATGGAAAATAAAAATATATAAAAATAAAGAAAACTCAAATTGACTTACAAGAATTAATTTGGAATTTTTTTATGACTGGAAGTATTTTTAATAAAAGGAAATCAAAATGGAAATAAAAAAATTGAAAAGAAAAAGAAATTAAAAGAGAAATGAGGTAGGAGGTGAGAATAGCAGGGATTTGCATTGAAATGGAATGGGCCTGGAATAAGGTGGGGTGCGAAAAGAAACATGAAGCCCACCCAGAATGCGCTGGAATATAAAACATTATGGTGGAAATCAGAGAAAAAAAGGAAAATAACAGAGTCCTTGGATCAATCTAACGCGTGCTGTGTACTAACTCATTAATTGACGTGGACTAATGCTGGATTATGAGTGGAGTGACTATGAGAACTATGGTGGGATGCGCATTATGTTGTATTAAAACAGAATGAGGTTTCACGTGAGAGAGGGGGTGGTGTGACTTGAAACGTGGCACAATCCTGGACGCAAGCTGGACAGATCCAAGGGCTGAAGAGTCATCTTCAAGCTCATGAAACCCTAATCTCCATTTCCAGTTTCCGGTGACCGGAGCTAGGGCTCCGACATCGGAACTTATAACAGATGAACAAAACACCCTAAAAATAAATGACAAATGTGATCATGAAAAACTCAAAGAATCATACGGATCAAAGAAAAACAAGTGTGACCATGAAAAATGAAATTCAAATATCTCACTCTACATTGCACCATTTTCGAAACCAAAACTTGCAGCATGATCAGTGTACATCAAGGATCAAGAAATGCACAACTAATTTCATTTTCAGAGGTGAAGAATCAGAAGCTTACCTGAGTTGCAGATCTTGAAACAATGTGCTAGAAGACCAGATGATGGATGCAAATCACTCTACATTCACTCTAGATGCAAAATAAATGCATCTAAAGCCTTGAAGATGGCTGGATCTTGGGTTTTGCAAGCACCTTCCCTGAAATGGCAAGGTTGTTGATCTTGAGAGATTGCTTGAACAAGTGTGTGATTAATGATCCTTAGCTTGCACTGATCAAGGATCTACAACTGGTTTTTGAATTGAGCAAGTGTGTGATGAGATATGAGAGAAAATGCAATTTGTGCAAGAAGTTTGAAATGAGAGAATGAGAGAGAGTTGGACAATTCTGAAACCCTAGCTTGTTTTATATGACCTCATGAGCAAATGCTGAAAAGATTAAGAGGTTTGCACGTGTGAATGGAGAGAATTTGTGATTCTTGCAAATTTTGAAAATTGGTGTGAGAGCATGCACTCCTCATGCTTTCCTTGGCCTTCAGCCCCATGTGCAATCCAAATCCAACCCTTAATTTGAATCCAACAAATCCTGGCCATTAGATTAAGGCATCACACATTTCTCATGAATTTGCAAAATATCCACTTTTGAAGCAACATCATTGCCTTGCACGAAATTGTGACTTTCTTTGGAGAAAAATGATCCATTTGCCTTGTATTGTAACTTAGTAACCTCACTTGATCCATTCCAAGCCTTAAAATTAAGTTTTGAAACTTTTTGCTCTTGGTGCATGCATTAACTTTCACATTTGCCCTAATTTAAGTGAAATTTTCGAAGGGCCTATAGAACAAACCATGAATCCCATGAAAACGTACTTGTACTTTTTGAAAATGGGAGACCTTAATCTCCAACTTTCATGTTTGACTTGGGTCCATTTGAAGAATTTTTGATCATGTTAAGCTCACTTGAATTTTTGGGCAAAAGTTGCCAAAAATGGAATTTCTTCAAAACCAATTTTGCAAAACCCTTCAAATCTTCATGATTCTTGAACTTTGACCTTTCCAAACCTCTTATAACATTTTAAGGACACCCCTTGGCCAAAAAAGTTGGGTTGGACCCCTTGAAATCACACAGTTGACTTTTTAAGGGCACAGTTGACCAATTACTTCATCTGCAAGCAACTGAAGATTTTCTTGACTTCCACATGGAATTTTCTCATGAAAATTGGTACCTAGGATCCTCTTGAAATATAGAATACTTTGCCCAAATGAAATAGCCAAAGTTGTGAAGTTTTTATGCTTGAATCTCAAACCCTAGTTTAGGTCCCTTGCTTAGGAGCTTTGCCCTATCCTGGAATCTCTGATGATCATACAACCTTCTGAGCTTTTGTAAATGGACTTGAACTTGTAAATGCAATGTAGACCCCTCACAGGACTTGTACAAAACCATTGGGACCCTTGTCATAGCTTGTGATGCTTCAAGAACTTCCACAGATGATCATATGCCTAATGCTAGGACATGAAGAATGCTATGCCTCATCTTTCCATGATAGGATGCTAAGAAAATGATATGTTCATGATGAATATGATGTGATATGATTCTTAAAAAGAAGAGGGCAAATTTGGGGTGTTACAAATGCCATGGTTTTCACAAAATATTTCAAATAGGTGATTTTCAAACTCACCTCCATGGTCACTTCTAATAGTTACAATGTTTTTGCCAAGTTTATTTTAAGATAATTTGGCAAACGTTTCAAAAGCCGAAAATGTATCACTTTTACTAGCTAAGAAGATTGTCCAACAAAATCAAGAGTAGTCGTCAACGATTACAAAACCATAATAGTTCCCTCCTATACTTTTGATTCTAGAAGGACCAAAAAGATCCATGTGTAGAAGTTCAAGAGGTCTAGAAGTAGAGACTAAAGTTTTTGATTTAAAAGATATCTTGGTTTGCTTTCCCATTTGGCAAGCATCACAAAGATGGTCTCTAGTAAACTTTATGTTAGGCAAACCGACTACTAAGTTCTTGGAAACAACCTTATTTAGCAAGTCAAAGTTGATATGAGATAAATGTCTATGCCAAAGCCAAGACTCTTCATTTTTGGAAATAAGACATTTAGGATCACTCAAGGTCATCGATTTCAAATCAAGCATATAAACATTGTTAACCCTCAAGCCTTTAAACACATCCTCTTTGTTTTCATTATGTTCAATTATGCAACCTTCTTTAGAGAATGAGACATTATATCCCTTATCACATAATTGACTAATGCTAATAAGGTTATGTTTAAGACCCTTAACTAAAAGGACATTAGAGATAGATGTAGAAGAGGGATTACCTACACTACCTTTGCCGAGTATAGCTCCTTTGTTGTTATCACCATAGGTAACAAAGCCTTTCTTCTAAGCCACAAAGTCATAGAGAAGGGAAATATCACCTGTCATATATCTTGAGCATCCACTATCAAGAAACCATCGTTTCTCCATAGTCTCAAGACACTCCACCTACATGATTAGACAAGAGAGAAAGGTACCCAATTTTCATTAGGTCCTAAAGTGTGAGTGAAAATTTGTTGCTTTTGGGCAACCATTGACAAATTCCTTTAGGGACCAAGTATCTCCTAAAAAGACTTTTGGCAATTGTATGACATTCCTTGCAACAATAGTGACATTTCAAGAATGGTTTAGACTTGCATTTACTATTTTGATCCTTCACAACATAGGTATATTTTTGATATGGGTTGTTCATTTATTCTCTAAAGTTTGAACGATCAATAGTGAATGTCATTTTTGGCTGTGACAACTTGTTTAGTTTGGCTTGAAGAGTTTTAACCTCTTTTTTCCAAATCCAACATGTTTCACAACTATGAAAGTTGTGCCATTCTCGCTTGTCTTCTACTATAGATTCTACCATCGATGCCTTAAGAGCTTTCATAGCATTTTCATTATCCGAAACCTTTTTCTCTAAATGTGCAAAAATTCTTTTGTCGGATGCAATGTGCTTGAAAGCTTCTTTAGCTTCTTGATGGAGGACATTAAAAGTACTAAGCAAATCATTATAAGACAATTTTTCAGCATAATCATATTTAGCATGTCTTACCTCTTTCTTGCCTTTCTTATGAGCCATGAGGCAAAGATTTACTTTCTCTTCCTCATCGCTTGAGGTATCTTTGCTAGACAAATCACTATCGCTTTCCCAAGCAATATATGCTCTTTTAGCCTTGTTACCTTTTCTTTGATATTTGTCTTTTTCCTTGTCTTTCTTTAACATAGGGCAATCCTCTTTGTAATGTCCCGGTTTTCCACAGTTGTAACAAGATCCCTTGCCTTTAGTACTTTTAACAAACTCTTGCTTGGAAGGATTATATTTTCTTCGATAGTTGATGAGACGCTTGTCCGAATGGGAAATCTCATTCTTTTTGAGATACCGATTGTATCTTCTTACAAACAAACCCATATCTTCGTTTGATTTGTCTTCATCATCACTTAAATCACTCCCATTATCTTTATTGGTGGAGGATTTTGAGGAAGAAGCTTTTAATGCAATAAACTTCTTCTTCTTCTCATGATCTTTATTTTTCTCGATCTTTTCTTTCTTTTCTTTGTCTTCATGCTCATGTAAGTTTAAGAGCTCTTGTTCATGCTCTTGTAGTTTTCCAATGAGTGTAGTTAGATCCAAAGTTCTTACATCATTGGCTTCTTTGATTGCCGTAACTTTTGGCAACCATTCCCTAGTAAGACATCTCAAAATCTTGTTAGTAGCTACATCATTAGGAGTAGTTTTACCAAGAGCGTTTAATCGATTTGTCAAGTGAGAAAATCTTTTTCCCATTTCACAAACGGTTTCCCCTTGGCACATGTGAAATCGATCGAACTCTTGTTGTAGAGTATTAATTCGAGCAAGCTTAACATCATCGGTTCCTTCATGGGCAACTTTTAAGGCTTCCCACATAGCTTTAGCCGATGTGTGATGAGAAACTCGAAAATATTCATCCGCTCCCAAAGAAGCTATGAGTATGTTTCGAGCTTTCCAATCGTAGCTATATTTCTTTTCATCATTATCATCCCATTGAGCTTCCGGTTTTTCAATTTGGACATTATCCGGACCGACCATGGTTATTTGAAAAGGGCCTTCTTGAATAACTTTCCAAATTTTCTATCAACAGAGTTGATATGGATGTGCATACAATCTTTCCAGTGACTATAGTTTTCTCCGGTAAAAACTAGAGCTCTATTGTACGCCCCCATTGGATTGTTGTCCATTTTCCAATAAGTTGTATGTGAAGCACTAGATGAACTGGTGCTCTTGATACCACTTGTTAGACGATAGCGCGGATCTAGAAGGGGGGGTTGAATAGATCCCTTTTTAAAATTTACTTTTCAAAATTTAATTGAAAAAGTATTGCGGAAGTTTCCCGGAAAACCGTCTAGTTCAAATTAAAAGTCACCAGAGATCGGATATGCGCAAAACCCAATTGGAATGAAATGATGACTAGAAGAATTAATATTTCACAAATGACTCACTTGATAATTCAACACTTGATAAAACTATTCTTAACAATGATATAGAAAATAAATTAGGCACAATAAAATTGAATTTGTATGGTTAGACTTTTTACCAAACACTTGGAGTGCACACACCAAGGATAATTTTGTTGTATCAAATAATGCAGAATTTTACCCACTCTAGTTATCACTTTTGAGTGTAACTATTTATCAAACACTTTGAGCGCACTAATTTGATACACCAGAATTTTCAAGCACACAAGATCAAGATGAACAAAAGTAAAATGCGAGAGACGTAAAGAACACAAGGAATTTGTTGAGGCAGTTCCTTCGTTGTCCTCGCTCGAAGTACTCTGCCCCCAATTCACAATCGAATTGGGCAATTTTATTAAATCGCAATTGTTTTACAAGAAGAAAGATAAATGAATCAACAAACCAAACCGTGTTGAATATGCTGTCAAATCTTCTTCTTGTCCCTTGATCCAAAATAGAATCAAGAATTCACGATTCTCCAAACTTTGAGCACGACTGAGTTTCTCCAACACATGTGAACCCACAAAGACCTTCGCAATCCTCCGTCTACCGTGATATGAAAGAACGATCCACTTGATCTTCAATCTACCTCACTCAGCTGAATCTACGAACGATCAATGTATGCAAAACCCCCAAATCTTCAATGATCTTGGAGGAGAAAACCCTTCAGATTTTCCAAGGAAAACCCACACACTCTAGACTCAATCTGAAACTCTAATTCACGATTGAACGTTATCTTCGAAACAAGCACCATAATCAAACAAAGATTGTTGTGTGTGATTGTTGATTGATGCAAGAATGAAGAAGATGAAGAGAGCTATGTGTATATCTTTCACTTTCCTTGTTCAACTCTCAAATGAAAATAAATATGCTATTTATATTGGTTAGTGATAGTAACATAAAAGAGGCAAAAATTAAATGAAAAAATTGAATCAACACAGTAATGAGCCGACTCAAATCATTAAATGAGCCGACTCAAATTGCCAGGTGAGCCGACCAAAATGAACAGAGAGGCAGCCTGTTGAGACCCGCAGAAAATGAGAAGAAAAGACTTTTTGATGAGTCGACTCATGAAGGATTTTGAGTCGGCTCATCCATACCCATGAGTCGACCAAAAATGATGCTTCAGGAAGCCTGTTAGGACCCGTGCGTTTGGGCACCAAATCACACTGAATGAGTCGGCTCATTGTGGAATTTGAGTCGGCTCATTCAGTTCATTTTTCCAAAAATGCCATTTCTTGCTTTTTCTTAGAGAACCACTTAAGCTTTCAAACATGCCAAGTTTTTGACACATTAAAATTCATGCCATGTCACACAAATATATGTTAAGAGCATTGCAAAAGGGAAACATAGTGAAAACAAGAATGAATACTTTGCTATCTAGGATAACACATTCAAAATGTTGTTGTCTATTATGCTCATTAACAATCCAAAGATCAACCTCCATACATTATTACCTTGCTTCAAATTAACAATCATAATGAGTCCTCTAGACATGGTGAAATGAAAAGTTATATAAGATAAAATAAAGTGTAAGATAACATATGAATAGGGCAATATGTTTCACACCATATATCCATGCCAAAATGGAAAAATGGACAAGACGATTAGCAAAAAACATGAACTTTAAAACTTTCATAGGAAAAAAAATTTCCACAAAACAAAAAGACTTCAAACTTTCAAAGAAAAAACATGAACTTGCACATGTCAAAATAAGAACTTTCACATGGAAGCGAAAAAAAATAAACCATGCGCAATATACTGAACATTCAAACGGAAAGGGAAATGCATAACACAATTTGGATGAATGGGCTACTGGTACGCAAAGTAAACAATACGATGCACTAAAAAACAAAACATTAAAATGGAAAGCAAAATGAACCAAAAGATTTAAAATGGATGAATCATGAAAGTTTTACAAGTGGTTTATTGGAAAAGTTGGGACAAACAATGAAAATAAATAGTTCGAGAATCATAGTAACATGTTGTGTGAATGAGAGGTAAACCTTGTATGTGCAGTACTTCAATTGCGATGAAATGAACATACATCGTGAGAAAATGGAAGGAATTCACTCGATTTGTTGGTTTGTAGAGGATGTTCTTCACATAGAAGAGAGAGATGAGGTAGAAAAAGTCATTGGTTAAAGGAGACGAAATGAGAGGGAACCGTGATTTAAGAGACTGAAATGAAATTGGACCAATAGAAATGGAGGTACTTGGTTTGGCTGCATATGTTGAAAAACATTATCATTTGCCATGATGTCTTGTAAGATGTCCTTGACATGCTTGAAGATATTTTGGTGTGTTGTGTTTTTGTGATGTCAGAACAGATGTTGTAACATTTGTCTTGACAATTCTGGGACTTTCTAAATACATAAAGTTTTGATTTAATTTTTGTATATTTTTTAGCAGGGTTTTGGTATTTTGTTTTGCTCCAGGATGTGCGAAAATCAAAGGAGTGTTGCTGTCAAAATCAGAAGCTGCTATGCGTTAATTTTTTGAAGAATTATTGAAGATCTTTTCTTGCTTGATTCATGTGATCTTTTTGAGGAAGGTTCTGATCAAATCCAAGCCCACTCAGAATTCTATATTATTGGTGTTTAACCTAATTTCTCATCACGAAATATTGAATTGTAAAGCAGAGTGCTTTTGAGTGTTAGGGGTTTTCCTTGTGTGTGTTTTATTTGTGAGCCATTCATATATCACATATATGTTTGAATTCGACTAATTTTTTATTTATAATTCTGTCCACTCTAAGCTTTTAAGCATGAGTGTTTGTTCTTGATCAAAGCTTTTAAGTAAGATCAAGGTGTTGTGTTTTGGAAGAGTGATATTTTATTTCTCTTTAGTTAGTTTGTTTTATTACAGTCGTGTGATTGATGGGGATTGAGATGGTGATTTCTCATATCTAGATGTTGATATCTAGGTAGAAGTTGCACTGGCTAGGTTCAAGTGACAAGTTGTAAACTGGGACTATTTAGGCTTTGAATTGTTCTACTAAAAGTGGATTTCCTTCATAGCTTGGTAGTACCCATAGTAGGTGTGTTTGCACCGAGCTGGGTTAATAATCCTGTGTGTATTTAATTGTTGTTAATTATACTGTATTTATATTGTTATTACTCAGATAGTAATTTCGTAACACCGCCTTTGACATCACATATCTGATACCAGCATTTCAATTGGTATCAGAGCAGGCATCCTGCTTTGTATCTGGGTGAGATCTAGGGAAGTTACTTTATGGTATAACAGACCACCCATTCTGGATGAATCTAATTATGATTACGGGAAACCAAGGATGGTTTCCATCTTGAAGTCTTTGGACAACAAGGCCTGGAAAGCTGTTCTGAGAGGATGGAAATATCATGTTGTTAAGGACAAAGATGGGAATGATACTGCAGAATTGAATCCAGAAGAGGATTGATCTAAGGAAGAAATAAGCTTGCTTTGGGAAATTCTAAAGCTTTGAATGTCATATTCAATGGAATTGACAAAAATACCTTCAGAATGATCAATACTTGCATTGTTGCCAAAGCTGCTTGGGATATTCTCAAAACTACTCATGAAGCTACTTCTAAAGTTAAGATGTCAAGACTTCAGCTGCTCTCCACAAAATTTGAAAACCTAAGGATGAAAGATGATGAAAGTATTTATGATTTTCATATGAATATCCTATATATAGATAATGCCTCAAGTGCTCTTGGAGAACCAATATCTGAAGAGAAGTTGGTAAGAAAAGCTCTCAGATCTCTACCTAAGAGATTTGACATAAATGTCACAACCATAAAAGAAGATCATGACATTAGCATGATGAGATTAGATGAACTTATTAAATCTCTTCAAACTTTTGAGATTGACATAAGTGAAAAATCTGACAAGAAAAACAAAAATATTGCCTTCTCTTCCAACACTGAAGATGGAATAGAAGATTGTAATCTTAATACCGAGGAAGGTCTATCTAATGCTACAGTTCTTCTCGGGAGATAGGTTAAGAAAGTTATGCAAATGATGGATAGGAAGTCAATACCAAATGGCAAGAACAACTCATCTAACGTCAATAGGTCAAATGATTCTGGTAGAAAGACAAGAGCTGAAGAGAACTCTTTTCAAGGAAAAGGAGTTAAGTGCTATGGATGTGAATGTTATAGGCACATCAGATCTGAATGTCCCACACATCTCAAGAATCAGAAAAAAGTCTTACTGTGGCTTGGTCAGATGAAGATACTGAAAGTGAAGCTGAAGAAAAATCTGCTAATACTGCTACTTCCCTAACTGGGAGATATTATTCTGATTTCAGTGATGATGAAGTCACATATGATGAGCTAGCAACTTTCTATAGCTATGTCTCAAAAATGAAGAAGTCTACCAACAAGGAGAAGAACAGAAGAAAATCATGTCACAACTGGAGAATTAAAAGGAAAAGAACTTGGAAACCATCTCCAAGCTGGAAAATGAGGTAACATTACTAAACTCCCAACTTGAGCAAATGACCAAGTTTATCAGAATGCTGAATAGTAGTTCAGAGACTTTGGACGAGATTCTACAGATTGGTAAGTTATCTGGAGATGTATCTAGGTTAGGATTTGACAAAAGGAAAGAATTTGTCTCAAATCTTTCTTCCTCTATGTTCAAATCAAAGATGCTGCATCAAGTGTCTCAACATCATAAAATAAGACCTATTGCCTACATAAGATGAAATTCTCATAAATGGAGGTGTCATTACTATGGAAATGATGGTCACTTAAAGCCATATTGTTTTAAAATCTATGGATATCTCAAACTCGTCCCTCAACATGATCTAATTCAGAACACAACTAAGGCCAGAAAGCAATGGATTCCTAAGATTGGTACCAATAACTTGATAGCTCACACATCTCTTAGCGTTTCAACAAAAAATGACTGGTATTTTGATAGTGTATGTTCAAGACATATGATAGGAGTCACTAATCTAATAGTGAATACGAGACCCCATGCTACTGATTTTGTTACTTTTGGTGATGGAGCAAAATGTGAAATCAAGGGAATTGGACAACTAGACTGCTCAGGAGTGCCTAGACTGTACAATGTGATACTTGTATAAGGGCTGACGGTGTTGCACCCCAAAATTTTCCCTCACCTAGACAAGAAATTGTGTAATGAGGTGTCCTAAGAGGTTCACAAGGTTCACAATTAGTCAGAAAGTTTGACAATCCCCTCAGACAAAGCATCCTCCTAAGCAATGCATCCTAAACTAGGATTTTGGATTTCATCAGGATGAATGAACTTCCAAGGACTCAAGTGAGCTTCATAGAATCCTACATGTCTTTAAGAATCCCTATGTAAAGTTTCAAGGCTTTCCCAAAAGGTTTGCCCAGTCAGATGATCAGATAGGCTAAAATCAGTCAAAGTAGTCAAAAAGTCAAACTAAGGTCAACTATGGTCAAACCAAAGTCAAACTTCATTATTTTTTGCCAACATCAAGTATGTGAAGTAAAATTCATCATTTGATCAAGGGTTGATCATGATTCATCAAGGAAGCTTCAGATCATCAAGAATCAAGAGTTTCTAAATTAGGGTTTCCATAGGAAAAGTGAACTAAACTTTGACCAGCCATAACTTTCACATGCTTCATCAAATTTTTTCCATCCAAATATCATTTTGAAGGAAATTGAATTCTCTACAACTTTGTGTCTCACAAGCCAAGCCCAAAAATGCTTCATTTGGAAGGTATGAGCTAAGACATTATAGGTCATTTTAAAAGTCAACAAAAAGTCAACATTTTCCAAAGGGCATAATTTGAAAATGGTAAAGGATATGGACATGAGACCAAAGAGGTTGGTTAGAGGACTCTCTAAGATTTCTAAAATGTCAAAGAACATCTTCATAGCCTTAAAATTGAGGGATTTGTGACTTTGCAAAGTTGGGAAATTTTTGAGAGGTTTATTGAGCAAATGGGATCTTAGAACCAATTCTTTCCACATGGGCTTGCATTTTTATGACCTAATCTCTACCATGACATCATGCACGAATCAAATATTATTTATTCAAATTTTTATAGTTTATTTTTTATTTATTTTGATTTTATTCATTAAAAATCAATTTAAATTAAAATAAAATATGAAAACTCAATATTTAAATTTGATTCTTGTTCTAGAAGGTCATAAACATTATTTAGAGATGATTGATCTGATCCAAATTCGTGCTAGACTAGATTGGCATACAAAGATTTGATTTTCACATATTTTGATCATGAGATTTCTTCACACTCAAGTTATGCAAGAAAGCCCACAAATCCACAAAGTTATGACCTAATTCACATCACTATAAGTTCATAAACCTATTACAAACTCAGGGGACGAAATTCAGAGTCTCCAAGAACACCATTCAACTTCAAATTTTTTCAAAGAAAGTCACATTCGGTTTTTGATCTAGAGACCTTTTCAAGATCAAATAAAGGTTGCAATACATTGCTGGATGATCATTGAACCTATTTGCATCATTTACATCATCAAAAACATCCTTGAATGCATAAACCGAATTCACCTTTTAGCTTAAAAATTTGATTTTCGATTTTCCTTATACAAGCCATATAAAAGAAATTTGATTGTATATTATTGTTTATGATGATGTTTGCAATGTTTCTGGTTGGTTTGATTTGAGTTTCAGTGCAGGATTGAGGGTACACCATTATTAGGGTTTCGAAGGTTCAAAATCAGGAACCCTAGCTACGAGTGATTTCATTTGAAATGAGACCTGAATTGGACTTAGAGGACATGTATTGATTAATTTGAACCCTTAGAATGAATTTATATTGTGTATGCTGCGTTTTTGAATTTCCAGGACATGTAGCTACGGAGAAAGTCCGTCACTATAAGCTCTAGTGACGGATAAAGTGTCACTATAGCCTAATACGATGGCTGGAGGAAGAAGATGTTTGAGCACGCGAATTTCATAGTTTGAATTTGGTTTTAATATTTAATTAACGTTTTATGTTTTATATCAGTTGGAAGCAAGTGGTGTAGTGGTAAGCGTGAGCGCGTATGAGGCAGACGACTTGGGTTCGATTCCCAGGTTATTCATTTTGTTCAAAATCCCTTTTATTTTGCAGGTTTAATATATAAAGATCAATGCCCATCATATATTCACCAAACGCAGCTGGCCTGGTGGTAGTGATGCTGGTCCAAGAGGGTGAAAGCCTAGGGCGCGGGTTCGAATCCCAGCCCCAGGTATTTTGTAATTGTTTTCAATTTTTTATATATTTATTTGTTTAATTATATTATTTAACTCATTTAAATTCTTATAAAAAATAAAACTTTCTTAATAACCAATACTATATTCATAAAACTTCATATTTTCTAAAATTCATAAATTATTTTCTTAAATGTAAATTATTTGTATTAATTTTATAATATGTTTATATAGTTATTATTACATTTTTGTAAATAAAATAATGATGTATCATTATAATTTAAAAACCCTAATTTTCTTAATATGAACCCTAATTTTTTGTCAACCCTAATTTTTATCCTAACCCTAAAAATTAACCTAATTTTTCTAAACCCTAATTATATTATTAATCCTTATTTTTAATATGTAAATGATTTGTTATTTGATTATTAAACTTATTTTCTTAATTAATTTCTAAAAACTTTTCTAATATTAATTTTTTCTTGTTAAAATTCTTATTTCCTCTATTTATTTATTTTTTCTAACCCTTATTATTATTACTAATATTTGATTATTGCTTATTTATTATTATTATGTAATTGCTAAAGCCATGTAATAGGGCTATTTTATGTCTTTGCTTTATTTTTTGTAATTATTTTCTGTATGATTATTAATCTTAGGGTGTGTATAACCTATATGTGATTAAAATAACTTAGAAAATTAATTTAAATAAGATAAATACTTGACTATAAACACTCACACACGTAAGTCGATCTTTGATCGTCATCTTGCACTTCCTAGGTTACCCCTCTTGGTTGCCTTGAATATGGTCAAGTCCCTCGAATATGGGGTATCTTAAGCAAAGTCCTTTCATAAATATCATCAAGTCCCTACAGTTTTAAAGATCATGTCCCTTCGAGGTTGCCTACGATAATGATCTTGTCCCTTCGAATAAAAGATGATAAGTCCCTACGAATTGCTAAAGACACCCTTGCTTGTTGCTTTCTATGACCCTACGATGACCCTACGCTTGTCCCTTAACACATCCAAGGTAATGACTACCTATTCCTTAATAATAGGGATAGTCTTACCATTGAAAGAACATACGAGAACATGAAAGACTTAATCTAGGGTAGGTACCTCATAGTTACTTGCTCACACTTTTCAAACTTACTTTTACACCTCACAATTTCTAAACTAGGCTTTGTATACACCCATATGAGGGTCATTACCAAGTACTTAAAGAAATTTTTCAAATCACACACTACACTCTTGCAAACAAACAAAGTGAGCTAAGTAACTAAGAGCCCATGGATAACCATGGATATAAAGGGTGCTAACACCTTCCCTTTATATAACCTACCCCCCGAACTCAAGTCTTTTAAAATAGGTCTTTCCTGTTCTTTTATGTCCTTTCCTTATGGATAAAATAAAAGTCGGTGGCGACTCTTGCTATCCGCAACATTTATAGAAAGTCAGTTCTCCCACCGTGTTACAGACGGCCAATCTAATTAGCATTAGTCAACTATGTGACCAAGGACTGAAAGTTAACTTCTCAAAATCTGAATGTCTTGTGATTGATGGAAAAGGAGAATTAATCATGAAGGGAGTCAGATCTAAGGACAACTGTTATCTATGGGCATCTCAAGAATCAATTTATGTCTCCTCCTGCTTGCTTGCTAAAGAAGATGAAGTTAAACTCTGGCATCTGAAACTTGGACACTTACACCTGAAAGGCATGAAGAAAATCATATCCATGGAAGTTGTCAGAGGGATTCCTAAGCTCAAGATTGAAGAAGGAAAAGTTTGTGGAGGATATCAAGTAGGGAAGTAGACTAAGATGTCACATCATAAAATTCAACATCTTACCACCTCAAGAGTCTTAAAACTTATTCACATGGATTTGATGGGACCTATGTAGGTTGAAAGTCTTGGTGGAAAGAAATATGCTTATGTTCTAGTGGATGACTATTCAAGATACACCTGGATAAATTTCATTAGAGAAAGTCAGAAGCTTTTGAAGTTTTTAGAGATCTCTGTCAAAATATTCAAAGAGAGAAGGAAAGCAATGTTATCAGGATTAGAAGTGATCATGGGAAGGAATTTGAGAATGCCAAGTTTGCTGAATTTTGCTCCTTTGAAGGAATTAGTCATGAATTCTCATCTCTCATTACACCTCAGCAAAATGGGATTGTAGAACTTAAAAACAGAACTAAATAGGAATCTGCTAGAGCAATGATACATGCAAAACAATTACCTTATAATTTATGGGCTGAAGCAATGAATATTGCATTCTACATTCATAACAGAGTCACCTTGAGAAAAGGTACTTCAACAAATACTTCCATGTCTTTAGAAGCAAATTCTACATCCGGGCAGATTGTGAACAAAGAAGAAAGTTAGATCCAAAGAGTGATGAAGGAATATTTCTAGAATACTCTACCAACAACAGATCTTATAGAGTCAATAACTCCGGAACTAAAGTAATGATGGAGTCTATAAATGTTGTTGTTGATGATCAAGATTTGAACAAAGAAGCTGATGTCTTGGATGATGTTGAAACATTTAAGACTTCAACTCCAATAGAAACTGAAGATAGAGGTACTGATGAACAACCCTCAAGCTCTAAGCCTGAAGATAGTCAGACCAACAAAGGTCCCTCTATCATAATACATAAAGATCATCCTAAAGACCTCATCATAGGAGAGCTGGATAAAGAAGTTACTACAAGATCAATGGAGATAATCTATAACTCTTGTTTTGTGTCAAAGATAGATCCAAAGAATTTCAAAGAAGCATTAACTGATGAATTTTGGATAAATTCTATGCAAGAGGAATTAGCTCAATTCAAGAGGAATGAAGTTTGGTATCTTGTCCCAAGACCTGAAGGATCAAATGTGACAGGTACCAATTGGTTTTACAAGAACAAATCTGATGAATATGGAGTTGTCACTAGGAATAAGGCAAGATTGGTTGCTCAGGGATACACTCAAGTTGAAAGAATTGATTTTGATGAGACCTTTGCTCCTGTTGCTAGACTTGAGTCTTTTAAATTACTTCTTGGTGTTGCTTGCATCCTGAAATTCAAACTATATCAAATGGATGTCAAAAGTACCTTCTTGAATGGTTACCTAAATGGAGAAGTCTATGTGGAACAACCCAAAGGATTCATTGATCCAAATTTACCTAATCATGTCTATAAGCTAAGGAAGGCTCTATATGGGCTAAAACAAGCTCCTAGAGCTTAGTATGAGAGACTTACTGAATTTCTTGTTGAACATGGCTACAGAAAAGGTAGCATATACAAGACTCTCTTTTTGAAAGAAGAAGGAAAAAAGCTCATGACTGCTCAAATTTATGTGGATGATATTGTGTTTGGTGGGATATCTGAGGAGATGGTTCAACATTTTGTTAAACAGATGCAATCTAAATTTGAGATGAGCCTAGTTGGTGAATTTACTTAATTTCTTGGTCTTTAAGTCAAGCAGATGGAAGACTCTATATTCATATCCTAGAGTAAATATGCCAAGAATACAGTGAAAAAGTTTGCAATGGAGAATGCTAGCAAAAAAAGGACACCCATTACTACTCATATGAAGTTATCTAAAGATGAAAAAGGTGTAAATATGGATCAAAGTCTCTACAGAAGTATGATTATAAGCTTATTATATCTAACAGCAAGCAGGCCTGACATTGCCTTTGCTGTAGGAGTTTGTGCTAGGTATCAAGTTGATCCCAAGGTGAGTCACATCAACCAAGTGAAAAGAATCTTTAAGTATGTCAATGGTACATGTGATTATGGTATGCTATAATCTCATGGTTCCAATTCTGAGCTAAGTGGTTATTGAGATGTTGACTGGGCAAGATGTGCTGATGATACAAAAAGCACATATGGAGGATGCTTCTTTTTGGGAAACAAACTGATATCTTGGTTCAGTAAGAAGCAAAATTGTGTTTCTCTATCCACAGCTGAGGCTGAATACATAGCAGCTGGAAGTAGTTTTTCTCAGTTGGTTTGGATGAAGCAAATTCTGACAGAATATAATGTTTCTCAAGATGTCATGACATTGTACTGTGACAATTTGAGTGATATCAATATTTCCAAGTATCCTATTCAACATAGCAGAACCAAGCATATTGATATTCGTCATCATTTCTTCAGAGAATTGGTTGAAGAAAAGATTGTTGCTCTAGAACATGTAGCCACTGATTTATAACTGGCGAACATTTTCACTAAAGCTTTGGATGCTAATAAGTTTGAAATCTTGAGAGGAAAGCTAGGGATTTTCATCAATGAGGATCTATACCAATTAGAGCTATGTAGGAAAACTAATCAAGACTTCTCAGTTCTCCTATTGCAATTGTGTTATTTTGTTCCTATTAATGATGGATGGATCAAAAGTGTGAATCCTGATGGTGACATAAAGATCAAGACAAGGGAAGAAAAAGTAGTTGTTGCTATTTCTCTTGCTAAGAATAATCTGAAGAATGTTGCTGGCTACATTGTTGAAGATGATGTTGAGAACATTATCCCTGAAGTGAAAGATGCTGAAAAGAAGACTGGTGATGTTGCTTCCAATACTGATATGGGATGCTTGTGTGGTATCTGTGTGTGTGTGTGTGTTAAGTACTAATCCTATGTTATGGGGGAGCTATTGTTGGTATGGTTGTCCCATTATGGCTAAAAAGGGGGAAAGTTAGTTAGCTGTTTCTGCATTATTTCTTCTGATGCTATGGATGGTTGAGTGGATAAGGAGAGTTGCTATTCTGATTGGGTGATGTGTTACTAGGTGTTCTACTTCATACAACCAAAAGGTTTCTTATTTATTCTGCTGCTTTGATCTCCGGTGTTTGGTTCGTCTGATTGTCTAGTGTTGATAATGTTTTAAGCCATAATTTTCCAAAGGGGGAGATTAAAGGTTCTTGGTTTGGCTGCATATGTTGAAAAACATTATCATTTGCCTTGATGTCTTGTAAGATGTATTTGACATGCTTGAAGATCTTCTGGTGTGCTGTGCTTTTGTGATGTCAAAACATATGTTGTAATATCTGTCTTGACAGTTTTGGGACTTTCTAAATACAAAAAGTTTTGATTTAATTTCTGTATATTTTTTAGTAGGATTTTGGTCTTTTGTTTTCCTCCAGGATGTGCGAAAATCAAAGGAGTGTTGCTGTCAAAATCATAATCGGCTATACGTTAGGTTTTTGAAGAATTATTGAAGATCTTTTCTTGCTTGATTCAAGTGATCTTTTTGAGGAAGGCTCTGATCAAATCCAAGCCCACTCAGAACTCTATATAATTGGTGTTTAACCTAATTTCTCAGCAGAAAGATTGAATTGTAAAGCATAATGCTTTTGAGTGTTAGGGTTTTTCCTTGTGCGTGTTTTATTTGTAAGCCATTTATACATCACCTAGATGTTTGAATTGGACTAATTTTTGAGTTGTAACTCTGTCCACTCTAAGCTTTTAAGCATTAGTGTTTGTTCTTGATCAAAGATTTTAAGAAAGATCAATGTGTTGTGTTTTGGAAGAGTGATCTTCTGTTCCTCTTTAGTTTGTTTGTTTTATAACAGTGTGTGATTGAGGGGGAGTGAGATAGTGATTTCTCATATCTAGATGTTGATTTATAGGTAGAAGTTGCACTGGGTAGGTTAGAGTGAAAAATTGTAAACTAGAACTGTTTAGGCTTTGAGTTTTTCTACTAATAGTAAATTTCCTTCCTGGCTTGGTAGCCCCCAGAGTATGTGTGTTTGCACCGAACTTGGTTAACAATCCTGTGTGTTTTTTATTGCTGTTAATTATACACTGTTTATATTGTTATTACTCAAATAGTAATGTCATAACATCGCATTCGACATCACGTATCTGATACCAGAATTTTAAAAAATTTGACATTTGGAAGAAAGAAAGGTTCTAAAAGACACTAAGATAGGGGAATATGTTATTTACCTTAATTTTACTTTGATTAGGCAAAAATAAAAATGATAAAAGGGTAATTTATGAAGTACAATACCAATGAATAATAATGGATCGATAGTTGATAAGTAAAACAAATGATTGAAGATAGACTTTTAACATTAACACCATTTTAGATGCCATAATTGAAATATTTCTCAACAAAATCTATTTATGACCACTGTAGCTTTCATAAGGATTTTAAAAATTGGTTTTGGATTGGATTGAATTATTATTATTATATATATTTTTTAGACTAAGATATCATACAAAATATATGAAACCAATTTTTATTAAAGTAAATATAAATCATCAAAGATTCACGTCAATGAATCGACATATAATTTGTTGAAAATTTTAACTAAATAATTTAAATTAATAATTAATTATTTTGAAATAAATATTAAATTAATTGAATTATAAAATATTAATAATTTAATTAATAAAAAATAACAAGTAATTACATCAAACTAACAAATTAAACATTAAATAATAAATTAGTTTTTTTTAGTTCAAAAATATATTGGTAATTTCAAAAATAATTTCATTTCTATCTTATACTATCTTTTTAACAAACGAAGCAAAAAGAAAAAACAAAATACATTTCTTTCATTTCTATTTCTTCTCTCTTTCTTTCGTATTGAACAATATTTCAATTTTTTTTATTTCTCATATATTTTTCTCTTTTCACACTCTCTTATTTATTTCTCTTTTCTTATTCTCTCTTCTCTCTTTAATGGCCATTTGACATGATTATGGTTTCCTCTCGTCAAGGTTTCCTCTCCTTCCCCACCGCCTAAAAACTCTTTCTCAGTTCCGCCACCATATGGCTATGCCGGTGGCCGTTCTCTGGTCTTGTCTAGACTCATCAAATTCCAATCCCCCTTCTTCACCAACATCTAATCCCCCCTCATGCAAGAAGAAATCTTTTGCTGAGGTGGTCACAAATGCTTGTGATATTCCTACCAGCCAATTTCCTCAATCTATAGTGAAAGGTGACCATATTTTGATTACAATCCCTGAGGAACAATACCTCGCAGGAGTAGTTTCTTGCAAATATAACATTCACGGGAAGATTTTATGGCCAAAAGGTTCGGTTCCGCTGAAAGTTGAAGCACTAAAACAAAAATTAGCTTCCATCTAGAGTTTTTTTTGGGTAAATGGGGATTGGTTTCCTTGGGTAAAGGTTTTTACGAATTCAGATTTTCCTCAATGGAAGAGCTCCAAAGAAGTCGTGCGACTCACTCTTGGAATCTGAATCTGGGACTCTTGAAGCGTTTTGCTTGGTCTAGAGACTTTAATCCCTATGAGCAACATCAGACCATAACTCAGGCTTGGATTCACATCTCAGGACTTGCCCAGGAATACTGGAGCCCCAAAATTCTTTATGCCATTGCCAGTGTAGTTGGAAGTCCCATATGCATGGATGAGACGCCCACTAAATCTATCTTTGAACGATCTTATGGCCATTTTGCGTGAATTCTGGTTGATATAGATTTAACAGGGGTTATTAGAAATAATATCTTGGTTGAAAGAAAGAGCTTTGCCTTCTTTGTTGAAGTTAACTATGAGAACCTGCCTGATTTTTGTGACCATTGAAAATTCATTGGGCATAACATTGGAAACTACATGAAAATGAATAGAACTCAAAATAATGCCTCAAGTTCAGGGAACTATCAACAGAAGAAGGGTTATATGGAAAAAGAAAAAAAATCAGTACCAATTTCAGCACTTGAGAAGGACTCAGAACCTCTAATTCCCAAAGCATCTGTAAACACCTCTCATTTACAAGCATGAGTTGAAGTCTTTAATGTAGTGGCAGATGCTTCACCTTGCACTCCATCACATAATTTGCAGCAATCCACGACTAGTCTAGTTAAACCTTTAGTTGTTGCTAATGAATATATCCTCATTTTGCACAAAGACTCTATTGTAACTCAAAACTCTACTGAACCATCTCATTTTAGAAGCCCTCCTGTCGCTCCCTGGATTTCCATCCTGGTACAAACACGAAAGTGGCGCGGAAGAGGTAGAGTCGCCAGCCAGACATTTTTATCCCGAAGGAACATGAATAGTAATGCTGCACAAACCAGAAAAAAAAGTAAGGACAAAGGTCATGCGAACCAAAGAGACTGGGTTCGGGAGTCAGTTACGACCTGGGAAGGTATTAGCACCCCAGATCGTCCGCCGTACCCGACGAGATCCACGCTTGCAAAGAAACTGTTTCAAAGGGTGAAGAAATGAAAGTTGCTACAAAAAGAAGGACTGGAATTGGATAAGAAAAGAAAAGAAGGGGAGAAAATGTAGGGAAAATAAAAGAGTGCTTGAACGGGCCCTACCCCGCTGCCTACGTACCTCATCTGGACATGAGGATCAGAGACACCGTAGTTCCCCTAACTAGTGGTGGAAATGATTGCTTGTGAATTAAGGCTTGAACTGCCTATGTCAATGCTCAGGTGTTGCAGGCTCGGACGACGAGTGTGTTACCGTCTTGCAAAGTGACAAGTAGGAGCAAGTTCGTACGTAAATAGTGAATGAGGTGAGAAGAGAATTACCGAAGGAGAGATGCTTATTGTTTATTTGTGTTTTTTAGAAGTCTTTTAGAGTGTGGCATAAGAGAATGAACTCAAGCTCTTTTCCATGGGATGTGTACTTGCTACTACATTCCAAGATGGAATAATAGAATAAGCACACCAAGTAAGGAGAATTTATCCAAGACTTGTTTCCAAGGGCAAGGGCTTAAGCTCATTAACTTGTTGAACTTATTAGGTGATTTAGTGATTAAAATGAAGAAGTGTTTTTTATGGTTTTCTTGATGAATATGACCTCATGATCAGACTTGTGCATCATGCTAGACAAGTGTACTATTCCAAGATGGAATGAATACATATGCCCCATGAAATAAGGCTATTGCACAAGAAGTCACTTCTTTCTTTATTAAGGTGTTTTAGGTTTTGTTTGAAGATGAGAAGAGAGAGAGAGAGAGAGAGAGAGAGAGAGAGAGAGAGAGAGAGAGAGAGAACCACAAAGGATCTTAAAGGTAAAAGTCTAATGGGAAATACTAAACCTAACATTAGCATGAAAAGGTGGTCCTAAGGTTAGTGTGGTTTGAAACTATCCTAAGAGAGAATGAGAAGAGAACAGAAGAAGAAGAAAGGAAGAAAGAAAGAGAACAACTTACTCCTCTAAAGGAGATAAGTTGCTTCTAAAGGGGAAGATAAATAATTGAAGCACAAGATGGCATAAGGCACATTAACAATCACAAGATAGAAAGTAAAGTAAGAGAGGAGATGAATAATTGAAATGTGGATAACATCCACACTTCACTTACCATGAGCCCCTGAAATGGTTAATAGTGTTTACACATGATAAGATAAAACCAAATGAAATCAAATGAGATGTAAACAAACAAAATATCAACTCCACACACCACAACCAGAAGTTATTCATCTCCTTTACATGCTAACAAACCCCAAACAAAACCAAAATGGAAGTGGAACAAACATGACATCTCAAGGCATCATGAACTACTTATGAAAGAAGAAAGCAAACATGAGATTATACAAATCATTCAAACCTAACAAGCATCATATATTTCAAGACCAGAATCATATCCCCACAAGAATGGGTACCAACAACACAATATACCAAAGAAAGGTTCATACAAGTTCAAACACAATCAACACAAGAATGAGAAGTGAAGTGAACATGTGAATAAGTGTAAGAACAAATGGTTGCAAATTAAATCAAAGCATGAGCATCCACAACTAAAAAACCAGGGACCCAATCATATCAAAATGTACCTAAGAAGCATGAAAAAACATGGGGAAAGATCATGCACACTCAAGCATAAGCATCATGGAGAGCAAATGGACAATGAAGGTGGGGCGAACATGCATACATTTGTGAGAAACTTCAAAAGCAATCAACACAAAACTTTCCAAAGTACAAACACTAGTCAAGGACCAGGTATCAAAACTCATACAAAAAATAACTCTAAACATCCTATAGGAGTTGGCACAAGTTCCCTCCTAGCCTAAGAACTAATCATGTTAACAAGAAGAAGCAAAACTAGGGAAATCACAAATGAAAATTCAAATCAAATCAAAAACTCATTCAAAAACTCTACAATTAAGCTCAAATGTTCATTAATCAAGTGATAACATCATGCCAAAAGAGAAAAGTCAGAATCCAAAGCAAACTAGGTCAAAGGACCTCATGAACACAAACTAGGGGTTTGAAACTTCATGCTCAAGTCACATGCCAAACATAATCAAGAAAGCTTCTAAAAATCAGAGAAAAAATCAACAATAAACTACATCCTAATATGAATCAAATGCGAAAAGAAACAACTCAAAACTCAAATTAATGATCAAGATAGAAAATACACAAGTCAGCATGTAATTAAAGTGAATTAAAAACAAATAATAAAAGGGAAAATTAATTTTTACGTGGAAAATAAAAATAAATGAAAAATAAAAAATGTCAAAAATTAGAGAAAACTCAAAGCATCATTCATGATTTTTTTGGTGAATTTTAGAAGTGTCTAGCTATTTTTAAAAATTAGAAATCAAATTGAAAATAAAATGAAATAAAAATAATGAAGAACATGTGAGGGGTGCATTTAGCAAGAATATACAGTTGAAACTAATTGGGCTTAATGAATAGGGGGGATTAGCAGGGAAGGCCCATGGATCTACACATACTCACAAATATTATGGTGGAAATTCAAATAAAAACTGGAAAAACACAAACCAATGGATTAATCTCACGCCCATGATTTAGTCACATGATCAACCAAAGTCTCAAGATCAAACAAACCTCAGCACACGCACATGGTATTTATGGTGTAGTGGCAAACACCTAGCATTATTGTGCAAAACAGAAACACGTGAGAGGGAGGCTCTCCACTTAATGTGCTGGCAGAATCTCATCCATCCAGATCACAACATCCAAAGGCCATGAGCTCATCTTCTTCATTAAACTCAATTCCAGAATCCGGTGATCGGAGCTAGGGCTTCGGCACCAGAAAATTCAAACTCAAGAACAAAATTGCACAAAATTACATCCAAATCTCCAGATTAAACAATTAAGACATGCTGATTCCAAATATGGCAATGAAATCCACAAAATACCAATGACCAGACCAGATCGAACAAAAACAAGTTCATACATAAAACTTTAAATTCAAATATCTTTCTCAATTCTCAATCATTTTCAATTCTAAATAGATCAACATAACCAGCAAAGCATGTAGATCAAAACACACACAACTAAAAACATTTCCAGATCTATGAATTTGAAGCTTACCTGAAAGTTGCAACTCTCACAATAACTCAAGATAAACCTCCTCCAGCTGCAAATCAACCTCTTTTGGCCTCTCCTTGCAAAATAAATGCAAGAGAGAGCTTGAATCTTTCTGGATCTTACAATTCAAAGTTAATTTCACTTGAATGGCACCTTGTGAACTCTTGACCTTTTGCTTGAATTGATGGTGGATTATTGCTTCTTACACCTCAAGGATCATGAATATGCTAAGAGTTTTTGAAATCAATGGAAGAATAGTGAGATTCATAATCAAATTCATATGGAGCAAAATTTTTGAAGTGAGAGAATGGTGATCCAATCTGGTGAAATGAAACCCTAGATGGCTTATATATGATGTAAGTTTTCAGTGTTTTGATTTGCAAAAGGAATGCACGTGGGAAGTGAATGGGAGGAGTGATTTTGCAAAAATGCAAAAGTTGTGTGTGTGAATGATTTTATCGTTCCCTCTCTCTTTTGTGTGCACATGCTGATCACACCTTACTCACCCATTCAAAATGAAATGATCCTGACCATTGGATGCACTTGTGTCATGCTTTCCCCATGATTTTTCATTTTTGCCTCTCATGAAATTACATGCATGCCATGCACAAATCCTTTGAGTTTTCTTGATCCAAACCTTATTCATGCCTTGCCCTTGATTCCTATGACCATAATTGGTACAAAGAATGGCTTGAAAATGCATTACATGACAATTTGCAAAGTTGTGGAAACTTGGAAATATGGTAAAACCCTAAAAATCACCAAACTTCAAATGTGCATAACTTTCAAACCATGAGGGCTATGGTGATGTTCTTGTACTTTTTAGAAATGGGAGACAATTTCATACAAATTTCATGTTCAAAGAATTTTCACTTGAAGTCATTTTGGTCATGGAAGAATGCCTTGAAGATTAGGGTAAAACTTGCCAAATTTAGAAAGTTAGTTACATGCCACATGTCCAAAAATAGAAACTCTTGCCAAAACCCTAGACTCTTGACTTTTGACTTTTCCAAACCTCTTCTATGACCTTAAGAACATCCCTTGGCTTGAAAAATAGGTTTGGAACCCTTGAATTGCCACAATTGACTTTTCAAATAATCAGTTTGACCAACTTCTTCTTATGCAAGCAACTAATGAAATAACGGCCTTCCTCAATGAATTTTCTCACCAAATTCCATCCCTAACATTCGCATATCATATGAAGGACTTTTCCCACATGAAATGGCCAAAGTCACAAAGAATCCCTACTTGAAAATAAATCCCTAATTTGGAGACCATTTGTATAGGAGCTTGTCCTTTCTTGGATCATCTGATAATCTCCCAACCTTCTGGGCTCTTGCAAAGGATCTTGAGCTTGTATATGCCATATAGACACCTCATGGGACTTGGACAAGGTCAATTGACTTCTTTCTTTTACTTTTAAGGCTTCAAATGCACCAGTGATTGATCATATGCCCAATGCTAGAACATGAGAATGTTATGCTTCATTTTTCTATGCAAAAATGCTAAGGATATGCCATGCTTATGATGCTTATGATATGATGATGATGCTATAAAGAAGAGGGAAAATTTGGGGTGTTACAGCTGCCCCTAATCAAGCAACTATTTAAGTGAAAAGGACGATAGCACGAGCTATCTACCGTTCAAGATAAACTGTGGTTGAATACCAAGAAAACCTGAAATTTGCACTCTGCTGGAGAATGCAAGCAATGGGAAATAATCCTAACACTATGGGTAACTGAAGTGAAGACAGAGCAGATGAGCTCCTTTCAGATTGAACTGTTACACCGGTTAAGAAAAACATAGACAGACGAGTCTTCTTCAAGTAAACCTGTTACGCTAGGAACTGGACATACGAGCCCTCTTCAAGTAAACCTGTTACGCTAGGAACTCCTTCAGATAACACGTTACATCAGGACCAGTGATGCACTTAAGTTTGTGGGATAGACATGCATAATCAGGATAGACAAACCCTCCTCATATATTCTCCGTAGATATATGGTCTAAGACAAATGAGTCTTCTTCAGATAACCTGTTACGCCAGGTGCGACATTAGGATTGGACAAACCCTCTTCACGAATCTTGCATAGATAAGTAGTCTCTGAGACAGACGAACCTCCTTCGGACAACCTGTTACGCCAGGACCGGTAACCATTTTGACGTTTAATCCCACCGTCAGGACTTCAAACCTCTTCAACACAGACGAGTATCAGATGATCATTAAGAGAACACAAACGAGTGCCATAAGTCAATGATACAAACGAATATTAGATGATGATCTAAGAAACACAGACGAGCGCTTCAAGCGATGATACTAACGAATATCAACCACTGATACAGACGAATACCAGAAATCCAACACAGACGAGCATTTGGAGTAGCAATACAGACGAGTACCAGGGTGATTATCAAATCAACACATATGAATATAAGCTAACACAGACGAGTGTGAGGGATGAAACAGACAAGCATCCAAACAATGCGAACGGGCTTCAAACCGATAACAAACACAGACGAGTGCTGGGGACTGCAGACGAGCAATTAGCAAATATCAAACACAGACGAGTGCTGGGGAATGAAGACGAGCAATAAGCAAATATCAAACACATACGAGTGCTGGGGAATGCAGACGAGAAACAAGAAAATATCAAACACAGACGAGTGCTGGGGAGTGCATACGAGCAAAAACAACTATCACACACAGACGAGTGTTGGGAAGTGCATACGAGCAAAAACAAGTGCCTGATTAGTAATAACAATCACAATCCTGCAGGGGAGAACCAGATCAAGAGGCTCTGATGATGCTTAACTCTGGCTGGGGAGATGAATAACTATCTGTGTCGTCACAATGGCCAAAAATAAATTGGCGACTTCTCTGGGGAATATTTCAATGGTGGGAGTAAATCCCAATCATGAGCTCTATGGAGAAATCAGGCGTTCAACTGCTTGTTGGGAACACTTCACTAGTGGAAAGATAATCCGCTTGGGGAAGAAACCTCTTCAATTAGCTTTGGAGTCCAACTGGGGATTCCACATGCTCTAACTCAACTAGGGAATATTCTCTGCTTGGGGAAATATAACACCATCCTGCAAAACCTGCAACAATAGTATACACACATGTGCCCTAGGGACTTGCATGGTATGATTTGTTCATCCATTGTCACCCGACACTCAAAGATAGTTTTAAATGTTTCCATGCAATGCCATTTTTTAGAAAAATCAACATGCTTCAAATGCAATGTTCTTTTTGCGAAAAATTCAGGACATTTTTGCAAACAAAGTAACCAAAACACAACACAACTTTTGACTGAATATTCATTTATTGAGTGGCCTCTGAATAAACAAAGTTTTACATCAGGAAGCAACTACCTGGAAAGAGGTAGCTACCATAAAAATGAGAAAAGAAACTATCCTAATAGCAATGTACACGACATTCTAGTGAGTTTCCTTCCTGCTATGACCGACATGTCTTCAAGACTTTCCATTCTTGCCTTTACTTTCTGAAGAAGATGAGGGGACTGTTTCCTACCCTTCTGATATTGCCAGACTGTATGAAACAATGATTTGGTCCAGATTACCCGGATCGCAGTTGTTCGCTTATTCCCTTGTTTTGCGTGGATCGCCCTATCAGGTTTTCAATCCACCAGGATACCCTTTTTTTGCTTGAGCTGTCCGATGTGGCTTTTCAACTCAGCAGGTGCACATTTTTTTTAATATTTATTTTCCCTAACTTTTTCCCGACCTTTTTATTCTGTTTTTAGCTCGTCGGGATGCCCTTTTCTTACCTGGACTTTAATTCTGTTTTTGTGTCCAGCGGGTCTTTTAGGCGAAGTATTTTTTAATTGCGTCCGAGTTAACATGGGATTAGAAGTCTTCTCCATTCATAGTAGTGAGCATCAGTGCCCCACCAGAGAAAACTTTCTTTACTATGAATGGGCCTTCGTAGTTCGGGGTCCACTTGCCCCTGTGATCTGAACCTAGAGGAATAATTCTTTTGAGTACAAGCTCGCCTACTTGATACTCCCCGAGTACATACTCGTTGGTCGAATGCTCGCTACATTCTCCTCTGATAAAGTTGACCATGACAAATAGCCGTTAATCTCTTTTCCTCAATTAGGCACAACTGATTATATCGAGCATGTACCCACTCAGCCTCATCAAGCTTCACATGCATCATCACGCGTAAAGAAGGAATTTCTACCTCAACAGGCAAGACTGTCTCCATGCCATATACCAGGGAGAAAGGAGTTGCCCCAGTTGACGTCCTGACTGACGTTTGGTACCCATGCAGCGCGAATGGTAACATCTCATGCCAATCTTTGTAAGTGATAACCATCTTCTGCACAATCTTCTTAATATTCTTGTTAGCTGTCTCTACCGCGCCATTCATCTTTGGCCGGTAAGGAGAAGAATTGTGATGCTGAATCTTGAAGTCCCGACACAGTTCTGCCATCATTTTGTTGTTCAAATTGGAACCATTATCAGTAATGATTCGCTCGGGTACTCCATATCTGCAAATGATGTCTCTTTTCAGGAATCTAGCTACCACCCGGCGAGTAACATTGGCATAAGAGGCTGCTTTAACCCATTTAGTGAAGTAATCAATCGCAACCAGGATGAAGCGATGACCATTTGAAGCAGTAGGCTCTATCTTCCCGATCATGTCAATGCCCCACATAGAAAAGGGCCAAGGAGATGACATGGCGTTGAGAGGGCTAGGAGGAACACGCACCTTGTCTGCATATATCTGGCATTTGTGGCACTTACGGGCGTACGAACAACAGTCTGCATCCATTGTTAGCCAATAATACCCTAATCTCAATAACTTCTTATCCATTGCATGTCCTCCTGCATGAGTACCGAAGGATCCCTCGCGAACTTCTTGCATTAACAGGCCTGCTTCGTGTCTATCCACACATCTGAGCAGGACCATGTCAAAGTTCCTCTTATACAGAACTCCGTCTGCGTTCAAGTAGAAGCTAGCAGTAAGTCGTCTCAAGGTCTTCTTGTCATTGGATGATGCCCCAGATGGGTACTCTTGTTTTTCCATGAAAAGCTTGATATCAAAGTACCAAGGTTTCTCATCAGATATTGTGTCTACAGAGAAAGCATAAGCTGGTGCGTCAAGCCTGGAAATGTCAATTCTGGGCACATAGTTCCAACACAAGACTTTGATGGACGAAGAAAGAGTAACTAATGCATAGGCAAATTGATTCTTATCTCGTGGTATATATTGAAGCTTAACAATTGTGAAGAACGCCAGCAGTATTCTGGCATAATCCCTATAAGGAATTAACTATTCTTGATGTGTATACCACTTGCCGATAATCTGGTTAATAACGAGGGCTGAATCTCCGAATATATCGAGGGTCTTAATCTGAAGATTAATAGTCTCCTCTATTCCCATTATGCACGCCTCGTATTCCGCTTCATTATTGGTGCAACCAAAAATAATTCTGGCAGCGAAGGGAAAGTGAACACCTTCGGGAGTAATAAGAACAACACCAACTCCGTGTCCATTGATATTGACTGCCCCATCAAACATCAACTTCCATTTGGATTCAGGGTCAGGCCCCTCCTCTAGAAGTGGTTCCTCGCAATCTCTTGCGTTGAGGTACATGATGTCCTCATCAGGGAAATCAAACTTCATTGGCTAATAGTCGTCTTCAAGGGGTTGCTGTGCAAGATAATCTGACAATACACTTCCTTTGATGACTTTCTAGGAAGTATATTGTATGTCATACTCTGTTAATATCATTTTCCACCTTGCAACCCTTTCGGTTAATGCTGGTTTCTCGAAAATATACTTGACGGGGTCCATTTTTGAGATTAGCAATGTGGTGTGGGTCAACATGTACTGTCTAAGTCGGTGAGCAGCCCATGCCAAAGCGCAACAAGTTTTCTCGAGCAGTGAATAACGAGATTCACAGTCGGTAAAATTTTTTCTAAGGTAATAAATAGCATGCTCATTTCGACCAGACTCGTCATGTTGGCCTAGAACACACCCCATCGACCCTTCTAACACAGTCAAGTACATGATAAGTGGCCGTCCTGGAAATGGAGGCATTAGAATCGGAGGCTCCAGCAAATATTCTTTTATCTTTTCAAAGGCTCTTTGACAGTCCTCATTCCACCTGACCGTTTTTTTTTCTTAACAATTTGAAGATTGGCTCACATGTGGCAGTTAGATGAGATATAAACCGAGAAATGTAGTTCAATCTCCCTAAAAACCCACACACTTCTTTTTTTGTTTTTGGTGCAGGCATGTCTTGTATGGCTTTTACTTTTGCAGGATCTACCTCAATCCCTCTTTGGCTAACAATAAAACCCAGCAATTTACCAGAACGCACTCCGAAAGTGCATTTGTTTGGATTCAACCTTAATCTATACTTTATCAATCTGTGAAACAACTTTTTGAGATTGACCAGATGCTCTTCTTCGTCCCGGGACTTGGCAATCATATCATCCACATAGCACTCAATTTCTTTGTGTATTATGTCGTGGAACAAAGTTACCATAGCCTGTTGATACGTTGCCCCAACATTCTTCAACCCAAAGGGCATAACCTTATAACAGAATGTACCCCATGGGGTAATGAATGTCGTTTTCTCCATGTCTTCCGGTGTCATTTTAATCTGATTGTACCCGGAGAAGCCATCCATGAAAGAAAATACCGAGAACTGAGCGGTGTTGTCTACCATCACATCAATGTGAGGTAATGGAAAGTCATCCTTTGGACTTGCTCTATTTAGATCCCGATAATCGACGCACATCCGGATCTTGCCATCCTTCTTTGGTACAGGCACAATGTTAGCTACCCAAGGTGGGTAACTAGTTACGACAAGGAACCTGGCATCCCATTACTTTTGAACTTCCTCCTTGATCTTCATCGCCATGTCAGGACGAGTTCTTCTCAGCTTTTATTTTACCGGAGGGCAGTCTTCCCTTAGTGGCAGCTTGTGTACAACAATGTCAGTATCCAACCCCGACATATCTTGATACGACCAGGCGAAGATATCCATATATTCCCGTAGCATACCAATCAATTCCTTCTTTACCTCGGCTTGCAGACAGGCCCCAATCTTTATCTCTTTCTTTACATCCTTAGACCCGATGTTAATGATCTCTACTTCTTGATGAGGCTAAATGACCCTTTCCTCTTGTTTCAACAACCTAGCCAATTCTTCAGGGAGTTCATCGTCTTCCTCAACCCCTTCATCATCTTGGTAGATAGGATTGTCGAAGTCATGCATGGTCATAGCAGGAACGTTATAACAGGAAACCGAATAATCAACACTGCACAAATGATGTGCTTATTTCAGAATCTGTTTCAAAAGAGACGCAAACACACCAAACACCGGAAAAGAAAACATTGCCATTTTATTTGTTTTTTGTGAAAATGTTTAGAAACGAAAGAAAGAGAACACAATTTTGATTGAAAAATGTCCTTTATTTCATTGTAAAAATAAATGCATTAAAAGCATGGTGGCCCTACAAATGGATCCATTCACCGCATACAGTAACAACTTAGCCGTCTACCACATACTTCAAATTTTGATGCAATATGGATGTTACTGCGCCAGCAGCATGAATCGAAGGACTTCCCAGCATAAAACTATAAGCGGGTTAGATATCCATAACATAGAATGTGCTCTTGAATACCTGAGACCCAATCTTTACCGGTAGCTCCACCTCCTTAAACACAGACCTCTGTGACCCGTCAAAGGCTTTTACAATAAAATCACTGGTGTCGCTCCCACCAAATGACACCTCAGGTCAGAAGGGGTACAGACGCGAACGGTCGGTGAAAGGGGGATGAGAACACACAGGAGTGAACTCAAGAGAAAAGAAAGAGTCGCCAGCTAGGCATTTTTATCCCGAAGGAAAGATAATGCTGCATAAACCTAGGAAAAGATGGATAAGACGGTTGCGAACCAGAGAGACTGAGAAAGGGGGTTGGTTACAACCTGGGAAGGTATTAGCACCCAGATTGTCCGCCGTACTCAACGGGATCCACGCTTAAAAGATTTGTGTTTTAAAGGGGTAGTGTCAGTGCAATTTGTCTATCAAAGCTGGAAAGAATGCAAGTGTCGGTGCAAAGAGAAAGTGAAGTGAAATATGTGAAGTGTCAGTGTAAGGACAAGAATGGAATGCTCAAGACTATGAGGCTTAAAGAATAAAGCTAGAAAGAGGGGGGAATATACAGAGACTTTTGTTCGATAACTGTTAAGTTATGCCTACGTATCCTCTCGTGCAATGAGGAAGTCAGAACACCGTAGTTCGACCCAAAGAGACTGAAAGGTAAATTGACTTGTGAACTGCTTACTTGTCTATGCTCAAGTGTATGACCTGTCTGGCTCAGGTGCAAACTGTCTTGCATTAGACGGAAGAAGCAAGTTCTCGTTTATGAGTGAATGAGATGAGAAAAGAATCCCGTAGGAGACGATTATTGTTTTTTTTTTGTGTTTTCAATCTTTTATTGCTTTTGAGATTTGTCATAGGAAAATGAGCTTAAGCCTAAACCAATGGGTTAGTAAACTCATCACATCTTCCCTCTGAGTAGGGGTAATGAGAATATCCTAAGTGTGAAGTCAGCATCTCACACTTAATCACCCTGATGTAGGATTAAGATCATTGACCTACTTGTGATTAATTAGATGTTTTTGTGGTTTTTGTTTAGTGTTAAGTAATGAGTTTAAGCCATAATCAAGGATTTAATGGACTCATTACACCATCCTAATAGAAGGATAATAGATGAGAACATTTAAGCTGAGGAAGATACCTCAACTTAATCCATGATTAGGGATTAACCTCATGACAAAACAAAGCCTTTATTAAGTGGATTTTAGTTAATGGTATGATGAAGAAGTGATTTTTATTCTTTGTAAGACAACTTGAGGGGGACTTGTCCATTAACACTAGGGTTAGTCCTTCTTAACCAATTAAGGAAGAATTAGAACCCTAATGCAAGGACCAAGTTACAAGTTTAATGTCTTGATGATTATTAGATGGATTGATTAAAGGATTTAAACACATTAAGGGTTTAACACTTAGGATCAAAGTTATACACTCCATCCTAATAGAAGGATGCAGGCATAAGCTTAATCACAAATCCTTAAAGCCTTTAGGGTTTAGTCCCTGATTATGAGATGAGAGGAGAGACACAAAAGATGGCACAAAGGTAAAACTAATGGGGGGACTAATCAAAACCCTAATTGTTATCATGCTTGGAGATCCTAGGGTTCATGAGTTTTGCAAGAGAATCTTCAGAGAAACCACCAAAAAGGAAGCAAATGAAAGGAGGAAGAAGCAAAACAACTTGCTTCACTTAAGAAGACAAGTTGCTTGAAGAAAGAAAGTGGGAAGGAGCAAGAATGAGCAAGCTCAATCCAAAACACATAAAAAATGCAGCAAGGGAAATTAAAGGGATGAAAAGAGATTATGAGAAGTGAAGGCAAATTCACTTCTCAAAGTAACTTACCACCTGAAAAGTTAGTGAAAGAAAATGGAATGCAATGCAAATGAGATGCAAATGACATGATGCAAAACAAAACCAGAAGCATGAATATGATGTTAATGATGCTAAGAGATGATGCAAACATGAGGCAAGGCATGAGAGTGATCAAACAAGCATATGAATGCAAAAGAAGCAAGTTTAAAACCATGAACATACATGAAAAGTTATGAAATGCAACGGACATACAACATAGTAAATGAAAGATGCAATGATCAAACATGATTCTAATATGTCCTAAGATGCATTATGAATCATGGGGATGCACAAAATTTCATGGCAAGTCATGGTATGCAAATAAATGGAAGGTAGATGCAGAGGAAGACATAAATTAGGGTTTATGATCAACACACAAAGCAAAAATCCAAAACCAGAAGCAAACAACATGATAAAAAATTGAAAATGCAATCAAAGATACCCTAAACCTATACAAACTCACTGCCCAAAGGAAGGGATCCAATTCTTATCCTAGTGAAAGTTGTGAATTTCTTAAGATTGCTAGGGTTTTGGGGTACCTTGTCAAGAAAAATGCCAAACAAATTGAAAATGCAAGACCAATTCAAACCAATTTTATCCTATAAACTACATGCTATACAAGATGCAATGCAAAAAGAATCATCGTCCAACTCTCAATGGTTAGGCAGAAATGAATTTTTGAAGTTTGTCACAAAATATTGCCTAATAATGAATTTAATTCCATTGAAAATGATCAAAAGGCATCAAGAACAAAAAAGAAATTTGGTTTGAGAGTTGGACAATGTTTCTAAATGTTTTTAAATGTTACATGAATTTTTTTGTGATTTTTAAATACCTAAAAGTATTTTTAATTAATTAATTTTCATTAACTAATTAAAAATAATCTTTTAAATGATTTAAAAATAATTTTTAATGCAAAAAATGAAAATAAAAATATTTTTGTGTTCTGAAAAATAATGAAAACCTTGACAAAAATTTTCATAATTTTTGAACATTTTTTGCTATTTTAAATAAAATGTATAAATAAAAGGAAAAGAAAATGAATTTAAAATGAGAATAAATGAAAGTAATTAAAAGGGAAGGCCAGGATTTGATCTGGGCTTGGATTGGTTGACTGCGCGCCAGATCCAAGGGCCCAGATTCAAACTTGGCTAATTTGCTTTATGACTTAATTAAACAAAATTAAATTAAATAATCAGGGATTAGGGTTTCTAATGATGCATCCTGGCCACTCATTCACGCGCGAGTCAACCCTGGTCAAACCATCCTACGCTCCACATTCAAACTCTCATTAATGATGTAATTAGGGCTTAATGAGTTTCAGGTGGCCGGAGAAGACTTCCGGTCGTCTTCTCCGGCGAGACCTCCAACCTAACTCTCTCAAAACCTCACTAAATCATGCCAAAACCTCCGGATCAACTCAACTAAACATCTTAAACAACAATCCAGCAACAAAATTCATTTCTTTTTCATGAATCATGAAGAACAAACAGAAATCAAATTTACGGGCAAAGTTTCAGACAAACAATACATCCTCATTTCTGCATCATTTCCAAAAATTCAAAGCTCATTGCATTCAGGGAAGCATGTAGATCATTTTAGAAACAAGAAATAAGAGTTCTGGAAAAATGAATTTCCATGGCTACCTGAATCGAAGCTTTCAACCCAAGAGCTTCTGGACCAGTTCCTTGCTTCCAATCAACTCCACTGACCTCCCTCAAGTGTTTGCAAAGCTTATCTGGAGTTTATTTGGGCTAGTTTGAGAGATTGCTTGAGTTCTGTTCAAAGAGGGGAATAAATCGTGTTTTGATTTCAGGGGTTTTCAGGTCATGGTGAAAGGTCAGGGATGATCAGTGAGACATACTGAGATGTTCTGTGAAGTTTGTTTTGGTGTTTGTGTTCTGTGGAGTGAGTTTCGAATGAAAGTGCATAAGGGATGAAAACTTGGAACTATGGCTTGGAGAGAGCTTCAGCTTTGTGTGTGTGATGCAAATGAATCCTTGGAGTGTGTTTGTAAGGTCTGGATTGGGCAGAGAGTTGTTGGTGGCCTGTTGTGATTGGTATGGGCAAGTTGCCAAAATGTCAACTTGATTTGTACTTGAGGTATGGGCAAGTGTAGAGCAAGGACAAAGCATGGCTTGGCTGCAGCTTGAATCAAGGAGAGCTATGGAAAAGGTCTAGAGGCAATGCAGCAAGTGGATCAAAGCTTATGAGATGTTTTGCAATTTTCACAAAGTTTGGCCCCTTTTGAAATTCATGAGGTTCAAAGCATCAAAAGGCATAATTCTTGGGCCAATTCTGATTTTTAGAAGTCACATGATCATGTTGTAATGAGTTTGTGCACATTTGAAGTCTTTAGAATGCTTGATCATACCATTTTGCAAAATGCCTCTTTGGTACAAAACTTGAATTTATGTGATTTTTCCCAACTTTGACAAGCCATAACTTTTGATCCAAAATGAATTAGAATGAGTTCTTGTACTTTTTGAAAAGGGAATGATCCATTCTACAACTTTCATGACCAAAGTTTTCCCATTTGAAGCATTTTTGAATCAAAAAGCAAGGGTTGAAAAAGTTTCCCAAAATGGCAAGTTTCCATTACAAGTCATTTTCCCAAAAAGTCAACTTTGCAAATGGCTTGAAATTCTTCAATTTTGTGAACTTCTAACATCTTCTATGATCAAATAAAGATCATACACCATCAAAATGATGAAGAACACCCTTTGGTTGGGTCATTGGGGGCCTCAGATGCCCTGATTTTGCACTGACTTGCTCAAGAAGTCAACTCTTGATTAGATGCCTTCCCCATGGAATCTCTTCATGAAAATTTATATGCATGATCCTTGTACCATATAGAGACCAATAGAAACAAGAATGACCAAAAAATTTGGAGTTATGGCCTTTGAACCCAAAACCCTAATTTTAGGTCATCTGTGCAGTTAAACCTGGCTCTGCTTCCATGCCTTTCCCAGTTCTTGTGATTCTTTGACTTTCTTGACTTTGTGGGGATATAATATGATGCTTGAACATACATGGACCCCTTTGAAGTGATTGAAGACCTTTGGAGTGGCTCAAGTGGCTCTTGGGTTGCTCAGATCACAAACCCTAGATGCAGATGACTTTGAACCAATGTAGTGAAGCAAATATGCAATATGAGATGCTATGATTGAACTTATGCATATGAAAAGATCACAAGCCATGGTGTGAATGGGTTAGGGCAAATTTAGGGTGTTTACAGCTGCCCCTATTCAAACATGAGTTAGCTGTGCAGGGTGTAAGCGACGGCTTAACAGGCAAACAAGATAACTTGTGGTTGAATACCAAAGACAGTCCAAAATTTGCACTCACAGAATGAAGAAGAAAAGGGATATAGATTGTAAAAGAAAATAAAGTATGATTATAAAGTGCGGGTGACGGAGGACGACCGTCGAGCAGAGGACGACTGCTGGGGATGAAGCAATGACGGGGACGACAGACATGCTGGGGAAAATGCGGGAAATAAAGCAATGACGGGGACGGTCGACAAGCTGGGGATATGAGAGATAGTGATGGGGACGACCATCAAGTAAAGATATAAGACTCTCTGGGGATTATAGGTAAATGAAATAAATGATGAGGTACGATCATCAAAAGGTGAAGGACGATCACCTAGCAGGGGACGGCTGCTCTGTTGGGGATAAGATGAGGGACGGTCATCTAAGGTGAAGGACGATCACCTGGCAGGGTACGGCTGCCGAAAGTATCACGACATAGGACGAATGTCGGATAAAAAGGTCGACGATGGGGACGGCCATCGGATAAGCATGATGAAGGACGATCATCAAGAGGTGAAGGACGATCACCTAGCAGGGGACGGCTGCTCTCGGGGTTTATCATGACATAGGACGAATGTCAGATAACAAGATCAACGATGGGGACGGCCATCGGATAAAGTGATGAAGGACGATCATCAAGAGGTGAAGGACGATCACCTAGCAGGGGACGGCTGCTGAGGGTTTCGCGACATAGGACGAATGTCAGATAGAAAAGGGGTCTAATGAATAGAGACTCCGCTGGGGAAAGGATGAGGGACGGTCATCCGAAGGTGAAGGACGATCACCTGGCAGGGTACGGCTGCCGAAAAGGTATCATGACATAGGACGAATGTCAGATAGAAAAGAAATAGTTTAACAAGTTTTGTTGAGGACTTTGCTGGGGAATAGTAAACACGGACGAGTGTTTATATCCAAGAAAATGAAAGGTATAAGTGTTTGGGTACTGTTTATAGACTAAAGATACGGACGAGCATCCTTAAGACTATGATACGGACGAGTATCAGGTAGAAACAAACACTTGACACATGTTCTGAGATGATGATACAGACGAGTACCAACTGGTTAACAAAGAACACGGACGAGTGTTGAATCTGAGGAGGCATAAGTGGTATATATAAGATACGGACGAGTATCTGTATGAGTGGAACATGAGTAATAAGTATGAGTGGTGTACGGATGAGTGTTTAATTCGCTGGGGAGAGTGACACGGACGAGTGTCAAGAGGAGAAAAGTATAGTATAAACAAGTATCTGATATACAAAGTGTTCAGGTAACTATGCTGGGGAAAGTGACACGGACGGATGTCAAGAAAGTTGTATATATATATGTATCTGTGAGTGCAAAGGGGACGCTTTGGCTTTCTACTGGGGATATGACACGGACGGGTGTCAGGAAGTATCTGTATTTGTAAGAGAAATGTATGGGCTCTCTGCCGGGGGAATTTTGGGGAGTTTTTCTGTATACCGTTGATGGATTGTCAGTTCTCACAACTGTTTGATTCAGATCGTGGCTTATGATTATGCAATATGTTTGATTTTTGCCGTAATGCTCCGTATTAGACGGAATGCTACGCTCTGTGGGGAAAATATGATGCGAATTCTATGTTTATGCAAAGATACTAATCCGGAATTCGGATCCCATAGCTGCGAAGATCTCTGGCTGATCTGCTTGAAATGGACATCCCACCTGGGGAGGAGATCACTGGTGGATCTGTCATGTATGACTTTGCTTGGGGAATAGGTCATTGATAAACCTATCTCATTAATGAGGGACCCAGCTGGGGTTTGTAGAAGCTTTCTTCACTCTGTTGTGATTCCTTCGCGCGTTGCTCTTCTGGGTAGAGGTTGACACTATGTGGGGAGATGGTTCCCTGGCTTTTGTACTTGGCTGAGGAGGAATAATGGATGGCAACTCAGCTGGGGAGAGAACACCTCCGGTGCTAAGACTTAGTAGATAATGATTTGCCAGCTTGCTGGGGTGAAGCTTTCATGCCCCAGACCGTGCTTTGAATACCTGCAATCCTGAAAAGACAGAGAAGCGCACAAGTAATCCCGAGGTATCCCTTACCGGATTCCATCATAGGAGTTTAGTCACTCCCGGGAGTAAGTATATTTCCTGCAAGCACGTACTTTTTTTTTTGAGAGAAGCATCTGTATTTATGCAACCAGTATCTAAGAGACATCAGACACTTTTGCAAACGAAAATAGAATGTATAAGACGAAACATGACTGAAAATCCGATTTTATTAATTCGTGTGCCCTGAATTGGCAAGATACAGTCAAAGAAACAAGTCCCCTAAAATGAGGAGATCATTACAAATTGAGAAACAAAAGACGTTTGGCAATGTTGACGACTCTTCAAGGAGCTTCCCTTTTGCTATGACTCGTATGACATTTGACGTTCTTCTCATCTTGCTTTCTGAAGAAGGCTGATTCTGAAAGAAGCTTGATCCTTTCGAAGCTTACCAAGTTGTAAGTGATACAGACGAATTCAGAATGCAGTTGTTCGCTTATTCCCTTATTTTGCATGGATCGCCCTTTCGGGTTTTCAATCCATCGGGATACCCATTTTTGCCTGAGTTGTCCAATGCGGCTTTTCAACTCAGCGGGTGTACATTTTTTATTTATTTCCCTTATTTTTGCCCGAGTCTTTTATTCTGTTTTTGACTCGCCGGGGTGCCCTATTTTTTCCTGGACTTACATTCTGTTTTCATGTCCAGCGGGTCATTTTATGCGAAGTATTTTTTAACTGCATCTGAATTCACAGGGGACGGGAAGTCTTCACCATCCATAGTGCTGAGCATCAATGCTCCACCAGAGAAAACTTTCTTTACTACGAATGGCCCCTCATAGTTTGGAGTCCACTTGCCCCTGTGGTCTGTATGAGGAGGGAGGAGTCTTTTCAGCACAAGATCTCCTACCTGGTACTCTCGGAGCCTAACTTTCTGATCGAAGGCTTTCTTCATTCTTTTCTGATACAGCTGCCCATGACAGATTGCAGCCAATCTCTTCTCTTCGATCAGATTTAGTTGTTCGTATCGGGATCAGACCCATTCTGCTTCGTTCAGCTTAACATCCATCAGTACCCGTAGGGAGGGTAACTCAACTTCAACAGGCAGGACTGCCTCCATACCATACACAAGTTGATACGGTGTTGCCCCAGTAGATGTTCTGATTGACGTGCGGTACCCATGCAAGGCAAACGGTAGCATTTCATGCCAGTCTTTGTAGGTGACTACCATCTTCTGCACAATCTTCTTGATATTCTTATTAGCTGCCTCAACAGCGCCATTCATCTTTGGCATGTAAGGAGAAGAATTGTGGTGTTGGATCTTGAAGTCCCGGCATAGCTCTGCCATCATTTTGTTGTTTAAGTTGGAACCATTATCAGTAATGATTCGCTCGGGAACTCCATACCGACAGATGATGTCTCTCTTTAGAAATCGAGCTACCACTTGTCTTGTAACATTTGCATATGAAGCTGCTTCAACCCACTTGGTAAAATAGTCAATGGCTACCAGGATGAATCTGTGGCCATTTGAAGCAGTCGGTTCAATCTTGCCAATCATATCAATTCCCCACATGGCGAAGGGCCATGGTGAAGACATCACATTCAGAGGATTGGGAGGCACATGCACTTTATCCGCATAGATATGACATTTATGACATTGATAACGAGAAAATGTATCGATTATATTGCTAAGTTTCATTACCGTTTTATCACATAATCGTCGTTTTAACACCCGATTCCTCGAGTTTTCCTTACCATTTTGCAGGTACATCGTATACATAGCTAAATCACGAGCCAAGAGCAAAAGGAACCAAAACAACCATAAAAAGATGAAGAAATGAAGAAACCTGCAAAACCTGCATATTTTGTAACACTCACGGTCGTCACTAAGGTGTCACGACCGTGACACCCCAAAAGGAGCAATCACGACCGTGACATATCCTCACGACCGTGACACTTAAATTTCAAGGGACACGAACGTGATGCCCTTGTCACGACCGTGACAAGGGAAAAAAGAGGCTATTTGACTGAGACTTTGTCACAACGTTACGTGCATATGATCTGCCTATTTTCCAGCCACCCTCCTATATCCACGTTCCTGTATTCTCTCAACTGCTCCTACGAGGCCCAAGCAAACAAGTTCAACCACAAGCCCATTAATTCTTCTATAAATAGCATAATTCATTTGAACAATTTACAGAGTAATTTTTTATCAATTTCTTGCGGAAGCTCTGCCGAATTATTTTACACCCTTATTATTTCAGCATTATTTTCATTGTTCTATTTTTATTGTATCCAAACCCAACCTATAACAATTTCCAACATCAGGAAATTGTTATAAAATTTATTTGTTTCAAAGCCTTCAGAATTTTTAGTTTATTTTCGAATTCCGCCAATTACTCCGAGCTTTCCGGTCTGTGGAAGAAGGAGTCTGCCATTTTATTGTTAACCAGGTTTATTTTAATTTGCAATTTTATATTTATGTTGAATATTTATTTTTCTGCCATGAATATTTCGTTTATTGCTTCTCTGCCTCTGTCTGGTTCAACAAAAATGAGTAGCTAATTACCTTAGGGCGGTATGTAATTAAAACAAACTAAATCGGTAAAATCAACTATAGGCTTAAAATAATTAATAGCTTAGTATTCTGGCTGATACTTTTTATTTAAAATCGACCTTTTTGTTACGAGAGTAAGGAAAGTGTATTAGGTTAGGTCAAGACCACGAGAGTGTGAGATTTTAACCAGATAGCTAAAGTTAGGCATTTAAATTAAACACAGCGAGAGCGCTTTAAAATAAATTAGAATTACTAAGTTTCCAAAAATTATCTCTAAACACTTATGGGCTAGCGAGAGCAGGCATAGGGCTTTAGGGATAAGATCTGAGATAAGACCACGAGAGTGTGAGTTAAGGGTATTTAAACTAGTAATCTCTACAGAATAGATTAAGTGAACACCTTTATAAGCCTAGGTTAGATTGACCCGCCTAAGTTAGCATAATTACATACCGACCGCCTTAGTATTATTTTATTAAAACTTAAATTTAATTCCGCCTTTAATCTTTAAAAACAACAAAAAAATCGTGACAACCCTTCGCCTTAGCTAAACTAGAAGTTCATCTAGCACTAAGTAACCATAGAGTCCTTGTGGATCGATAATCTTAAATATTACTTCGATAGGCTGTGCACTTGCAGTTAAGATACCGCTAGACACATAATTAGATACGTCTTTAGCCCATCAAGTTTTTGGCGCCGTTGCCGGGGACCTTAATTTAGTTACTAGTGCACTTTAGGTAGCATTGTCTAGACTAAGGTAACAACTATTTTCTTTTCTTGATTTAAATTCCCGAGTGTATGCCAAGTACTCGCTCTAAAGGCGAAGACTTGCAACCTCTAATCCCAGAATCAGAACGCTTCTTACACGTAAGAAGACGGATATTCGATTTCGAACAAAATTTCAATATTCCAGATCTTCAATTAGATCCGCCTAAACCAGTCGTAACATCAAAGGACGCAGAGATGGATGAAGAACAGAATCACCCACTCAAGTATTACGCAAGTCCTTCGCAAGCTGAACCGCATTCTAGCATTGCCGCACCGGCTATCAACCGAAACGATTTCGAACTAAAACCTTCGTTGATATCAGCCGTGCAACAAAATCAATTCGCCGGAAATCCTACCGAGGATCCGAACCTTCATCTTTCGATCTTTGTGCAATACGCAGATACCGTAAAAGCCAATGGAGTTACCCAAGAAGCTATTAGACTACGTTTGTTTCCTTTTTCACTTTGAGACAGAGCGAGAGCCTGGCTTCAATCTCTGCCTTCGAACTCAGTAACTACGTGGGAGGAACTAAAGAGAGTTTTCTTGACCAGATATTTTCCACCTAGCAAGACAGCTATGCTGAGAGCTCAGATCAATGGATTTAAGCAAAGGGAAAACGAATCATTATTCGAAGCTTGGGAACGCTATAAGGATATGCTGAGACTTTGTCCACATCATGGATTAGTAGAATGGATGGTCATCCATACCTTCTATAATGGACTCTTGTACAATACAAGAATGACAATTGACGCTGCCGCGGGCGGTGCATTGATGGACAAAGAATATAACGATGCTTATGCACTTATCGAAAGTATGGCTCAAAACCATTACCAATGGGGAAGCGAGAGAGTCGCAACTGAGAAACCAACAAAAGGAGGTATGTACGAAGTGAGTAGTATGGACCAAGTCAATGCAAAGTTTGACCAACTAAGCAAAAAGATCGACAACTTGGCCATAACACCAACAGCCACCGTGGCTGCAGTAACACCTAACTGTGAGTTATGTGGAGTTCTAGGACACGAAGTTCCTGATTGTCAACTATTGACGGGAATTCCGACAGATCAAGTGAATTATGCTCAAGGAAACCCATACTCAAACACATACAACCCAGGTTGGAAGAATCATCCGAACTTCTCCTATAAGAATAACAATGCTTTATACGCACCAGGTCAAGCACCAGCTACACCACCAGGATATCAAAAGACTGCTCCTAATGTCCCTAGAAAATCGAACCTTGAGTTGATGATGGAGAACTTTATAGCTAACCAATCTCAAACGAACAAGGACTTCTTAAACCAAAACATTCACACTAGTGAGCAGATTAAGCAATTAGTGAGAAAAGTAGATGCATTAGCTACACATAACAAAATGCTTGAAACTCAGATTTCACAAGTAGCTCAACAACAAGCACCTACCGCTGCACCAGCTGGAGTATTTCCTGGACAACCTCAACCTAATCCGAAAGGACATGCCAATTCCGTAATATTAAGAAGTGGCAAGGAACTTGACGGACCTACCGATCCAAGACTTGACAATCCTGCCATGTACCAAAAACCGGATAAACCGACTGAAGTGGTGAATGATCCAGAAGAAAAGGAAGATGATAATCAAGAGGCAGTGGAGAAAGAAAAGCCTTATGTGCCTCCACCACCCTATAAACCACCAATTCCGTACCCTCAGAGATTAACCAATTCCAAGACGATGGGTCAGTTTAAGAAATTTGTCGAACTTCTGAAACAGTTGAATATTACTATTCCGTTTACAGAAGCTATCACCCAAATGCCCTCGTATGCTAAGTTTTTAAAAGAGATATTATCCAATAAGAAAAAGATAGAGGATAACGGAACAGTTACACTTACTGCTGAGTGTAGCGCCATAATTCAGAATAATATGCCTCCTAAGCTAAAAGATCCAGGAAGTTTCTCTATACCCTGTGTAATAGGAAAATTCGTCATTGACAAAGCTCTATGCGATTTAGGAGCCAGTATCAGTGTTATGCCCTTAACGATTTGCAAAAGGCTAGACATGGGAGACCTAAGACCAACTAAAATGTCTGTTCAACTAGCCGATCGCTCTGTTAAATATCCTGTAGGCATACTAGAAAACGTCCCAGTACGTATAGGACAATTCTACATCCCTACTGATTTTATAATCATGGACATCTCTGAAGACTCCACTACACCTATCATACTAGGAAGACCATTCTTAGCTACCGCCGGAGCTATAATAGACGTAAAGAGAGGAAAGCTAACCTTTGAAGTAGGTGAAGAGAAAGTTGAATTTATTTTAACACAATTCTTACAATCACCAGCTATAGAGGATACCTGCTATCTGTTGGACGTAATTGACGAATGTGTAAGAGAAATGGAACTGAAAGAAACTACCTATTCTGAAATTATGAAAATTCAAATCCCCCCGATTTTCGAAGATGATAATTGGCATGCACCGTATCAAGACGATAGTCTAAGCGAAAGTTTAACACTTACACCGGATCCCATGCCAAGTAAAGATAAACCTACATTAGGATTAAAAACTTTACCTAATAACCTAAGGTACGAATTCTTAGACATTGAATGTAAAAGACCAGTTATAATAAATTCCAGTTTAGGAACTATTGAAACAAAGAAACTTTTAGATGTCTTGAAGAAATATCCAACTGCATTAGGATATAACATATCTGATCTCAAAGGAATATGCCCTTCAATCTGTATGCATCGTATTCTGCTAGAAGAAGATTGCAAAACCTCCAGAGAATCTCAAAGAAGAATTAACCCAATCCTTAGCACTGTAGTGAAAGAAGAAGTTAAGAAACTACTTGATGCCGGAATAATATATCCAATCTCTGATAGTAAATGGGTTAGTCCAGTACATGTAGTGCCAAAGAAAGGAGGTATCACTGTTGTGAAAAACGCTCAAGGCGAATCGATATCGCAAAGACTAGTGACGGGACATAGAGTGTCCATAGATTATCGTAAACTAAACAAAGCCACTCGAAAAGATCATTTCCCACTACCCTTTATAGATCAAATGTTAGAACGATTAGCCAAGCATTCATACTTCTGTTATCTTGACGGTTACTCAGGATTTTTCCAAATCCCTATCCATCCGGAAGATCAAGAGAAGACGACATTCACGTGCCCATATGGAATGTTCGCTTATAGACGAATGCCCTTTGGATTATGCAACGCTCCTGCAACCTTTCAAAGATGTATGATGTCAATCTTCGCAGATTTTATAAACAACATCATGGAAGTGTTCATGGACGACTTCTCTGTATGCGGGAAAAGTTTTGAAGGATGCCTATCAAATTTAGAAATGGTGTTAGAAAGATGTGTAAAAGTAAACCTCGTGCTTAACTGGGAGAAATGTCATTTTATGGTCAGAGAAGGAATCGTATTAGGCCACGTTATATCCGACAAGGGAATTGAAGTAGATAAAGCTAAGATAGAAGTCATAAAAGATCTTCAACCCCCTAAAACCATTCGAGAAATACGAAGCGTTTTAGGACACGCCGGTTTTTACCGACGATTCATCAAAGATTTCTCGAAAATCACTAAACCTCTTACTGGTTTATTAATGAAAGATGCTGAGTTCATATTCAATGAAGATTGTCTTAAAGCATTCGAAACTCTAAAAACAGCCCTCATCACCGCACCAATCATGCAACCCCCTGACTGGAGATTACCTTTCGAAATCATGTGCGATGCGAGTGACTATGCTGTAGGCGCAGTTCTAGGCCAGAGGAAGGAAAAGAAACTTCATGCGATTTACTATGCCAGTAGAACCTTAGATTCTGCTCAGATGAACTACGCCACTACTGAAAAAGAACTATTAGCAGTTGTCTTTGCGCTTGACAAATTCCGTTCTTACCTAGTAGGAGCGAAAATAATCGTTTACACAGACCATGCTGCTATCAGATATCTATTGACTAAGAAAGATGCTAAACCGAGACTCTTGAGATGGATTTTACTCTTACAAGAGTTTGATCTTGAAATAAAAGATAAGAAAGGTACTGAAAACGTCGTAGCGGACCATTTATCTAGAATAGAAGGTATTAAACCCGAACAAGTGCCGATTAACGATGATTTTCCGTATGAACAGCTGATAGCACAAATAGGAAGCGACCCAGTTCAGTTAGACATAGATGAACCAGAACCCGTGGAAACAATCCAAACGACTGTAGGACTGCCATGGTACGCTGACATTGTTAACTACCTAGCCGCAGGAGCTCTTCCACCTGATTTAACCTATCAGCAGAAAAAGAAATTCTTTCACAATCTAAAACATTATTATTGGGATGAACCATTATTGTTCAAAAGAGGACCCAATGGAATCTTTTGTCGATGTATTCCCGAAGAAGAAATAGAAGATGTCATTGCTCAATGCCATTCATCTCCTTATGGTGGACATGCAAGTACTTCCAAGACTTGTGCAAAAATCTTACAAGCCGGCCTATTCTGGCCTAATCTATGGAAGGATGTCCACATCGCTGTTATAAATTGCGATCAGTGTCAACGCACCGACAATATTTCAAGAAGAGATGAAATGCCTCAAAAAGGAATATTAGAAGTGGAAATCTTTGACGTCTGGGGAATAGATTTCATGGGACCATTCCCATCATCTTTCGGTAATAATTACATACTCGTAGCCGTTGATTATGTCTCAAAATGGATTGAAGCTATAGCTTCTCCTACAAACGACACACGAGTAGTAATAAAGCTTTTCAAAAATATAATCTTTCCCAAATTTGGTGTGCCTAGACTCGTCATAAGTGACGGTGGCTCGCACTTCATTTCAAAAATCTTTGACAAATTATTATCTAAGTATGGAGTAAGACACCGTGTGGCAACACCATATCACCCACAAACAAGTGGACAAGTCGAAGTCTCAAACAGAGAAATCAAACAAATCTTAGAAAAGACTGTCGCCATATCTCGGAAAGATTGGTCATCTAAACTTAATGAAGCTTTATGGGCTTATAGGACCGCTTACAAGACACCCATAGGTACTACGCCTTTCAAACTAGTTTATGGAAAATCTTGTCACCTCCCGGTAGAACTAGAACACAAAGCTTATTGGGCGATCAAAACTCTCAATATAAACTATAATGCTGCAGGAGAAAAGCGAATCCTAGATATTAACGAATTAGAAGAATTAAGGCTAGATGCTTATGAGAATGCTAAGATATATAAAGAAAGAACTAAGCGATGGCATGATAAACGCCTATCTAGGAAAGAATTTAGTGTGGGAGACGTTGTACTCCTCTTTAATTCAAGACTTAGGCTCTTTCCTGGAAAATTAAAATCTAGATGGTCAGGACCCTTTGAAATAACTAAAGTGTTCCCGAGTGGAGCAATAGAAATTAAGGGTAGGAATAGTGAACCATTCATAGTAAATGGACAACGTTTAAAACATTATCATAAAGTTGAAAATAGAGATTATGCAAATAGTCTAAGGCTTTTAGAGTTGTCCACTAATTCCCCTGATTAATCTACACCTAAGCATTACGTCAGGCTTTTGACGATAAAAACAGCGCTTAGTGGGAGGCAACCCATTTACTCATTTAATCATTTAATTCATTTTTTTTCATTCTATTATTTTGTTATTTATCGTTTTACTATTTATTTATTTGTTTTGCCATATTACTATTATTGCCTTTAATTTATGCATTTCATTTCCTTATTTTTCTTTATTTTAATCTTAAATCACTTTTACAGATTTTCTAAAGTCTTTTCCACTTTCCTTCTCCCCCTGATTTGTTTTCCTCCATATTTGCACTGACCATGGCTAACCAACCGATAAACCATATGGAAACCACATTTAGTGGTAGGAACCAAAGAATGAAATTTGAAGAGTTATCACAGAGGCCAATGGATTTGACCCTGTACCCGAATGATCTGACTATGGAAACCCTAGGTATACATGATAGCATCCTGTACTTGTTTAACCGACTTGGATGGGAGAATGCACTGATTCAACATAAGTTTGTGACTTACCGCGAGCTCACCCTTGAGTTCCTTAGCTCCTTAGTTTACCTACCCGAGCGCGGTTTTGGATTCAGGAAGGGATTTATCAGTTTCCGCCTATTTGGAATAGAATATGACTTTAACCATAAAGAGCTAGCTGACTTATTAGGATTCCCTAGTGGACCCTTTGCTTTTACTACCACACAGGTAGAATTGATGGACATTGAGCTGAATTTCTTTTGGGGAACATTAACCGGAAACTACCACCCTGAACCAAATAGCATGAACAATGATGAGATACATAACCCTGCTCTCCGTTACTTCCATAAGATCCTTGCCCACACCTTCTTTGGAAAAGAATAAAACATTACCGGAGTATCTAAAGATGAGATATTCATTATGTCATGCTTCACTAATGGACAGCCTGTTAATGGTGTGCCTTTCATGATGCAAACCTTCACCCGAATCCAAGAAGAACCTGAATTACCTATATTAGTAGGAGGTCTTGTAACCATGATTGCTGATGCCTTAGGACTTAGGTACCAATTGCACAGGTGCAACCGTTTAGGTACCATCCGTCCTATGAATCTTAACTTTTGCTTTAATCGCTATATCATAAGGAATTTAGGACATCCACCTTTCGAGTACCTAATCCGGAATGAGGTAGTAACCCTGTTCACACTACCAAACCATGCTAGAGTAAGTGTTCACAATAAGGATAATTGGCTTTATGAGTTAACCCCACCTGATTATCCATCTACTCCTGAAACACCTCAGTCTTACAAGATAAAAGATGATATAATGACCGATGTCGAAACTGACCCTGAGACACCTCCTGGTTACCATGACATTGACCACACTGACGAAGTTATTGAAACCCCTGAAGTGAATCAAGGAGATTATGCTAACAACTTACATAATATCATGAACACTCTTGAAGCTTACCAAACCGATATAAATACATTTAAGGATGAGATTAAGAGCATGCGATTGGACATTATAGGTCTAACTGACATAACTTGTGAACAATTCTATCACCTGAACTCCGCAATCGAAGATTTGAAGAAACACTTTTGAAAATGCTATAAGTGATCTAGTTTATTTTACTTATTGTTTTCGTTTCTAGTTAGATTTACTTTTCGCAAACAATTTCATACCGTATTTTCATTAATGTAATTTCATTTCAATTACCATATGCAATGCACTTCTAGTTTACAAATTTTTCCATTTTAATCAATTTATATGTTTTCATTCTATATACTGTTATGCTTGAATTGATTCATATTTTATAAAATCTCTCGTGTCATGCAAATTTACAAGTACTATGTTGAAATAAATTATTATATGGTGTTTAAATCTAATATTGAGTGAGAAGTGAAAAAAACTTATTATATAAATTATATGAAGCGTGAGAGATAATGCTTTCTGGAAATTATTCAAGGAAATCAACCCTCACGGTCGTCACACCCCCCTAACGATCGTGACGTGCTAATTTAGCGTGTCACGACCGTCATCTCCTTGTCACGACCGTGACAACCCTAAATATAGAATTCGTGAGAAACAGAACTGTTTCTTTTTCGAAACCTCTTCTTCTTCTTCCTCCATAACTTTCAAAACCACCCATTATCTCCCCAACTTCCGTAACCTCCCATTACCAAATTAAAACCCATTAACCTCTCCATTATCACCACACCTATCACATTCTCACCTTCCAATATTTATCCGAACCATTATTTCTCTCATTTTATCACTTTTTCACAAAAATCCAAAATCCTCATCTTTCACTCTATTTCTTGCATGCAATGGATGCTATACAATTTAAAGAGGGTGAGAATGGAGAAAACCAGAGAGAAAGATTCATTCGATTCCAGAACCGCGGTGTACAACCTACGCGTTATATCGACACTGAATATTTGAGAGAGTTGGGAATGCTCAACAGTGTCAAGAACCTGCTTAAGAAGGTTAGTTTGTGGGTTCTATGCAGTCAACCCCAACCCACATTCAAGTTTCTGACATTGGAATTCCTAAGCTCGTTCCAGTACATCACTCCTACTGGTTCTCAGAGTCAACTTACTGGCGTTGCTACATTCAGATTGTTCGGCCGGGAGTTCGAACTTTCGCAAACAAGGATAGCCGAGTTGCTAGGCTTCGCTCACGGGAATGAAGCTCACCTCCGTGTGCCGGACAATTTCAGTGAAACCGCTTTCACTTTGTGGCACGACATAACCAACACCCGTGCCTCAGCTTTTCAGAGCCTTAATGCTACACACATCCACAACCCGGCGATCCGCTATTTTCACCGCATCATTTGCAACACCATCTTTGCACGAGAGAGTAACCATAAGCCTAACTCCAAGGAGCTTCTGTTCTTATACTGCGCTCTAAATGACGAGCCAATCAACGCTGCCCCGTTCATGCTTTCTCACATCCAGGCCATTGCGCAAAGAGGCTCAACCCCATTTTTCATTGGCGGCATTGTCACCACCCTCGCCATTCAGTTAGGGCTTGGTGACTTGGTCACCAATTTGCCTCGCATAGCCGCAGAATTCCTAACCAAGAACTATTGCAGGTCCGCTCACTTGATTGCGCAGAGAGAGGATGGCAGGTATAACCCTGTTATCCACGACACTGTTTATCACCACATCATTCTGCCGTCCCGTGACTGCATCGACCCGTCCAGCCGAGCCAACTGGCTCTTTGTTTTACCAGATGCTGCCGGCCACGCCCCCATTCATGATGATCAGGCCGATCCTCCAGCAGATGAGATGCAGGACGCCATGGATGCAGCTGAGCCTGTCCAGGATATTCCCGAGTCATCTACCCGACAGCCTCCTGCACAGGAATTCACTCTTGAGGACGTCCTCCGCGCGATTCATCAGCAGAACCAGATGAACGCCGCACTGGAGCGAAGGCAGAAGGAGCAGCATGATGCTTTACTCCGCACTATTGCAACAAACTAGGCAGCTACTGATACAAAGCTCGGAGAAATTTTTAGCGAGCTAGAGGCCTTACGCATTGACATCACTGCTGTTACCGGTACCGGTTCTGATCCTGAAGCGACTCCTACCAGACGCTCCCGCACCAGAAGCCGAGCCCGCGGTCCTCAGCAGCCTTAGTTTTAGTTTTTGCTTATGTTTGTTTTTCATTTTCATAGTTTGTATTGTACTTTTACCGCTGTTATATCACAACATTGAGGACAATGTCTGATATAGTGTGGGAGAGGTACCTTTCATTTTCCGCATTTTCCCTTTTCGCACTTTTTCAATTCCGTTGTATTTTCCTTTTCGTAAGTTAATGAAACGAGCGATTTTTGTGCTATTTTCTTTAGTTTCGAACTTTCCCCGTTTATTTAGCCATACCGAAAAAAAATCTTTAATTATTCGCATTACCCGACTTACCTACAAAATCGTAATTAGGAAGCTGAGAACGATTCAACAAGACCAATACAATCTTGACACCTTTGACTTCCCACTTAAGCGATTCCATTCCGATTTTCGTTACGAGTACACCTTAAGTTTCAGTTCAAAAGTAACCCCTAGTAGTTTATACTAGCAGTCAGCACCGTCTGAACACAAACCACGTGGGGAGCCGATGAATATAAGCGTTTGATGCCTAATCTATAATGATCCTTCATATCTCAATGCAAATGAAAAGAAATTGCACCAAAGTACACGGTCGCATATAAGAAACGAGAAATATGAGAAGGAGTCCATTGCGGGTTGGTTCAGAGGTACTGGTTCTGAACTTGGTAGGGCATGCTACGGCTCGATCCCCCACAACCTCCAAATCGGATAATGTATGTAGGGTTACCGCACTCGTGTACCAGACCCCGTGCTTAAAAAAGGATCAAAGTCGCTAACCGGCTACTCCACTACGTGCGTGCTAAGGCAAAGGGCTTAATGTGATTGCGCTAGAATGAAACCGGGCGAAATAAGATCGAAAAACTCTAGGTGAAATCGTAAAGCAATTACCGATTGTTTCATTTAACGGGAAGTCGACGACTTAGCTTGTTGCTTGTGTCATTAGTGTATCGTTAGTGTTTTATCATTACCGGTTTATCCGACAAAACGATCCCTCGTACGGTTTGTTATATGTATGCGTCGATAAAAACTTGTCCGACGATTTTCAACCGACTATTTGCTTGAGGACAAGCAAAGGTTTAAGTTTGGGGAAGTTTGATAACGAGAAAATGTATCGATTATATTGCTAAGTTTCATTACCGTTTTATCACATAATCGTCGTTTTAACACCCGATTCCTCGAGTTTTCCTTACCATTTTGCAGGTACATCGTATACAGAGCTAAATCATGAGCCAAGAGCAAAAGGAACCAAAACAACCATAAAAAGATGAAGAAATGAAGAAACCTGCAAAACCTGCATATTTTGTAACACTCACGGTCGTCACTAAGGTGTCACGACCGTGACACCCCAAAAGGAGCAATCACGACCGTGACATATCCTCACGACCGTGACACTTAAATTTCAAGGGACACGAACGTGATGCCCTTGTCACGACCGTGACAAGGGAAAAAAGAGGCTATTTTACTGAGACTTTGTCACAACGTTATGTGCATATGATCTGCCTATTTTCCAGCCACCCTCCTGTATCCACGTTCCTGTATTCTCTCAACTGCTCCTACGAGGCCCAAGCAAACAAGTTCAACCACAAGCCCATTAATTCTTCTATAAATAGCATAATTCATTTGAACAATTTACAGAGTAATTTTTTATCAATTTCTTGCGGAAGCTCTGCCGAATTATTTTACACCCTTATTATTTCAGCATTATTTTCATTGTTCTATTTTTATTGTATCCAAACCCAACCTATAACAATTTCCAACATCAGGAAATTGTTATAAAATTTATTTGTTTCAAAGCCTTCAGAATTTTTAGTTTATTTTCGAATTCCGCCAATTACTCCGAGCTTTCCGGTCTGTGGAAGAAGGAGTCTGCCATTTTATTGTTAACCAGGTTTATTTTAATTTGCAATTTTATATTTATGTTGAATATTTATTTTTCTGCCATGAATATTTCGTTTATTGCTTCTCTGCCTCTGTCTGGTTCAACAAAAATGAGTAGCTAATTACCTTAGGGCGGTATGTAATTAAAACAAACTAAATCGGTAAAATCAACTATAGGCTTAAAATAATTAATAGCTTAGTATTCTGGCTGATACTTTTTATTTAAAATCGACCTTTTTGTTACGAGAGTAAGGAAAGTGTATTAGGTTAGGTCAAGACCACGAGAGTGTGAGATTTTAACCAGATAGCTAAAGTTAGGCATTTAAATTAAACACAGCGAGAGCGCTTTAAAATAAATTAGAATTACTAAGTTTCCAAAAATTATCTCTAAACACTTATGGGCTAGCGAGAGCAGGCATAGGGCTTTAGGGATAAGATCTGAGATAAGACCACGAGAGTGTGAGTTAAGGGTATTTAAACTGGTAATCTCTACAGAATAGATTAAGTGAACACCTTTATAAGCCTAGGTTAGATTGACCCGCCTAAGTTAGCATAATTACATACCGACCGCCTTAGTATTATTTTATTAAAACTTAAATTTAATTCCGCCTTTAATCTTTAAAAACAACAAAAAAATCGTGACAACCCTTCGCCTTAGCTAAACTAGAAGTTCATCTAGCACTAAGTAACCATAGAGTCCCTGTGGATCGATAATCTTAAATATTACTTCGATAGGCTATGCACTTGCAGTTAAGATACCGCTAGACACATAATTAGATACGTCTTTAGCCCATCAGACATTTTCTGGCATAAGCACAACAGTCGGCATCCATTGTGATCCAGTAATATCCTGATCTTAGCAACTTCTTGGCCATGGCATGTCCTCCAGCATGGGTACCAAAGGATCCTTCGTGCACTTTGCACATCAACAAGTCTGCTTCTGTTCTATCAACACATCTGAGGAGTACCATATCAAAGTTTCTCTTGTACAGGGAACCATCAGCTTTCAGAAAGAAACTACCAGCAAGCCTTCTTAGAGTCTTCTTATCATTGGAAGACGCCCCAGGTGGGTATGTTTGATCTTCCAAGAAGCACTTAATGTCATGGAACCAAGGCTTATCATCTTTTACAGCGTCTGCGGCAAATACATATGCTGGTCTGTCAAGTCTGGATACTGAGATCCGAGGTACAAAGTTGGCAGCTTGAACTTTGATCATGGAGGAAATGGTAGCCAGAGCATCTGCAAACTGATTTTCATCTCGGGGAATATACTCAAGCTTGACCGTTGTGAAGAAAGTCAGTAGCCTCCTTGTATAATCCCTATAAGGTATCAGATGATCCTGGTGGGTGTACCATTTGCCGTTGGTTTGATTAATTACCAGAGCTGAATCTCCGAACACAGTCAAAGTCTTGATCCTGAGGTCAATGGCTTCCTCAAGACCCATAATACAAGCTTCGTATTCAGCTTCGTTGTTAGTGCAGTTAAAGGTGAGCTTTGCCGAGAAAGGCATGTGAACTCCCTTAGGCGTAATGAGTACTGCACCAACACCACGACCATTCATATTAACAGCCCCATCAAACATCATAGTCCATTCTTCTTCTGGGTCGGGCCCTTCAGTGTGAACAGGCTCCTCATGATCTTTTGCTTTTATGAACATGATGTCTTCATCAGGGAAGTCAAATCTCATAGGCTGGTAATCATCAATGGGCTGCTCAGCAAGATAATCAGACAATACACTGCCTTTGATGGCTTTCTGAGATGTGTACTGGATGTCATATTCTGTGAGGATCATTTGCCATCTTGCAACCCGTCCGGTAAGTGTTGGCTTCTCAAAAATGTACTTAACTGGATCCATCTTCGATATCAATAAAGTAGTGTGGGTCAACATATACTTTCTCAGTCGGCGAGCAGCCCATGCTAAAGCACAGCAAGTTTTCTTAAGCAGTGAATAACATTGTTCACAGTCGGTAAACTTTTTGCTTAGGTAGTAAATTGCATACTCTTTTCGACCAGACTCGTCATGCTGGCCCAGCACACACCCCATTGACTCTTCTAAAACTGTCAAGTACATGATTAGAGGTCTTCCTTCAACTGGAGGCATGAGGATTGGAGGTTCTTGCAAGTATTCCTTGATTTTGTCAAAAGCCCTTTGGCAGTCTTCGTTCCACCTGACCGTTTGTTCTTTTCTTAACAGTTTGAACAAAGGCTCACAGGTCGCCGTAAGGTGAGATATGAACCGTGAAATGTAGTTCAACCTACCTAGAAAACCTCGAACTTATTTTTCTGTCTTCGGTGCAGGCATTTCTTGAATGGCTTTGACTTTATCGAGGTCAACTTCAATCCCTTTCTCACTTACAATAAATCCCAGAAACTTACCAGATTGCACCCCGAATGTGCACTTGTTGGGGTTTAACTTCAATTGGTACTTCCTCAAACGCTTGAATAACTTCAACAGATTCACCAGGTGGTCTTCTTCTGTGAGGGATTTGGCAATCATGTCATCCACATAACATTCAATTTCTTTATGGATCATGTCGTGGAATAATGTTACCATAGCCCGTTGATAAGTCGCACCAGCATTCTTCAGTCCGAATGGCATCACCTTATAACAGAATGTGCCCCAGGGTGTAATGAAAGTTGTCTTCTCCATGTCTTCAGGTGACATTTTAATCTGATTGTATCCTGAAAATCTGTCCATGAAGGAGAACACCGAGAACTGAGCCGTATTATCCACCAATACATCAATGTGAGGTAATGGGAAATCATCTTTCGGGCTGGCTCTGTTCAGATCCCGGTAGTCTACACACATTCTCACTTTGCCGTCTTTCTTAGGCACAGGTACAATATTAGCGACCCATGGCGGATAGCTAGTTACAGCGAGGAAACCGGCGTCCCACTGCTTTTGCACCTCTTCTTTAATCTTCATTGCCATATCTGGGCGAGTACGACGCAACTTCTGTTTAACTGGCGGGCAGTCCTCTTTCAAAGGCAGCTTGTGCATGACGATATTGGTGTCCAACCCTGGCATATCCTGGTACGACCAAGCAAACACATCCACATACTCCCGAAGCATATCAATCAGTTTCTCTTTCACCGAGTCTTGTAAGCAGGCCCCGATCTTAACCTCTTTCACATCTTCTTCCGAACCGAGATTAACCATTTCAACCTCCTCCTGATGAGGAGTGATAACCTTCTCCTCTTGCCTTAACAACCTGGCTAGCTCTTCAGGAAGCTCATAATCTTCTTCAACCCCTTCATCAGCTTGATTGATTGGATTGTCAAAGTCATACGAAGTCATGGCAGTGTTGTTGTCGGTGCAGTCTGAAAGGCACTCTCTGCAAGGGTTTAGATTGTTCATTTTAGTGACTGATTTTAATCTTGTTTAGAAAAAGGTGAAATGAAGTTTTCATTTTGGAAAACATTGCCATTTTATTTTTGTACAAAAAGAAAAATGAAAAAACAGTGAGCGAAAAAAGGAAAAGACTCATTTGCAAAAGATGTCCGATATTCATTGATTAATCCATTTGCACAAAATTACAAGATGGCCCGATTACAAAATGAGTCTTGTCATCTTGGGCAAGATGCAAGACTTGATGCATGCTTAAAAATACAGGAAATAATAATTACTCTGCAGGAGTAACCCTTATAATTTCCTGGGAAGACCAGTTAAGGACTTGGCTCCCCGGGATCCTTGGACGTATCCAGCTCTCCAGGTTGCGGTCGCTTTCCTCCTCGTCTTCCAAGTTGTTCACTGCATCCGGGGTGAGCATTCCCCCGCTGACAAAACTGGGCTTCTTGGCAGCCTCTGATTGATCTTGTTGAGTTGGTTTGTATCCCAACCCAAATCTGTCCTCCTTCTTCTCCACTGGCAGCAGCTTGCCCCAGCCTTGGGCAGTCCCCTCTTCAACAACCTTCCTGGCTTGTTGATAAGATGTCATGGAGGTTCCCAGTACAGCAGATGCTTCATTAATGTTCAGGGCCTCAAACCCCTGGCTCATAGTTTCATGGATTTCTCCATCCATCTCAATATACTTATACGTAGCCAGATGGCTAACAAAGATATCTTCTTCACCACAGATGGTGATGATCTGGCCTTCCCACTCGAATTTCAGATTCTGGTGAAGGGCAGACGTAACAGCGCCAGCGGCATGGATCCAAGGTCTACCCAACAAACAGCTGTAGGCCGGCTGAATGTCCATCACATAGAAGGTAATTTTAAAAGTCTGCGGGCCAATCATCACAGGCAGATCAATCTCCCCTAGCACTGATCTTTTAGAGCCATCAAATGCTCTCACCACCAAATTACTCGGACGCAGTGCCAAGCCATCATACTCCAGCTTCACCAAGGCTTTCTTTGGTAGAACATTGAGTGAAGACCCAGTGTCCACCAGTACATGGGATAGAACAACACCCTTGCATTCTAGAGTGATGTGTAAAGCCTTGTTGTGGTTACGTCCCTCAGTTGTTAAGTCAGCATTGGTAAAACCCAGTCCGTGACTGGTGTTGACATTTGCCACCACAGTTTCTAGCTGATTAACAGTGATCTCTTCTGGCACGTACGCCGCGTGCAGGACTTTCAATAATGCATTCCTGTGAGCTTCGGAACACATCAACAGGGATAATATGGAGATCTTTGAGGGAGTTTGGTGAAGCTGATCCACCACTTTGTAATCACTTCTTTTTATAATCCTCATAAACTCGTCTACATCTTGTTCAAAAGATGACTTCTGAGTTTCTCTGACAATTGGCTCTTCAGGCACCACACTCTTTCCTTTTGCTTTGGCAGCAGCTTCTGCTTCGGCATTAGGTCTTTGTACTTGTGAGGCAAAAAGGCGTCCGCTTCTGGTGAAGCCTCCGCCTCCCCCAACATTATCAATCTGTGGAGAAGAGGTTGAAGAGTCCAAAGTGATTTTCTCCCCGTTGCAGTAGAGGTCAGAGCCATAATGCCAAGGTATGGCATTACTGCTTTCATATGGAACTGGTCCAGGCACCGTGATGGTAACTGGACTGACTGCTGTAGAGGAGGGTACTGAAATGGTGTGCGGATCGTAGTAAATGGTGACTGGTGACCTGGCAGGAGGTGCCACTGTTTGTTGTTGAAAGTTGTTGTTTGGAGGAACACTTGACGGATCATAGTAGATAGTGACTGCTGAGATATCTTCATTAACTGCTGTTGGAGTTGTAGAAGATTCTGCTGAATAAATAGATGCTGATGTTGTAGAAGAAATGGTTGTTGACATTTGGTTGGTTGAAGTTATAGATGAAGCCATGATTGATAGTACTGATGAATTGGTTGGAATGATTGTTGTTGCAGTTGTAGAAGAGTCAGGAATTGTTGTCAAAGGGATTGCTGGATTTGTAGGTGCCGTTGTTGTGATCTGAAGTATGCCACTCTTGATAAGACCATCTATGCCGCTTCTCAAATTATCACACCCGTTGACTGAAATGTTGCAATAACCACAACCGAGCTCACACCCGGGGAACATCTGGCGTTCTAGGAGCTGAGCTTTGATTTCTACCAGAGGTGTCCGAATCTGCCCAACACTGGTGATTAAGAAAGATGGCTTGTCTTCCTCAATGGCATTAATTCTTGGTCCTCCATGATTGGGCATGGGATTCTTGTTGACATTTGGCGGGGGTGCAAAGTTGAGGGCCTTAGAGTCCACCAGGTCTTGTACCTTCATTTGTAAAGCCCTGCACTTCTCCGTATTGTGGCCAGGTGCATTGGAATGGAAAGCACATCTGGCGTTGACATCATAATTTCTTGGGAGATTAGAGGGATCTGGTGGTGCCAATGTCCTTAATTCAACCAAGTTGAGTTTCAGGAGTTGTGGCAATAAAGCGGCATAAGGCATAGGGATTGGATCAATCACCCTATTTGCCTGTGATGGCCTTTGCTAAAAGGGTCTTTGCTGTTGATTGCTGTTGTTATTGTTTTAGTTTCTCTGTGGCGGATACTGAACTTGCTGTTGATAGTGTGGTTGTTGTTGTGGTTGATATGCTGGTTGTTGAGGAACCGGAGCTGGAATAGTGACAGCTGCTACTGATCTGTGGACATGCTGAGGCCTGCCCCTGTTGGCATAAATGGCATTTGTCTCACCAGTTCTTCTAGGTCCCACAAAAGGCTTCCTGGGATTGCTTGACGAACTTGCACCATTATAAGAAATCTTACCCATCTTCAGAAGGCTTTCAATTCTTTCTCCAGCTATGACTACGTCAGCGAAGCTGGTGGAAGAAAAGGCAGCTAGCCTATCAATATATGTTCCTTGCAGAGTATTCATAAACATGTCGGCCATTTCTCTTTCCGACATGGGTGGCTGGACAGCAGCAGCGAGCTGTCTCCACCTCTAGGCATATTCCCTAAAGCTTTCCCTGGAGGATTGAGACATTCCCATCAGAAGGGTCCTGTTAGGAGCCATGTCCAAGTTGTATTGGTACTGCCTGATGAAGGCCTCAGCTAGATCCTTCCAACACCTGATAGTAGCTCTAGTTAAGTGTGAGTACCATTCCCTTGAAGCCCCAGTCAAACTATCTTCAAAATAAAACATCCACAGTTTTTCATCCATGGTGTATGCTTTAAGTCTCCCCAGAAAGGACTGCAAGTGAGTTCGTGGACAAGAAGTTCCATTATACTTCTCGAAGCAAGGAGGTTTAAACTTATGGGGAATCCTTACCCCATCCACTAACCCCATATCCATGACATCAAAACCTAGGGAATTTTGAGACTCCAGAGATCTCAACTTCTCAGCAATTTCATCAAACCTTCTATCATAAACTTCATCCCCAGCTCCCATTACAGTAAACTGCTCTTCTTGGGGGTCTTCTTGTAAGATCCTTCCCCCAGTAGTATTCCCTTGCACATTAGTCGGGATATTGACTTCCGGATGTAGGTGAGGCCCATATACTGGTGAGTTAACATGAGGCTGCCCCCTTTCATTGTTACTTGTTCCTCCAGTTCCCAGATGGGGTTCTTCCGGGGTCTGTCTTTCTACCAATGCCCTCAACCTTTCTTGGCTTTGGGCCAAGACATTCATTACTTCCATGAACTGGGTCATTTGGTTTCTCATCTCCAGCCTTTCATTAGCCATCTGAGTCCTGACTTCTGTCAGATCTTGCTGTACTTGGTCCATTTGGATACCAGGAAGATTGTTGCGAGTAGGATACCTGTGCGGACGGTTGAGAGGAAACACCCGACGGCGAGCAATAATTCCTGAACCACAACAGAGTTAGTAACAAACAAAACAAAATCCTACAAAACAAAACAAGAGTTAGTATGCAATGTAGTATGCTTATTTATTTTCCAAGGTATCCAGCTTGGCTCTTGGTTTTGACCTTTCCAGACCCTGAGGAAGATGCTTTGATGTTGCTTGAGAAAAAAACTCAAATGAAACAAACTGGAAAATAAATTACAAATGGTGGATCATACGTAGTTTGTTTTTTACAACACATGCCCCTGAGGGGTCAAAATACAACATAAAAAGAAAAGTACATGAAATGGAAACAACAACAAGCAAAGAAGTCAAACATCTAATCCAAACTCATCCTCCTTAACCTCCTTCAGAAGTGCTTCAGTTACAGGACCAGCCGGATGCTCTGTAATGTTTCTGATAAGAAGGTTTCTGGTGGCAATGGCAGTGGTCAGCTTCTTGTGCCTGTTTTGGTCCTTTGACCTCTTCACACCAGCCCTAAGTTTCAACTCTGAAATCTCCTTCTGGGCTGCTAGCAGAGCCTCCTGTTGTTTCTTTTCATTGGCCTCCAACTGCTCAATCCTGTCCTGAGTTCTCTTATCTTCTTGAGTGCGAGCTTCAGTGATTCTGACCCACCTAGCTTGACTTTCTTTCAGATAGAGATCAGTCCTAGCCTTCTGAAACTGGGCCTCTTTACAGGCATTCTTCAAAATTTGCTCCCCAGCTCTTGATTTCTTGATGTAGTCCTCTGCTTTCTCAATCCTGGCTAGATGCTCCACCTTAAGCTTTTCCAACCTCTCAATGTCTAGACGACCATCACTCCTCTCCCAGAGGGTCTTCTTCAGAGCTTGAGACAGATTCTCATTCCTTTCCTTCAGTTTCTCAAATTCTTCTAGGCTGACAGTGGCTGGAGGTGGTACTGTGGATGGTCCAGGTGCATCCTCAATGGTGAAAGGCATCCTGTAGCGGTAAAATCGTGAGTGTAAGCTATTGATTAACTTAACTCGATTAACACAGAGTCGCCACCGCGCTTTTCTTTATTTCCGAATGGAAAAAGGTAAAAGAACGAATAAAACCTAGGATTCTAAAAGCAAAGGCTAAAAGAAATAAATAGAGATTGGGTAAGGGGATTGGTTATGAACCGGGAAGGTTTTAGGCACCCGACTCATCCGTGGTACTCCACGGGAGCCCTTTGAAATACTTATTGCTTTTGGTCTGAAATTGGTTTGTTTAAAATGATGGAAGAGATGAAAAGAAGAATATTTTTTAATGATTTTGTGTTTGATAAGGTTTTAAAACCTTATGCCTACGTACCCACAAAGTGCAATGCGAGATCAAAACCTCGTAGTTCGTGGTACAAAGTTTTAAAAGAATAAGTGGGTTGAATTGATTTTAAGATGTAGAGATAAGTCGTCATCCCTTAGCGAATAATTCCGCTAAAAGGGATGAATCATATCTAAACATGTGGAAAAGAAAAGGTGCACAAAGCACAAAAACAATTGAGTGGATTTGGAGTTTTTTAAAGTATATGAGAAAATGGTTTTTTTCATATATTTACATGGCTTAATATTTGATTAAGAAAAATAAAAGGAAAAGATTAAAAATCGCTTGACCTAAGTCAAGGTTTGTTTATGAAAGTGTTTGAAGTTTAGAAAACAAGAAGGTTTTGAAATAGGAAGAAGTTTTGAAAATTAAAGAATGGGGAGGAGATGAAGAGACTAGTCCTAATGCTTGAATTAAAAGCTAAGGAAAGAGTTTACCAAACTATAATATGCACAATTCTTCAAAGATCGGAATTTCCATCTTCAAAAGTTAATGAAGTAACTTGAGGTTGAGGTTTCTAATCCACTTCGACTTGAGCAAAGGGAGATCCTAGGAGTCTAAGTCCATTCTCCAAAAGCAAAGGGATAGTAACCATAGTCCACAATTATAAGTCACAAGTTTTTTAAGAGTTTAATCCTTTATTAAGTATTTTGGTGTCCAAATGGACAAAATAAAAAAACAAGCACAATATGAATATAAACAAATGATATATGATATAATATGGCAAGATATAATAAGGAGATAAGGGAGCAAGAGATTTAAAATAAAAGGATAAGATGCAAGAGATTAAATTTAAACAATTATATTCACATTATAATAATATTTACAATATAAGGTGGTATGATGAACTTAATCAACCACAACCACAACAATGAATAATAAAATTAAGGCAACCGGATCCAAGTGGATCTTAATTCGAATCGGGACAACTTTAGGTCTATGTTAAGCAATCGCCGAGTAATTTACGAAGTAATTACCCTACAAATGAGGCCGGCCACCACTAATTAAAGTGGAAAATATTCGTGTTAATACATGTTAGAGAAACGATATAACGAATCGTTCTCCGAAATCATGCCACACTAAAAGAAAAAGGAAGGTCTAATCTTAATCAAGATTATCGTTGAGTTTTCTCGAAAAGCAATCTATCACGATCTCAAAGTATGGAGAATGATCCAAATGATCATTCATCCATAGATTTGAAATAATGAAGATTAAGCTTAATCGGAAATCAACAATCCCGAATCGGAAGATTGTCATCGACCAAAATTAAAAAGAGATGAAGAATAATGGATCCAAAATAAATCCAATAAAAGAATAGAAAATATTTTTAATCATTTTTAAAACTCTTTCCAATATGCTTTTAAAATACTTTTAATAAATCTTTTCCAAATCTTTTGCTAAACATTTTAAAATACACTTTCTAAAATTCTTTTTTTCAAATTATTTATTCAAATCTTTTTTCTAAAAAAAAACTTAAATCAAACATAATCAAAATTTAAGAAGAATTAACAAACTAAAGAAGAAAAAAAATAAAAGGGAGGGGAATGATGCAATCTGCGGGTGGTATGGAAACAGAAACGGATCTAGAAAAGATCCAAGCCCAATTCCTCACATACTCAGCTTTTAATTAAATTAAATAAATAAATTAAAAAAAAACTAAACAAAATGAAGCATAAGAGAAAACAGATCCTCTTCTTCTTCGGTAACACACACACGAACAGGGGAAAGAAGAAACACAATCAAATGCGGCGGCGGAAACGGCGAAGGCTCACGGCTCACCTTCACGAAGACGGATTCGAAACAAAAATTCGCAACACTCTCTTTTCTCTCTTCTCAAACTGCAAACCTTCTTCTTCTCCAATCACGCGCGAGCTCTTTCTTCTTCTTGTTTAGATCCTCTCTCTCTCAATCACAAGTTTCGGATTTAAGAAAAAGTAATGGAAGGTTTTGTTTCTTTTGTTTCGGATTTGAAAGAGTATCAAGAACAAAAGATTAGGGATTTGGATTTGGATTTGAGAAATAGTTTTAGGTAATTCGGCAGGGATTCTTTGGCTTAAAAAGCTTCCCATTTGTGATGAGAGATGGGTTCTATTTAAAGAATAAATTGGTGAAGATTGATTGCCGTTTTGAATGATTTCGTTCGCGTTTCAGAAGTCACGAATTCTGCGTGCTCACTTGGCTTCGTTGTGCGTTTTGAAGCTTCTGCGTTTTGTTTCGGTTGTTTTTGCGTTTTGATATTTTTGAGTTGTGATTTGAAATGTTTGCGTTTTGATATTTTTGACTTTAGGTGTGCGTTCTCGTGCTTAACGCGTGACGGATTATGAAGCTGTGACAGCTTGAGCTGGTCTGTTATTTTCGTTTGTGCAGCTGAGTGAGAGCCTGTTGTGCCGCGGGAAGCATTGCTTGGGTTGCTGTTGGAAACTTGTATTTGGCTTGCAAGTTGTCTATGTTAGGCTTGCTTGAATTTGTGGGCCAGAGTTTGGTACTTACGTATACGGCTGTGATACGATGCTGTGAGCGTGTGGGAAAAGGCTTGGGCTGGAGTTTGTTTGCGTTGGCTGGCGGGATGTTGTCACGGGTACGGATGAGAATGCGTGGGATTTTTTGGCTGTGAATTGATGTTTGTGTGCGTGAAGCTGCGGGTAGGCTTTGGCTTGAAGCTAGGAGTTGATGTGTTTGGTACGGAAAGGCTAGTTTTGATGCTGCACATGAGGAGTTTTTGTGGGAAAGCTGATGTTGGTAACTGGCTTGTGGAAGGCATGTTGTGTACGTGAGCAAGCCGAAGTGCAAGGCTGGAATTGGCTTGTTTTGTTTGGCTTGGATTTCTATGCAGGTTGGCTGTGGTGAGGCTAGGGAGAGTTGCTTTTGAAATGCTTGTGGGGCCTTAGGGCATATGGGCCAAAGGGTGTTAGGAAGAGTTTGTGAAATTGGTGTATGGCAAAAAAAATGTTGGATATCTTGGAATGATAATAAAAGGAAATTAATGAATATAAAAATGAGAATATTAAAAAAAACTTATTATTTGATTATTTATTTTTTATGACATAGAAATAAAAGGAAAAAGAATATGCTAGAAAAATATTTGGATTTTGTTAAATGAAAAATATTTGGTATGGATGGATGAAATAATAAAAAAAGGATAATGGCAATTCGATCAATGAAAATGATAAAAGAAAAATGATAATTGGGAATGGTGATTTGGAATGATTTAATCAGAAAAAGATAATGGATATTTGTGAAAAATGGAAAAAAACGAAAAATATAAATTGGTTATTGGAGATTAAAATGGTTTAATGGATGATAATTTCCTCTTAAAGCCCACGGCCAATTCCCGATTTTTCCACAAGCCTCTGATAATGAATACAGCCAATCACAGAACCAATGAACCACTTGTCAACACCACAGTCACTAATACTGTCTGAAATTCGCCTTGACAATTCGAAACCAAATTGAGGAAAATAAATCCTCAGATGAATCGCTGATGAACTGATGAAACGATGAACTGATAAACACTGAAGATTCAAACCGCAACACACTGCCTGATAACTGATGAACAAACCAAACTTTGCACGAAAAATAACTGTCACACAACCTCAACTTTGTACTTTGAAAACGCATTGTCTGATGAATGAATTACTGGCATACACAACTTGCAGTCAACACAATCTTCTGATAGTTTGACCAGATTAGGTCAAACATCCTTCTGAAAACGCATTGTGATTGAACAAACGCATCTGAATCAAATTCCTGTCTCATCTTCGCAAACCTGCAACACAGAGAAGAAGAAGAACACTGCGACATATTTTTTTTGTATTTTTGGTTAATGATCAGTAAATATAAACAAATATAAGACAGTAAAAATAATGGTGATCCCCTGCGAAGCATAGACCCTATTCTGAGGAGAAACTCGAAAGCCAGTGCGATCTTGTTTGATATGCAAAATGCAGATGATATGCGAAACAAACTTAGGGCAAAAATTAGGGTGTTACAGCTGCCCCTATTTAAGTTTCTTCAATCCGGAGATATGAAGATTGACATCTTCGTCTCTACAAGATGGGAGAGACTTAAATACAGAAAACCCAATTTTTGTCCTAAGAGAACAATGATGTGATATGAGTATGATATGCAAACCCAAGATCTCTGTGGGGAAAATAATGACCACCAGAGAAAAGCAAAACTTGGGGACACAGAAGAAAATCCCGCTGGGGAAACAACAGACAAACAAAGAGTTACCAGGAAAATAAATCACTGGATAACAGACTCCACTTGGGAAAAGATATGAAATAATCAAGAACAACATTCAACCAGGGAAATATCAACACCCTGCTAGGAAAATCAATCAAACACAGTATTTGAATCCAAGAGATGGAGAAATAATTGTGTTTCATAAGAATCATCAACTACCTGATTACTGGGTAGGAAATACAACAGACTCGACTATCAATTTACTGGATAGGAGCAAAATGCGGAGAGATAACCTCAATTACCTTTTTACTGGGCAACAAAATTCTCAACTACCTGATTTACTGGGTAGAGAAAAATAAAGGACTCGACTATCGATTTACTGGATAAGAGATATAAAAGGACTCGACTATCAATTTACTGGATAGGAGATATAAAAGGACTCGACTATCAATTTACTGGATAGGAGTATGATCATCTACCTGATTTACTGGGTAGGAACTCAATCAAATGGAAACAGTTTCTATTACCCTTTTACTGGGAAAGAAGAAGAAATATCGGCTACCGGATTTACTGGGTAGAAACTCAATCAGATTACCTTTTTACTGGGTAGATGAAAACATCTGATTCTATTACCTTTTTACTGGGTAAGAAACTCTCAACTACCTAATTTACTTGGTAGGAGCATATAAAGGACTCGACTATCGATTTACTGGATAGGAGCAAAATACAGAGGAATAACCTCAATTACCTTTTTACTGGGTAAGGAAAAAATGAACTCGACTATCGATTTACTGGATAGGAGTATGATCAACTACCTGATTTACTGGGTAGGAACTCAATCAAATGAAAACAACTTTTATTACCTTTTTACTGGGTAAAAAAAATATCTGATTCTATTACCTTTTTACTGGGTAAAAGGAAAATAACTTGACTACCGGATTTACTGGGTAGACAAAATCTCAACTACCGAATTTACTGGGTAGGAGCTAAATCAAAGAATAACAAACTCTATTACCTTTTTACTGGGTAAGAGGCAGATATCTCGACTACCGAATTTACTGGGTAGGAGCACAAGTGAAAGAACTTGATCAATTTGGTAATATTATCCACTATCAATTACTGATAGCTTAATTCCATTGCAATATACTCAAGCTGGAGAAAATGTTGCCCAACTATCAATAATGATAGCTTAATTCCAAAGCAAAATATATCCATAAAAGGGGACCAAAGTTCAATCCAAGAACAAATTAGAGAGAAACGGTCAAACAAGACTCATCCCAAGTAGGAAATATCTCAACTGGGGAAAATCCATCCAGATAATAAACTGGGGAGGAAACTGAATCAATATATTCCACGAGAAACACACTCAGTGGGGAATTAGAAAGGATTAACTCTTTCTGCTTAATGGTCGACACTCTAAACTTAAGAGGAATACGACACACACACTCTGTGGGAAAATCCACACCAAAGAGCAGATAACAATGATAAACGCAAGAATGCAAGCAAACGATGCTATGCTTATGCGTATGAATATGCTTATGAATATGCTGACAAAACAGACATAAAGATAAGAAACGGGGGACATGAACACTACAACAACCGAATACTCGACTAATCACAAGGCAACAAGGCAGGGAAACATGCTGGAAAGTCAACTTGAAATCTGCAGGGGAATATCATAAGCCATCAAAGGAATAAAATCCTACTACAAGGCTCAAATCATGATAAAAATAACATCTGCTAGGAATATCATCCTGTTGAGAAAAGGTAATAATCTGCTGAGGATGGAAATAATCTTGGTAAAAATCAACTTCACAAGGAATAACTGTCATACAACTCCTGCTCCACTTGGGGATAGAGTGCCAGACTTGCTAAAAATCACATAGGAACCTGCTGGAAATCAACACATGCAGACCTACTGGGGATCCATATGGATATCAGAAGTTAACACCATAGCCAAAACACAGTTACGAGGGATTTTAAATCAGTACCCAACATAGGGTAAAAGAAAACCTCTAAACTTACTGCTATATCAACACTTCTATATTCAAGGATGCAAACAAATCAAGCTGAGGAACAAGAGCTCAGCTGGGGATTCCCAATACTTCTCAATTTAAAAGATAACATGCTGAGGAAAAGATCAACACTCAGCTAGGGATTCATAAGAACATCCCTTCCAACAACTCTTCTGGGGAATACATACAATCTCCAATCATGCTTATTGTTGGGGAACAAAATATCATTAACATCAAACTGTCAAAACTATCCAGGAACTTCACATGGACACAACCGAATCAAACCCTGCTTTGGGAGAAACGAGTTACATACATCCAGACTTTACCATTCTTGGAATCACTATCGATATCCTTTCTTTGTTCATATATCAAAAGAAAAAATGTTTTTAAAATCTTCAATTGCAAACAGAAACAATATAAAGAATTGCAAACAATTGGATAAAAGCTCAAATTCATTGATAGAATGGTAGTCAGCAGATGGCATGACTCCATTCTATCAACTTTTGATATATGAACAAAAGGGCTACATTGAGATACAATGATCACTATTCTCCCTATCAACTTTGAACTCCACTGTGTCCGAAACTTCAGTCAAGGATGAGTGAATAAGAATCTTTTGATGAAATTCTTCTGAGAAATAGTATCTGAAATCCTCGATTGCTACAAGTGATTCAGTCTGTCAACGCAGTTACTTGCCATGATCCCTAACTTTTGCCTAGATTGCCCTTTCGGGTTTTCAATCTACCGGGATAATTATTTCTGTTTTTGTCTCTAATTTTTGCCTGGACCGCCCTTTCGGGTTTTCAATCCACCGAGACGCTCATTTTTGCCTAAGCCGCCCTTTCGGGTTTTCAACTTAGCGAGCTGTTCTTTTATTTTTTAGGCGAAGTATTTCTTGACTGCATCCGCATTCACAGGACGAGTGATCTCCTCACCATCCATAGTTGCAAGAATTAATGAACCTCCAGAGAAGGCTTTCTTAACAAAATATGGGCCATCATAGTTCGGAGTCCACTTGCCCCGAGAATCTTTAAGGAAAGACTGAATCTTTTTGAGCACGAGGTCGCCTTCTCTGAATACACGAGGTTTGACCTTCTTATCAAAAGCTTTCTTCATTCTTTACTGGTACAACCGACCATGACACAAAGCTGTTATTCTCTGTTCTTCAATCAAATTCAACTGATCAAATCTACTCTGACACCATTCAGCCTCAGTCAACTAGGCTTCCATCAGAAATCTCATTGATGGGATCTCAACTTCGACGGGGAGCACTGCTTCCATACCATAAACAAGTGAGAAAGGGGTTGCCCCTGTTGAAGTGCGGACAGATGTACGATACCCATGCAAAGCAAAAGGGAGCATCTCATGCCAGTCTGCTCGGAAATTAGAAATGCTACTGCTGAACAAATCTCTGTCCCACCAGTAAACTGCATCAAGTTGAAAATCTTTTGAGAGAAATCATGCAAAGCTGCTTGGAGATTCTTGAAGAAAGTTGCCCCAAGTTCAATGACTGATAAAGGTAAACTGATAATGGATTCTTGATTGCTTCCGGAGAAAATACTCAGATCTTTGGAATAACTATTGAGAGAATAAACGGATCATGGCTTCAGTTCTTGAAATGATTGTTGAGAAAATAACCCAGAGATGAATCTTGCAGAGAACCATATCTGAGAATAACTTGCACTGATCAACAACTCTTGAACCATAGGACCTGAGGAGAAATTTCCCCTGATAAGATCACCGACCAAGTTTCTCAACTGTTTGAAAATTCCTTGATGAGGAAAGTTTATTTGCAAATAAAAATGTTTGTACAAACCTGGTGATTTTAATGCAAAGTTCAATGCAAAGTTTGAAATCAAGAATCATTTTTGGAATGAAATTTATTGATGTAAAGTAAATGAAAACTTGTCACAACACGGCGGTTGAGACAAAATTAAAGGTAAAGCAACAACAAGAAAACAAATGATTGGTAAAGAACTTGGGAGTCAGTTTACGCAACCTCATTGTGGTATGCTCTTCAAAAGAAACCTGGATTCAATTAGGACTTTTGAAAGTTGTAACGTGGCGTGGTTCATGGTTTATGAAACAAAGGGTATAGGTTCAAAGTTTATTTATACCCAACCCCTCTTCGTGATGAACTCCAGTCCTACATTCAATTAATTCAGCCTATGCATTCAAGTTCCCGGACATTTAGGATTGCACAGATAAAGATGGTTTATGAGCCAAAGGATTTTGAGGTAACAGTCACATCTTTCCTTTTGTTATTTCTAGTGAGGACTTTGGTCAACTCAACTTATTTTTGCTGAGGGTTTTGATGACCTCTGGGTAAATCTTTCTTTTTATTATCCCTAATTTTTGCCTGAACTGCGTCATTTCAACTTACAGCCAGCGGGATGCCCCAGTTTTTTTTGCCTAAGTCTCCTTCATAGGTTTTGACTTAGCGGGCTTTGATTTTTTTTCAATAATTTATCAATATCATTTTTTTTGAAAGATAATGACTGCATGGCTTAATGATTACGGCGAACCATCATTGGCTTTTGAAATGAGAAACATCTTCAACACCTCTTTGATATGTGTGAAGGAAACTTGATATTGCAACCTTTGTTGAAAGGTGTCTTGAATGATTCTCTTGTACTTGAATGCATATTCGAATTAATTGAGAACTACCCATCCCCAGGTTAAAATTAAGGGTTTTTTCGAATAGAAAGAAAACTCCAACTTCAAGGTTCAAAGGGGTCAAAGGATTAACTTCCTTATTTCTCCAGTGTTTAGGATTTGAAACAATGCATGTATATCATCAACCAAGTCTCAATTGAAAGCATACTAACAACAAATATGGGTATCTCGTTTTCATCATCCTCCCTCCAATCATTATGGAAGCTTGAGACAAGATAAATAAACTTGAAATGTAAAGCATAAAGATGCAAATAGTAAATGAAATCAAAACAAAGCAATGCTCATTTCATTAAAACCAACATGAAAGTACAAACAAGCTTAAAAGCAAACAACTTAATATGATTGAAGAAAAATCGCAAACATAAAGAAACAATAGCCTATTGATCCATCAGCAACAAAGGATGAGCTGTCCCGTCTGAGATTCTGGCCTTGAAGAAAGTTTGACAGTTGAATTCCTCTAGAAGATTCATTTCTCATGATTCGGAAAAGGATTGTTGACAACATTAGGATTAGTGTCCTCAAAAGTGATCATCCCATTTCTAACAAGCTCTTTTACTTTAGCCTTCAATGCAAAACAGTGCTCTAAGTCATGACCAGTTCCCTCTTGATGAAACTCACAGCGAAGATCTGCTCTATAACCAACCGGAAGAGGATTTGGAACAGGAGGCGCAGGCCTAGTAGTAATCTAACCATTCTGGACCAAGTAAGGATACAACTCAGCATAAGTCATCGGAATAGGATCAAAGTTTAGCCTACTCCTAGCATTACGATTTTGGTTCTGGCCAACATTCCTTTGAATAGATGGACCATTGATCATCAGAGCGACTGCAGTAGGGTATGCTTGTTCATGGTGTTGTTGTCTGCGACGAGTCATCCCAACAACACTTGCTTCACCAGCAAAAACATTGACTTGAGGCATGATAATCCTCTGAGGTTGAGTTTCCCTAATGATCAAAGCCTGTAGCATCTCCATGATCTGACTCACATCGTTTTTCAACTCATCAAGGTCTTCCCTAACTTTCTTGTTATGTTGGGCTTGATTTTCCATTCTCAATCTAATAACTCTCAATCTGTTAGCAGCTCTAGTACCGTATCTGTGGTGAGGAGTCAGCTTGACGGATCAACAGACAACTGAGGAAAGAAACAACCGGGATGAGTTCCCACACAACTCGGATGAACACAAGAATATGCGAGGATGCAATGATATGCAAAATTCACTTCCATTTTAAGAAAAACAACTCGATTATTGCAAACATGGTCAACATCGAGAATACTGTCATGAAAAATCTTTGACAAAAAAGGAATATTTATTCTTTCCAATATTTTCAATAATCAGAATTGTCTTCCTTGAAAAATGGTTGTGATGATGATCATGATGAATATGTAGATGCAACAACCACAAACAAGATCACACAAAGAACTCAGGTTCAAAGGTTCAGATCACGAGCATGGAGTCAAGGGATAAGAACCAACCCACACAGGCATGTACTAAGGTTTGTCTTCATTGTACCTGCAAGAAACCAAAAGGGTGCTAACAGAGGTGCCCGGAGTTAACAGCCATCTTTAGAATATCATCGGTACGTTGGATTACTCCCCAACCGATAACATTCTTAAAATAGACCTCGTCCGAGTGTAGTATCGCGTGACAACCGCCTTAGATTTACATCCAGACAGCTTCCGCACTACGTTCCTAAATTGGCTAGGATGGGTTAAGGGTTCTAAGGTCCTCAGTATGATCAGCTCAAGGTCGGAAAATAATGCCACGTACGATTACTCGTCATGACATTGATAGTCCAAGAGAGCCTAACCGAGTGGAGATTATCAAATTGATATTGCTTTGGACTACTCCATCACATATCGCTTCGAATATCGCCGTCCTATCATAAGTGTCACTCAGATCCGGGTTAGAATCTATCTCACACAGAGGATCACCAAAACCAAAACGGAACAAACAAATAACAAACAATTCAAACTAAAGCAATAAATAAAATCAAAGTAGGCTAAATCCGCTTAGAGATTACTCCCCAGCAGAGTCGCCACTTTTCTGTAGCGGTAAAATCGTGAGTGTAAGCTATTGATTAACTTAACTCGATTAACACAGAGTCGCCACCGCGCTTTTCTTTATTTCCGAATGGAAAAAGGTAAAAGAACGAATAAAACCTAGGATTCTAAAAGCAAAGGCTAAAAGAAATAAACAGAGATTGGGTAAGGGGATTGGTTATGAACCGGGAAGGTTTTAGGCACCCGACTCATCCGTGGTACTCCACGGGAGCCCTTTGAAATACTTATTGCTTTTGGTCTGAAATTGGTTTGTTTAAAATGATGGAAGAGATGAGAAGAAGAATATTTTTTAATGATTTTGTGTTTGATAAGGTTTTAAAACCTTATGCCTACGTACCCACAAAGTGCAATGTGAGATCAAAACCTCGTAGTTCGTGGTACAAAGTTTTAAAAGAATAAGTGGGTTGAATTGATTTTAAGATGTAGAGATAAGTCGTCATCCCTTAGCGAATAATTCCGCTAAAAGGGATGAATCATATCTAAACATGTGGAAAAGAAAAGGTGCACAAAGCACAAAAACAATTGAGTGGATTTGGAGTTTTTTAAAGTATATGAGAAAATGGTTTTTTTCGTATATTTACATGGCTTAATATTTGATTAAGAAAAATAAAAGGAAAAGATTAAAAATCGCTTGACCTAAGTCAAGGTTTGTTTATGAAAGTGTTTGAAGTTTAGAAAACAAGAAGGTTTTGAAATAGGAAGCAGTTTTGAAAATTAAAGAATGGGGAGGAGATGAAGAGACCAGTCCTAATGCTTGAATTAAAAGCTAAGGAAAGAGTTTACCAAACTATAATATGCACAATTCTTCAAAGATCAGAATTTCCATCTTCAAAAGTTAATGAAGTAACTTGAGGTTGAGGTTTCTAATCCACTCCGACTTGAGCAAAGGGAGATCCTAGGAGTCTAAGTCCATTCTCCAAAAGCAAAGGGATAGTAACCATAGTCCACAATTATAAGTCACAAGTTTTTTAAGAGTTTAATCCTTTCTTAAGTATTTTGGTGTCCAAATGGACAAAATAAAAAAACAAGCACAATATGAATATAAACAAATGATATATTATATAATATGGCAAGATATAATAAGGAGATAAGGGAGCAAGAGATTTAAAATAAAAGGATAAGGTGCAAGAGATTAAATTTAAACAATTATATTCACATTATAATAATATTTACAATATAAGGTGGTATGATGAACTTAATCAAACACAACCACAACAATGAATAATAAAATTGAGGCAACCGGATCCAAGTGGATCTTAATTCGAATCGGGACAACTTTAGGTCTATGTTAAGCAATCGCCGAGTAATTTACGAAGTAATTACCCTACAAATGAGGCCGGCCACCACTAATTAAAGTGGAAAATATTCGTGTTAATACATGTTAGAGAAACGATATAACGAATCGTTCTCCGAAATCATGCCACACTAAAAGAAAAAGGAAGGTCTAATCTTAATCAAGATTATCGTTGAGTTTTCTCGAAAAGCAATCTATCACGATCTCAAAGTATGGAGAATGATCCAAATGATCATTCATCCATAGATTTGAAATAATGAAGATTAAGCTTAATCGGAAATCAACAATCCCGAATCGGAAGATTGTCATCGACCAAAATTAAAAAGAGATGAAGAATAATGGATCCAAAATAAATCCAATAAAAGAATAGAAAATATTTTTAATCATTTTTAAAACTCTTTCCAATATGCTTTTAAAATACTTTTAATAAATCTTTTCCAAATCTTTTGCTAAACATTTTAAAATACACTTTCTAAAATTCTTTTTTTCAAATTATTTATTCAAATCTTTTTTCTAAAAAAAAACTTAAATCAAACATAATCAAAATTTAAGAAGAATTAACAAACTAAAGAAGAAAAAAAATAAAAGGGAGGGGAATGATGCAATCTGCGGGTGGTATGGAAACAGAAACGGATCTAGAAAAGATCCAAGCCCAATTCCTCACATACTCAGCTTTTAATTAAATTAAATAAATAAATTAAAAAAAAACTAAACAAAATGAAGCATAAGAGAAAACAGATCCTCTTCTTCTTCGGTAACACACACACGAACAGGGGAAAGAAGAAACACAATCAAATGCGGCGGCGGAAACGGCGAAGGCTCACGGCTCACCTTCACGAAGACGGATTCGAAACAAAAATTCGCAACACTCTCTTTTCTCTCTTCTCAAACTGCAAACCTTCTTCTTCTCCAATCACGCGCGAGCTCTTTCTTCTTCTTGTTTAGATCCTCTCTCTCTCAATCACAAGTTTCGGATTTAAGAAAAAGTAATGGAAGGTTTTGTTTCTTTTGTTTCGGATTTGAAAGAGTATCAAGAACAAAAGATTAGGGATTTGGATTTGGATTTGAGAAATAGTTTTAGGTAATTCGGCAGGGATTCTTTGGCTTAAAAAGCTTCCCATTTGTGATGAGAGATGGGTTCTATTTAAAGAAGAAATTGGTGAAGATTGATTGCCGTTTTGAATGATTTCGCTCGCGTTTCAGAAGTCACGAATTTTGCATGCTCACTTGGCTTCGTTGTGCGTTTTGAAGCTTCTGCGTTTTGTTTCGGTTGTTTTTGCGTTTTGATATTTTTGAGTTGTGATTTGAAATGTTTGCGTTTTGATATTTTTGACTTCAGGTGTGCGTTCTCGTGCTTAACGCGTGACGGATTATGAAGCTGTGACGGCTTGAGCTGGTCTGTTATTTTTGTTTGTGCAGCTGAGTGAGAGCCTGTTGTGCCGCGGGAAGCATTGCTTGGGCTGCTGTTGGAAACTTGTATTTGGCTTGCAAGTTGTCTATGTTAGGCTTGCTTGAATTTGTGGGCCAGAGTTTGGTACTTACGTATCCGGCTGTGATGCGATGTTGTGAGCGTGTGGGAAAAGGCTTGGGATGGAGTTTGTTTGCGTTGGCTGGCGGGATGTTGTCACGGGTACGGATGAGAATGCGTGGGATTTTTTGGTTGTGAATTGATGTTTGTGCGCGTGAAGCTGCGGGTAGGCTTTGGCTTGAAGCTAGGAGTTGATGTGTTTGGTACGGAAAGGCTAGTTTTGATGCTGCACGTGAGGAGTTTTTGTGGGAAAGCTGATGTTGGTAACTGGCTTGTGGAAGGCATGTTGTGTACGTGAGCAAGCCGAAGTGCAAGGCTGGAATTGGCTTGTTTTGTTTGGCTTAGATTTCTATGCAGGTTGGCTGTGGTGAGGCTAGGGAGAGTTGCTTTTGAAATGCTTGTGGGGCCTTAGGGCATATGGGCCAAAGGGTGTTAGGAAGAGTTTGTGAAATTGGTGTATGGCAAAAAAAATGTTGGATATCTTGGAATGATAATAAAAGGAAATTAATGAATATAAAAATGAGAATATTAAAAAAAACTTATTATTTGATTATTTATTTTTTATGACATAGAAATAAAAGGAAAAAGAATATGCTAGAAAAATATTTGGATTTTGTTAAATGAAAAATATTTGGTATGGATGGATGAAATAATAAAAAAAGGATAATGGCAATTCGATCAATGAAAATGATAAAAGAAAAATGATAATTGGGAATGGTGATTTGGAATGATTTAATCGGAAAAAGATAATGGATATTTGTGAAAAATGGAAAAAAAACGAAAAATATAAATTGGTTATTGGAGATTAAAATGGTTTAATGGATGATAATTTCCTATTAAAGCCCACGGCCAATTCCCGATTTTTCCACAAGCCTCTGATAATGAATACAGCCAATCACAGAACCAATGAACCACTTGTCAACACCACAGTCACTAATACTGTCTGAAATTCGCCTTGACAATTAGAAACCAAATTGAGGAAAATAAATCCTCAGATAAATCGCTGATGAACTGATGAAACGATGAACTGATAAACACTGAAGATTCAAACCGCAACACACTGCCTGATAACTGATGAACAAACCAAACTTTGCACGAAAAATAACTGTCACACAACCCCAACTTTGTACTTTGAAAACGCATTGCCTGATGAATGAATTACTGGCATACACAACTTGCAGTCAACACAATCTTCTGATAGTTTGACCAGATTAGGTCAAACATCCTTCTGAAAACGCATTGTGATTGAACAAACGCATCTGAATCAAATTCCTGTCTCATCTTCGCAAACCTGCAACACAGAGAAGAAGAAGAACACTGCGACATATTTTTTTGTATTTTTGGTTAATGATCAGTAAATATAAACAAATATAAGACAGTAAAAATAATGGTGATCCCCTGCGAAGCATAGACCCTATTCTGAGGAGAACTTCGAAAGCCAGTGCGATCTTGTTTGATATGCAAAATGCAGATGATATGCGAAACAAACTTAGGGCAAAAATTAGGGTGTTACACATCCCAGAAATTTGAGCCCTAGCATGAGACCATTCATAATACTGAGCTGAGGCCACATTGTTGCATCTCCCAAGAATGGCCATCCTCTTGGTCTGGATGTTGTCCCAAGCCCAGGATGCTTGCCTGACAACAGCTAGATTAGGTTTTATCTCACAATACAGGGTTTCAGCCAAGTCTTGCACTCTAGGAGGGTGAACCAAAGCATAGCGCAACTGTCTCTTAAACAGCAAATGGTTGTAGTTGATGCAACCCTTCACTCCTATCAGAGGTACATTGGGGAACTGTCCACAGCTAGTAATTATGTCCCTGCCTTTGGTGCTCTGGGTGCACCATCTGATGTCATCTGAAGTCAAAGCAATAAGTCTCCTAGCCCAATTCTTCTGTTGGTGAGGATCCAGGAAGGCATCAGTCTTGGGTAAGTGTTTAAGCAGCCAGGTATGGAATAGGGGAGCACATCATCTCACCAACCTCCCTCTTTGCTTCTCATTTCTTTGGTGAACGGAATAATAGAAATCTCCCAGTAAAGTGGGTACTGGGTTCCTCAAAATGAAGAGATGAATGGCATTCTTGCTGATAAACTTGGGCTCATCTGCAAATAGCACAACCCCATATATACTGAGGGCTAACAATGCACAAACTGCCCTCCATTTTCCCAAAGAGGCCTTCAGGATGGCCTGAGAAGTCAGAAAGTCCAAGTGTAGGCCAGGGATTCCAGCCTTTGTTGTCATGTTCTGCTCTATCAAAATAGGCTCCAGGTACAGTGCTTTTGCCACTTCTTCATTGCTGGGAGAAGCCATTTCTGGGTTGAAGGGGATACCACCCCTGACAGGTACTCCAATCAATGATGAGAACTCCTCCAGCAGAGGTCCTAGCTGAAAGTTCTGGAAAGTGAAACATCTAAAGGGAGGGTCATAGAACTGTAGGCAGGTGTGGATCAAACTCCTCTGAGAAGGGTCCAAGTCCATAACCATATCAAGGATGCCTCCATAATGCTCTCTGAATAATGGGATGTGGTCTGGAGTGATAAGTGCCTGGACCTGCCTGATGCCAGCCAGCACAGGCTCAAAGAAATGGTATGAAATGTTGCTCTTCTTGGGTGCCATGACTGCTGATGAAGAGCTGAAAACAAATGCTGATGATGAAGACTGATACTGGAGATGAGCCACTGATAGGCTGAGGATGATGATGGAGGTAGCTGAAGCAGGCAACTGATGAAGATAGCTGAAACAGATAGCTGATGAACAGGGGTCTATGCAGATGAAGGGGTAAAACCAAGCCAGATATGATGTGGATACCCTGAAAAACAAATAAACAAATGTTAAATGATGCAAATGATGAGTATGCAAATGATATGCAAAGGGTTTGTGATCAAGCTGGATCTGATTACTTCCTTGATATAAGTCCATGTATGTTCAAGAAGTCCAGATGGAGGTTCAGAGATCCAGTAACCAAGGTAGGGGACTCAAATAAAGAGTCACATGTCTAGGGTTAAAATCAGAAGAACTGTCCCAAAATGGAGTACTCTTATTCAAAACAAAGTATCAGGGTATGCTGTGGTCAAGGGTACCTGCAAACCTGTAAACAGCCCAACCCCCCTCACAGGTGGTGTTCTAAAACAAGGATCCTCAGACTTGGATCAGTTATGAGAAGTGTAAACACTTCTAACCCGGAGGTACAATGTTTACAATAACAATAAAAGATCCTCCTCTAATTCACCTCAGTTTCTGAAGGTCATAGTAAAGGTCATCCAGACTTAGCAGGCTTCCTAGATAGCCCTAGCACTACAGGAGATCTGTAGCACAGAGTTCTCAAGAAGAAACCCATATCTGAACCGTGTTTCATATTCCCGCACCAGACCGAAATGGAATGGGAAAGAACATGAACCACTCTAGCCTAGGTGTCACTCAGGTCCCAGGTATAGGACCTAAAACTCTCAGTAGAACCCCACCCACCAAAACAAAAACCAGATCCAGCCAGATGACAATATGACAGTATGGTATATAAAGCTGTAAAGAAAGCAATAAATAACTGTACATAAAGCAAAAATAAATACAAATATACAAACACAATCAGCACATAACACCCCTGTAAACACAAATCAAACAAGCGCTAGGAGGAACCCACAAAAAGAACCAGAAGCCCTGGTTACAGTATAAGGGTCCCCAGCAGAGTCGCCAAGCTGTCGCTCCCACCAAATGACACCTCAGGTCAGAAGGGGTACAGACGCGAAAGGTCGGCGAAAGGGGGATGAGAACACACAGGAGTGAACTCAAGAGAAAAGAAAGAGTCGCCAGCTAGGCATTTTTATCCCGAAGGAAAGGTAATGCTGCATAAACCTAGGAAAAGATGGATAAGACGGTTGCGAACCAGAGAGACTGAGAAAGGGGGTTGGTTACAACCTGGGAAGGTATTAGCACCCAGATTGTCCGCCGTACTCGACGGGATCCACGCTTAAAAGATTTGTGTTTTAAAGGGGTAGTGTCAGTGCAATTTGTGTATCAAAGCTGGAAAGAATGCAAGTGTCGGTGCAAAGAGAAAGTGAAGTGAAATATGTGAAGTGTCAGTGTAAGGACAAGAATGGAATGCTCAAGACTATGAGGCTTAAAGAATAAATCTAGAAAGAGGGGGGAATATACAGAGACTTTTGTTCGATAACTGTTAAGTTATGCCTACGTATCCTCTCGTGCAATGAGGAAGTCAGAACACCGTAGTTCGACCCAAAGAGACTGAAAGGTAAATTGACTTGTGAACTACTTACTTGTCTATGCTCAAGTGTATGACCTGTCTGGCTCAGGTGCAAACTGTCTTGCATTAGACGGAAGAAGCAAGTTCTCGTTTATGAGTGAATGAGATGAGAAAAGAATCCCGTAGGAGACGATTATTGTTTTTTTTTGTGTTTTCAATCTTTTATTGCTTTTGAGATTTGTCATAGGAAAATGAGCTTAAGCCTAAACCAATGGGTTAGTAAACTCATCACATTTTCCCTCTGATTAGGGGTAATGAGAATACCCTAAGTGTGAAGTCAAAATCTCACACTTAATCACCCTGATGTAGGATTAAGATCATTGACCTACTTGTGATTAATTAGATGTTTTTGTGGTTTTTGTTTAGTGTTAAGTAATGAGTTTAAGCCATAATCAAGGATTTAATGGACTCATTACACCATCCTAATAGAAGGATAATAGATGATAACATTTAAGCTGAGGAAGATACCTCAACTTAATCCATGATTAGGGATTAACCTCATGACAAAACAAAGCCTTTATTAAGTGGATTTTAGTTAATGGTATGATGAAGAAGTGATTTTTATTGTTTGTAAGACAACTTGAGGGGGACTTGTCCATTAACACTAGGGTTAGTCCTTCTTAACCAATTAAGGAAGAATTAGAACCCTAATGCAAGGCCCAAGTTACAAGTTTAATGTCTTGATTATTATTAGATGGATTGATTAAAGGATTTAAACACATTAAGGGTTTAACACTTAGGATCAAAGTTATACACTCCATCCTAATAGAAGGATGCAGGCATAAGCTTAATCACAAAGCCTTAAAGCCTTTAGGGTTTAGTCCCTGATTATGAGATGAGAGGAGAGACACAAAAGATGACACAAAGGTAAAACTAATGGGGGGACTAATCAAAACCCTAATTGTTATCATGCTTGGAGATCCTAGGGTTCATGAGGTTTGCAAGAGAATCTTCAGAGAAACCACCAGGAAGGAAGCAGATGAAAGGAGGAAGAAGCAAAACAACTTGCTTCACTTAAGAAGACAAGTTGCTTGAAGAAAGAAAGTGGGAAGGAGCAAGAATGAGCAAGCTCAATCCAAAACACATACAAAAGGCAGCATGGGAAATGAAAGGGATGAAAAGAGATTATGAGAAGTGAAGGCAAATTCACTTCTCAAAGTAACTTACCACCTGAAAAGTTAGTGAAAGAAAATGGAATGCAATGAAAATGAGATGCAAATGACATGATGCAAACCAAAACCAGAAGCATGAATATGATGTTAATTATGCTAAGAGATGATGCAAACATGAGGCAAGGCATGAGAGTGATCAAACAAGCATATGAATGCAAAAGAAGCAAGTTTAGAACCATGAACATACATGAAAAGTTATGAAATGCAATGGACATACAACATAGTAAATGAAAGATGCAATGATCAAACATGATTCTAATAAGTCCTAAGATGCATTATGAATCATGGGGATGCACAAAATGTCATGGCAAGTCATGGTATGCAAACAAATGGAAGGTAGATGCAAAGGAAGACATAAATTAGGGTTTATGATCAACACACAAAGCAAAAATCCAAAACCAGAAGCAAACAACATGATAAAAAATTGAAAATGCAATCAAAGATACCCTAAACCTATACAAACTCACTGCCCAAAGGAGGGGATCCAATTCTTATCCTAGTGAAAGTTGTGAATTTCTTAAGATTGCTAGGGTTTTGGGGTACCTTGTCAAGAAAAATGCCAAACAAATTGAAAATGCAAGACCAATTCAAACCAATTTTTTCCTATAAACTACATGCTATACAAGATGCAATGTAAAAAGAATCATCATCCAACTCTCAATGGTTAGGCAGAAATGAATTTTTGAAGTTTGTCACAAAATATTGCCTAATAATGAATTTAATTCCATTGAAAATGATCAAAAGGCATCAAGAACAAAAAAGAAATTTGGTTTGAGAGTTGGACAATGTTTCTAAATGTTTTTAAATGTTACATGAATTTTTTTGTGATTTTTAAATACCTAAAAGTATTTTTAATTAATTAATTTTCATTAACTAATTAAAAATAATCTTTTAAATGATTTAAAAATAATTTTTAATGCAAAAAATGAAAATAAAAATATTTTTGTGTTCTGAAAAATAATGAAAACCTTGACAAAAATTTTCATAATTTTTGAACATTTTTTGCTATTTTAAATAAAATGTATAAATAAAAGGAAAAGAAAATGAATTTAAAATGAGAATAAATGAAAGTAATTAAAAGGGAAGGCCAGGATTTGATCTGGGCTTGGATTGGTTGGCTGCGCGCCAGATCCAAGGGCCCAGATTCAAACCTGGCTAATTTGCTTTATGACTTAATTAAACAAAATTAAATTAAATAATCAGGGATTAGGGTTTCTAATGATGCATCCTGGCCACTCATTCACGCGCGAGTCAACCCTGGTCAAACCATCCTACGCTCCACATTCAAACTCTCATTAATGATGTAATTAGGGCTTAATGAGTTTCAGGTGGCCGAAGAAGACTTCCGGTCGTCTTCTCCGGCGAGACCTCCAACCTAACTCTCTCAAAACCTCACTAAATCATGCCAAAACCTCCAGATCAACTCAACTAAACATCTTAAACAACAATCCAGCAACAAAATTCATTTCTTTTTCATGAATCATGAAGAACAAACAGAAATCAAATTTACGGGCAAAGTTTCAGACAAACAATACATCCTCATTTCTGCATCATTTCCAAAAATTCAAAGCTCATTGCATTCAGGGAAGCATGTAGATCATTTTAGAAACAAGAAATAAGAGTTCTGGAAAAATGAATTTCCATGGCTACCTGAATCGAAGCTTTCAACCCAAGAGCTTTTGGACCAGTTCCTTGCTTCCAATCAACTCCACTGACCTCCCTCAAGTGTTTGCAAAGCTTATCTGGAGTTTATTTGGGCTAGTTTGAGAGATTGCTTGAGTTCTGTTCAAAGAGGGGAAGAAATCGTGTTTTGATTTCAGGGGTTTTCAGGTCATGGTGAAAGGTCAGGGATGATCAGTGAGACATACTGAGATGTTCTGTGAAGTTTGTTTTGGTGTTTGTGTTCTGTGGAGTGAGTTTCGAATGAAAGTGCATAAGGGATGAAAACTTGGAACTATGGCTTTGAGAGAGCTTCAGCTTTGTGTGTGTGATGCAAATGAATCCTTGGAGTGTGTTTGTAAGGTCTGGATTGGGCAGAGAGTTGTTGGTGGCCTGTTGTGATTGGTATGGGCAAGTTGCCAAAATGTCAACTTGATTTGTACTTGAGGTATGGGCAAGTGTAGAGCAAGGACAAAGCATGGCTTGGCTGCAGCTTGAATCAAGGAGAGCTATGGAAAAGGTCTAGAGGCAATGCAGCAAGTGGATCAAAGCTTATGAGATGTTTTGCAATTTTCACAAAGTTTGGCCCCTTTTGAAATTCATGAGGTTCAAAGCATCAAAAGGCATAATTCTTGGGCCAATTCTGATTTTTAGAAGTCACATGATCATGTTGTAATGAGTTTGTGCACATTTGAAGTCTTTAGAATGCTTGATCATACCATTTTGCAAAATGCCTCTTTGGTACAAAACTTGAATTTATGTGATTTTTCCCAACTTTGACAAGCCATAAATTTTGATCCAAAATGAATTAGAATGAGTTCTTATACTTTTTGAAAAGGGAATGATCCATTCTACAACTTTCATGACCAAAGTTTTCCCATTTGAAGCATTTTTGAATCAAAAAGCAAGGGTTGAAAAAGTTTCCCAAAATGGCAAGTTTCCATTACAAGTCATTTTCCCAAAAAGTCAACTTTGCAAATGGCTTGAAATTCTTCAATTTTGTGAACTTTTAACATATTCTATGATCAAATAAAGATCATACACCATCCAAATGATGAAGAACACCCTTTGGTTGGGTCATTGGGGGCCTCAGATGCCCTGATTTTGCACTGACTTGCTCAAGAAGTCAACTCTTGATTAGATGCCTTCCCCATGGAATCTCTTCATGAAAATTGATATGCATGATCCTTGTACCATATAGAGACCAATAGAAACAAGAATGACCAAAAAATTTGGAGTTATGGCCTTTGAACCCAAAACCCTAATTTTAGGTCATTTGTGCAGTTAAACCTGGCTCTGCTTCCATGCCTTTCCCAGTTCTTGTGATTCTTTGACTTTCTTGACTTTGTGGGGATATAATATGATGCTTGAATATACATGGACCCCTTTGAAGTGATTTAAGACCTTTGGAGTGGCTCAAGTGGCTCTTGGGTTGCTCAGATCACAAACCCTAGATGCAGATGACTTTGAACCAATGTAGTGAAGCAAATATGCAATATGAGATGCTATGATTGAACTTATGCATATGAAAATATCACAAGCCATGGTGTGAATGGGTGAGGGCAAATTTGGGGTGTTTACAACTGGGTCGCAAAACAATGCCATCAACATTCAACTTCATGAGAGCCTTCTTTGGGAGCACATTGAGAGAAGATCCTGTATCTACCAGGACATGTGATAGAACAACGCCCTTACACTCCATGGTAATGTGTAAGTCCTTGTTGTGATTACGTCCCTCAGAAGTGAGATCCCTATCTGTGAATCCCAACCCATGGTTGGCGTTCACACTGGCTACTACAACCTCCAACTGGTTAACAGTTATCTCTTGTGGTACATACGCCATTTGCAAAACTTTCAACAAAGCCTCTCGGTAAGCTTGGGAACACATCAACAACGACAAAATGGATATCTTGGACGGGGTCTGATTCAGTTGTTCAACCACCTTGTAGTCATTTTTCTTAATTATTCTCATGAATTCTTCAACTTCTTTTTCAAAAGTACCCTGACTAGAGGCGGGAGTTGTCACCTCTTCAGTCACTATCTGTTTACCCTTAGCCTTTGCAGCAGCTTCAGCTTCGGGATCACCTCTAAGAGCTTGAGGAGCAAAGAGACGCCCACTCCGAGTAAACCCACCAACTCCTCCGACATTCACAACAGTCGGGTCAATTGTCAATTCTTTAATTTCCACCTTTTGTCCTTCTACGTACACGTCTGAGCCATAATGCCAAGGAATGGCCTTGTCATCAACATAAGGAACTGGCCCCGGAACAGTAATGGTTACTGGACTCACCTCTGGAACATAGATAGTCACCGGCTCCCTCCGGGCAAGAACTTCATCAGGATCAAAATAAATTGTCACTGTAGACACACAATCACTTCTACTGTCGACCTTGTCAAACTGTAGGGACCCCTCATTAATCAAACACTGCAACCCAGCTTTTAAATCTCCGCAACCATTAACTGAATTCATACAACCCTCGCAGTCAAAATCATAACCTGGGAATACCTTCCCTTTCAGCAATCTGTCCTTTACCACTAACAACAAAGTCTTTACTTCTTCCACGTTCAAAATCAAGTTCAACCTCTTGCCACCATCAACAACATTTATCCGGACCCCTCCATGATTTGGAATGAGGTTTGATGTAACATTTGGAGGCGGTGCGAAGTTAATTGCTTTCGAATCAATCAAGTCTTGGACCTTATGCTGTAATGCCATGCACTTCTCCGTTGAGTTCCCGAGAGCTCCTGAGTGAAATGCGCATCTTGCGTTAGCATCATACCTCACTGGAAGTTCTCCAGGTGGTGGTGCTAATGTCCTCAATGGAACCAAGTTCAAATCTAACAATCTTTGTAGCAGCGCTATGTATGTCATAGGGATTTCCTCTAGTACCCTATTAGCTGGACGAGCTTGCCTCTGTTGATAGGGTCTTTGCTGATAGTTATTGCACTGCGGCTGTTGCTGTTGCTGCTGTTGTTGTGGTTGTTGAACAAGACTTGTGGGAATGGTGACAGCTGCCACCTGCTCGTAAGATCACCTGTATCCACGGCCCCGACCTCGGCCGTACACAACATTAGTTTCTCCCTCCCTTCTTCTTGGAGGTCCATTAAAAGCCTTTCTGACACCACTTGAGCTACCTGCACCACTGTCTTGAATTTTCCCCATTTTCAGCAGAGTTTCAACTCTTTCCCCGACTATCACAATATCATTAAACTTTGTTGCTGAACAAGATGCCAACCCATAAATAAACACACCCTACAGTGTTCTCATAAACATGTCTGTCATTTCATTCTCTAACAAGGGAGGTTGTACTCGAGCAGCAAGCTGACGCCACCTCTGAGCGTACTCTTTGAACCCTTCTTTAGCACTCTGAGACATTGTCTGCAACTGGGTACGATTTGGAGCCATATCCAAATTATACTGATACTGTTTCATAAACGCCTCAGCTAAATCCTTCCAACTTCGAATATTGACCCAACCCAACTTCATTTACCATTCCAAGGAAGCTCCTACAAGACTATCCTGCAAATAATACATCCACAGCTTTTCATCGTCTGTATGCGCAACAATCCTTCCCACAAAAGACTGAAGGTGAGTTTTCGGGCAGGCCGTGCTGTTGTACTTATCAAAAGTAGGGACCTTAACTTGTAGGGAATTCTCACACCTGGCACTAAGCCCAGATAAGTGATGTCAAACCCTAGAGAACTCTGAGATTGAATGGCACGAATTTGCTCAGTTATTTCTTCAAATCTCCTATTCATGTCAACCCCCTGGCCTTCTGCCTCATCCAGTAAAGTGAATTGTTCATCCTGCCCATCCATCTGCATGTTATGCACTCCATCATTGATAATAGTGACCCCTGGTTGCACCACAAGGATTTCAATGTGACGTGCGACATCCCCATTGCGATTACCTCCATCTGCTATTCCATTGTTCCTGGCCTGATTGTTCTCTACCAGTTCGCGCAAGCGCTCTTGTCCATTCTTGTCCTTAAATCATCCAGATCCACTTGCATCTGATCCATTGCTCTCTCTCTCTCTCTCTCTATTCACCTTTATAGGGTATTTGTGTACAGTTGACTATCTCTGAACCTTCTTGGGAGCTATAGTGCCTGAAAGTGATATAAACGTTAGAAAACTAATGAATTACCTACAAAACAACAAACACGTTATATGCATGCAATGTAACTATTCAAGTTTCCATGTTCAGGCATTAATATGCCCCAATTCTGGTATTTTTTATAGAAAATACTCCAGATGGCCCTTTTGTAGAAATTGACTTCCTATCACGAATTCTCTTTGAGAGGTATTCAGATCTTGATGGTTTTGGAAAAACAGGTTTTAACATACTCAGTAGATTAACATAGGAAACTATCATGATCATAAAAATAAAAAAAACCTTAAGAAGGAAAAAGTAACAACAATTTCCCGAAGGATTACAAGTCTTACAAATAAAGTACAAGGAAAAATAAAATGAGATTCCTACAACAAGTCTGTAGGTAATCCAAAATACAAAAATCTCTAAAATTCCAAACTACAAGAAGACTCTGGCTCATCCCCTGAAAGTCCCAACTCTGCCCTGACTTTCTTCACCCTAGCCCTCAACTTGAGTTTTGCATTCTCCTTAAGTACCTCTTCTAAAGCTTTCTGACTCTGTGCCAACCATTGGGTCTTTTCCCTTCTTATCGTGTGAATTTTCTCCAATTCAACCTTTTGGTCTTGGAGCTATAGCTTGTACGCCTTCTCTTTTTCTTCAAACTCCTTATGATCTTTGTCTTTCATCTCCTTCAACCAAGTGATATATTGTCTATCCTCCCTAAGGATCTTCTGAAGTTTCTTGTGCTCTGCTTCCCTTCTTGAGTCCATCAACCTTCTCCCTTGGAAATAGGCTTCCCTTCCAACAAACTCTTTCTTTTTACCTTCCCGGGTTACTTGTATTTTCTAGAGCTTCTCCACCACTTCTGCCTTAGAACGGGCTGCACGATGATACAAGCTAGCCATCTCCGTATTCCCAACTCTTAATTCATGTATTAATGAATCCAACTTCTTATAAATCTCAACAGAAACAGTGGCTTGAGCAGGTGTTTCTTTTGGATATAGTGGAGCCTCAGCTGAAAATGGAAGGAAGAAAGTATCAACCCTACCTTGTATCCAAGCACCAAAAGGGGGATATGTCCTAGGATCTACCTTTCCAAATTCTTTCTTTCCCTTACTCAATCTCACCTCCCAAGCCTGAAACGCCTTAATGACTAACTTCTCATTCCCTTCCAAAGGTGTATACAGTGACTCCAAAACCTCCTCAGCAGATGGAGGATCTTTCAAAGGGTAACCAAACTGTTTCCGAACTAGCACATGATTGTAATTGATCATCCCTCTCCTACAAAGCAAAGGTACATTGGGAAACTCTCCACAACTGATAATCATCTCTTTTCCCAATAAGTCTCTGTTACTCCCCCAGGCTATATCATCTGAAGTCAAGCCCATCAATCTTCTAGCCCATTTCCGCTCTTGCTTCAAATCTTTGAACGGTCGTGACTTTGGAAGTTGTTTAGCAAACCAATAAGCGAATAAGGGTGCACAACAGTTTACAAATCCCTTTCTTCTCTCGTTCCTGTAATGAACATTATAGTAGAAATCTCCCAACAGAGTAGGTACTGGGTTTTTCTGAATAAAAATGGAAATTGCCTCCATACCAATTAATCCCTTCTCCCCTGGGAACAAACTTATCCCGTAAACCATCAAGGCCAATAATGCATTGAATCCCTCCCACTTGTTCCCAAGAGCAAACAAATGAGCCTCTGTTACTAGAAAGTCCAAGGAATTTCCCTTCCCTTCACTAGCTTCTAAACCCATCTTGATTCTGAGCACACTAAGGTGGCAAGCACTGGCTATATCTGCAGGCGAGGGTGCTCTCCCCGAAGCATAATAAGGAATAACCTCTCCAATAGTAATCTTCAAGATGCAGGCAATATCTTCCAAGGTAGGAGCCAAGATATAATCTGGAAATACGAAGACTCGCAATGGAGGATCATAAAACTGCAGTAATGAATGGAGACTATCCCTCTGGTCAGAAGTTGGTTTGCTTACATAATTCAAAACCTTCCCAAATTTCTTCCTGAAGTCTGCTAAAACCTTATCAGTCATTAAATATATCAATTTCTGAATACTCTCAGTCTCCAGCCGTGGGAAAGTATAATGCATATTCCTTTTTCTGGGTATCTCTTGGACTTCTGCCATCTGGAGAGATAATGAATACCAGAACTGGGTGCAGGATGCAAATAAATACCTGAAAATGAAAACACAAACAATTAATGCGGGTATGATGCAATGCAAACGCAATGCAGACATATGATCAACATCTGGGACTGTCTGGGTATTGAATACTGGACCCAAGTGACTAAGAACCAGGATCCTCTAAATAAAGCCCCTTGAACAAGAACTCAGTCTCAAATAATCCCCAAATAAAATATCAAGTGACTTAAGAACTCCAGCATCCATGTAGCCATATCAAATCATAGGACTGTACTGGTAATGAGGTATGATGAGGTCAAGGGTTCCTGCAAACCTGTAAACCCCTCCCAATCTCACAGGTGTGCTTCGGGTCAAACATCACGGACTCTCAAAGCCGAATAGCAATAATACGTTCACCATTTCCGAGAAATGGCTCATGACCAGATCAGGGAATCAATTTGGCATTATGTACTACTCAGGGAGGTCTCAGCGTGAGTCCGAGAAAAACAAACATCCTTTATATGTTCCCAACTTCAAGCGCTGAAATCAAGAAATAATAGTACATTCATCCTGAAGGGTACAATACTATCGTCATACGACCATATGCTTTTAACTGAGTTCCTATAAAAGAACCTAGCCATCCTATGAAAGTTCCCAGTGGGCCCTCGGGTGCGAATGGGTTTGCCACAAAATATGGTCTGCCATTGTCACCACTGGAGAGGGATGTTTCCATAAAGGTTCTCAATGATCGGTCCCCAGATCCACATAACTATCAAGGTCCTGTAATGATCCAGAAAGATTCCGATATCAATACATTCCCAAGACAGTCGCAAGTTTGGGCGTGGAACTCACTAATACCAACATAGCAAGATGCCATGAAGCCAAAGTGGAACCACTCTAAGTCTTAGGGTGAACTCGAGCCCCAATTACGAGCTCATATCACAGTAACCCCATCCCACAGAAAAAAGGAAACCAGCACATCCAGAAATTCCAGTATAATATAGGATGCATGAAAATAAAATGCTGAAAACTCTAAATGAAGCTGTAAATAAAATTGTAAATAAATAACAGTAAAATAAACACGCAACAACAAACAATCAACACCCAATGAAACAGAAACAAACAAGCGCTATGAGAGACTCTCAAGGGAACCAGAGATTCTGGGTTCGATCCCCAGCAAAGTCGCCAACTTTCGCTCCCTGGATTTCCATCCTGGTACAAACGCGAAAGTGGCACGGAAGAGGTAGAGTCGCCAGCCAGGAATTTTTATCCCGAAGGAACGAGAATGGTAATGTTGCACAAACCAGAAGAAAAGAAAAGGAAGGATAAAGGTCCTGCGAACCAAAGAGACTGGGTTCGGGAGTTGGTTACAACCTAGGAAGGTATTAGCACCCCAGATCGTCCGCCGTACATGACGGGATCCACGCTTGCAAAGAAACTATTTCAAAGGGTGAAGAAATGAAAGTTGATGCAAAAAGAAGGACTGGAATTGGATAAGAAAAGAAAAGAAGGGGGGAAATGTAGGGAAAATAAAAGAGTGCTCGAACGGGCCCTACCCCGCTGCCTACGTACCTCATCTGGACATGAGGATCAAAGACGCCGTAGTTCCCCTAACTAGGGGTGGAAAAGATTGCTTGTGAATTAAGGCTTGAACTGCCTATGTCAATGCTCAGGTGTTGCAGGCTCGGACTGTAAACACCCCAAATTTTCCCTCTCTTTTTCTCACACCTTGGCTTGTGATCTTTTCATATTGCATTGCATAAGCATACCATCTCCCACTGCATAGTTTATTTCACTGCATAAGTTGCATAGCTAGGGTTTGTGATCAGATGAATCTAAAAAGTGATATGAGCCATCTCAATAGTCTTGAAGCATTCCAAGAGGGTCCATGTGTGTTCCATGATCATAATATGCTCCCCAAAGTTCTTAAAAGTCAAGAGATCACAAAGCATTGCAAAGGCATAGAGGCAGACTGAGCAGTTTCTACACAGATGACCTAAAATTAGGGTTTTGGGTTTGAGGCCCTTAATCTCAATTTTTTTGGTCATTCTTGATTCTAAGGGTCTTAATATGTTATAAGGAGCATGTGTACCAAATTTGATGAAGAAATTCATTGTGGAAGTCATCTGATCAACTGGTAACTTATTGTGCAAGAAAAGTCAGAATCAGGGCATCTGAGGCCACCACCAATGGTACCAAAGGGTCACATTCATCATTTTTAGGTTCTATGATCTTTATTTGATCTTAGAAGTGGTTAGAAGTTCACAATATTGAATAATTTCAAGCCATTTGCAAACTTTCCATCTTTGGACATGACTTGTAATGAAAACTTTCCATTTTAAGAAAGATTTTCAACCTCCTCTTGATCAAAATGGCTTCAAATGAAAAATCTTCAAACATGAAAGTTGTATATTGGATCTTCCCATTTTAAAAAAGTACAAGAACTCCTCTTGATTCATCCTAGAACTCAAGATATGATGTTTCAAAGTTGGGAAAAATCTTATAATTTCCAAGTTCATGCCAAAGAGGGAATTTTGCAAAATCAAGTTTCAAGGCTTCTAATGACCTCTAATCCACTTCTAAGCTTCATGACATGTTCATACAACATTGTAAGACCAAATTCATGCCTTGGATCATAGGTTTCTATGGATCATTTTCACAAAAATCTCAAAGAGGGAAAATGCAAAACCTTCTATCTTGCTATCCAAGTGTTACAGCTCATCATAAACCATCCAAGGCCCCTCCACGAATCAAGCTGAGGCAGGACAACCCTTCAAACCAGCTCTGTCCCATGCCATGCTTGTGGTACAACAACCTTGACTTTTTTGCAACTTGGCCCATACCAATCACACTATGCCATCACCCACTTTCTGATCAATCCTATTGGCTTATACAAACCTCAAGCAACTCAAACATAACAACATTGAAGCCTGAAGCAAGCCATAAGCTTAGAATCACAAAAACCTCAAGAAACCTTCATCTATTCGAAACTCAATGCCTAGCCACTCAAACTCACTCATTCTTTCACCATTCATCTCAAAATCACCCAAGGATCACAAAGCACCCTTCACCATGACCTAAAAGCCACTCAATCACAAACATGATTTCTGCCACACCAGAACCAAACACCACAAACCAGCTCATATAAACTCCATTCAAGCCTTTTTGAAGCATTAGGGTGATCATTGGAATGGTTTTGCACAAGAGAGGAGGCCAGAAAGCTCAAAGTGGAAAAGCTTCAGCTCAGGTAGCTCCTTAGAACAATTTTTCCAGAACTTGTTTTTTAAGTTATAATATTAATCTACATGCTCCTTTGATCATCATGATGTGTTTGGTTTTGATAATTAGTTGAGAATAAGCATGTATTGATCTTCTGGAACTTTGACCATGAAACTTGTTTTGCTTCGATTCTCTCTTTTGATGCAAAATAAATTTTTGTTGTTGCTGGATTTATGTTTAGTTATGTTTAATGAGTGATTATGGAGATTTTGGTGTGTTATCATGGCCTGCGGAGAGAGTTAGAGTGAGAGAGTGGCCGGAGAAGACGACCGGAACACTGTTCCGGTCGCCTGAAAAAGATTAGGGCTAATCCCATTAATTAGGCCAGTTTGAATATCATCCCTTGGATCTTGTGGTTACGCGTGAATGAATGGCTCAGATTCATCATTAAAACCCTAATTGCATTTAATTAATATTAATTAAATTGATTAAATCAGATTCAATCTCAGCCACATAAACACGCGCCAAGTCACCTCAACTTCAAATCTTGGCCTTTGATCTTGCATACTTTTATTTTCTTTTAATTATTTCATATTTCTTTTCATATATTTATTAAAAATAGCAAAAATATGTTTAAAAATCTCATTTTCTACATTTTCACTTCAAATATTTTTCTAAACTCAAAAACATTTTTATTTTTAATTTTTGCATTAAAAATGTATTTTTAAATCATTTAAATGTTTTATTTAATTAATTAATTGATTTTAATTAATTAAAAATACATTTAGGTATCTAAAAATCACAAAAAAAAATCACGAAGAATTCTTAGGCATTTAGAACAATTTACAAACTCACCATACAAATTTCTTTTTAGATTTGATCATATTTTCACAATTTTCTTTGAATTAGGGTTTATAAAATTCACATTTTTCTAACCCTAACTTGAAAAAATCATTTCTGATCAACCATGATGAGTTTGAACTTGGTTCTTTTTGAATTCTTTCACAAATTGCTTCTAGTATCTAGGTTATTTAACTCATAATTTTGCATTTCATTTCCATATTGTTTTGCATTTTTCCTTTAGAAGTATCCAAAAATCCTAGTTAACTTAGAAAATTCATAACTTCCTTTAGGTTTAGCTTATGAACTCCATCTTTGGGGAGTGATCTTGTGTGTGTTTAGGGTTTGTTTGAGTTCATTTTCAAATTTTTATCATGAGTTATGCTTCTGTTGTGACCATGTGCATCTCATGCATTCATAAAACCCTAATTTCTCATGTTCATTTGCATTCATCTTTGCATATCTCAATCATATGAACTTGCCATGACATTCCATGCTCTTGTATGCCATCTTAGACATCTTAATACATGTTTGAACATTTATTGATCATTTCTTCATTCATTTGGTATGCTTTGCATTCATTGATTTTCATGTGTATCCATGTGTTTCTAAGCTCCTAATATGTTTGTTTTGCATCTCATCCCTTGTATGATCATAAATAAGCATCTCACATGTCTTTGCATCATCTCATGACACATTAACATTGCATGATTACTTCTGGTCTTGGTCATTGCATCATTACTTGTTGCATTTCATTTCATTTCTTTCCTTATGCATCTCATACTAACCTTTCAGGGGCTTATGGTAAGTGGATCAGGATGTGGATGTGCATCTACATCCAACCTTCCTATTATCTCTTCATTTGCATATTCTATTTGTCTTTGAAGTGAAATTGCTTCACTTGTTCTCTCTTGCTCCTTTTCTTTCTCTTAGGTTACTTATCTTCTTCAGGAAGTAAGTAACCTATCCTCCTTTCTCTTCTCTTTTCATCTGCTTCTCTTCCTTGGTGGCCATCTGAAGATCTTCTCTTTAAGCCTCACAAACCATAGGAACATCTAAGCATGATAACTTTAGGGTTGTACATAGTCCCCCCTAGTCTTTTACCTTTGAGTCTCCTTGAGTCTCTCTTCTCATCTCATAATCAAGGCTAAACACTTAAAGCTTTAGGACTTTGAATTAGGGTTATGCCAGTATCCTTATCTTAGGATGGAGTGTATAACTTTAATCTTTAGTGTTAAACCTTTAACTTATTTACACCTTCTAATCAAAACACCTAATAATGATTAAGACTTAAGCTTGTAACTTGGGCCTTATATTAGGGTTACATCACTTCCTTATGGTTAAGAGGGACTAACCCTAGTGTTTAATGGACAAGTCCCCCTCAAGTTAGTCTTACAAACATAAAATCCACTTCTTAATCTCACCTTTAATTAAAATCCATTTAATAAAGGCTTGTTATATAATGAATTTAATACATAACCATGGATTAAGTTGAGGAGTCTTCCTCCGCTTAAGTGTTATCATCTATCATCCTTCTCTTAGGATGGTGTAATGAGTTCACTAATCCCTGATTAGAGATTAAACTCATTACTTAACACTAAACAAAACCCAAAAACACTTAATAATTACAAGTAGGTTAATGATCTTAATTCTGCATCATCATGGTAATTAAGTTGAGATCTTCATCTCATGCTTAAGTAGGCTCATTATCCCTAATCAGGGAGGATATAATGAGTTTACAACCCTTGATTTATCCTTAAGCTCATCATCCTATGCAAAATACAAAAAACAATAAAAAAATGAAAACACAAAAACAAACAATAAACGTCTCCTCCGGGATTCTTTTCTCATCACACTCATTCTGAAAACGAGAACTCGCTTCTTCCGTCTAATGCAAGACAGTTAGCACTCGAGCCAGACAAGTCACACACTTGAGCATAGACAAGTAAGCAGTTCACAGCAAAACCATTCAGTCTCTTTGAGTTGAACTACGGTGTTCTGACTTCCTCATTGCACGAGAGGATACATAGGCATAACTTAACAGTTATCGAACAAAGTCTCTTTGTTATCCCCCTCTTTCAGCTTTCTTTTTAAGCCTCAGTCTTTGGGCACTCACCCTCTCTTCTGCACTGACACACTGTATTTTCTTTCCCTAGATTTTCATACACAGTCAGCACATACACTACCCCTTTTAAAACATAATCAAGTAAGCATGGATCCCGTCGAGTACGACGGACAATCTGGGTGCTAATACCTTCCCAGGTCATAACCAACCCCCTTTCTCAGTTTCTTTGGTTCGCAACCGTCTTATCCATACCCTTCCAGGTTTATGCAGCATTACCTTTCCTTCGGGATAAAGATTCCTAGCTGGCAACTCTATTCAACCTCAACCTACAACATCGCCGACCGTTCGCATCTGCACCGGGACGAGAGTCCGGGGAGCGACAACTTGGTGACTTTGCTGGGGAGTATCTTTGCAACCAGAGCTTCTGGTTCTCTTGTGGGTTTCTCCTAGCGCTTGTTTGTTTGTGTTTACTGGGGGTTTTATGTGTTATGTGTGCTTTTTGTTTTTGCTTTATTTATTGCTTTATGTACAACTTTATCTACTGCATTTACTTTATCGCTTTCATTTACCGTTTTATACATTTCATTTTATTATCATATCATCTGGGCTGTTTTGCTGGTTTGCTTTGGTGGGAGGGGTATTCCAGCGAGAAAGGTCCAACACAAAGGCCTGAGTGACAGACATAGGATTAGAGTGGCTTCATATTCTTTCCCATTCCATTTCGGTCTGGTGCAGGAATATGAGAACACGGTTCATACATGGGTTTCTTCTTGAGAACTCTGTGCTACGGATCTCCTGTAGTGCTAGGGCTATCTGGGAAGCCTGCTAAGTCTGGATGACCTTTTTTGATGACCTTCAGCATCTGAGGTGAATTAGAGGAGTATCCTTTATGATTAGGGTAAACACTATACCTCCGGGTTAGAAGTGTTTACACTTCTCATAATAGATCCGAACCTGAGGATCCTTGTTCTAAAACAATACCTGTGAGGGGGTGGGGTTGTTTACAGGTTTGCAGGAACCCTTGGCGTCATCATACCTTGTTACTGGAATTGTTTTAAGGTTACACTACTTTGGAATGATTCTATGAAACCCTGGACAAGTGACTCTTTATTTGAGTCCCCCACCTGGTTACTGGTTCTCAAGCCTTCATTCGGATTTCTGAACACTCAAGGACCCTACCAAGAGCAACTAACAATCCAACACCTGATCACAAACCCTTGCATATCATTAAGAATACATCATACTTCATCATTTAACATTTGTCTATTTGTTTCACAGGGTATCCACATCTCCTTTGGTTTGGTTTTGACCGTTCTTCTGCTTAAATATCTTCTTCAGCACTTCTTCAGCTATCTTCTTCATCTATCTTCATCAGTTATCTTCTCCAGTTATCTTCATCAGCACCTATTTTCAGTATGGATTCAACCAGGAAGAGCAACATCACATACCATTTCTTTGAGTACCCTCTAGTAGGCATCAGGCAGATACAGGCCCTTATCACTCCTGATCATATCCCCTTATTCAGAGAACATTATGGTGGGATCTTGGACATGATCATGGACTTGGACACATCACAGAGGAGCATGATTCACACCTGCCTTCAGTTTTATGACCCTCCTCTCTGTTGCTTCACTTTCCCATATTTTCAGATTGGTCCTTTATTGGAAGAGTATTCTATGTTGTTGGGTGTCCCTATCAGAAGAGGAATTCCTTTCAACCCTGAGATGACTACTCCTAAGAATGAAGACATAGCCAAAGCTTTACATTTGGAAGCCACCATCATTGATCAGCATATGAACACCAAAGTTGGAATCCCAGGCCTCCATCTGGATTTCTTGGTTACTCAGGCTACAAAGCAGGCTACAACAGGAAATTGGGAATCTGTTTGTACTTTCCTGGCTCTCAGCATATATGGTTCATCTTGTTTTCAGACGAGCCTAAGTTTGTAAGCAAGAATGCCATCCACATCTTTATGCTCAGGAATCCAGTTCTTACCTTGCTGGGGGATTTCTACTACTCAGTTCATCAGAGGAATGAGAAGTAGAGAGGAAGACTGGTCAGATGTTATGCACCTCTTTTCTACTGTTGGTTGATGAGACATATGCCGAAGACGAAAGCTTTCCTGAATCCACATCAAACAAGAAACTGGGCTAAGAGGATGATTGCCCTTACTTCAGAAGACATCAGGTGGTGTACTCAGAACACCAAGGGCAGGGATTAATTACAAGCTGTGGACAATATCCTAATGTACCTCTTATTAGAGTGAAGGGTTGCATCAATTACAATCATTTTCTTTTCAGAAGACAATTAGGGTATGCCCTGGTACATCCACCAAAGGAGCGGGACTTAGCAGAGTCTGTTTACTGTGCTGTTTAGAATAATCATGCCATTGTCCGACAAGCAGTCTGGGCTTGGGACAACATACAGACTAAAGGGACTGCCATTTTGGGGAAGTGTAACAACATAGTTTCAGCTTAGTACACTGAATGGTCTCGCATCAGAGGACAAATCACCCTCATGCCATTCACCTTGGAGGATGTACCAGGGCCATCAACAGAGAGCCTGTAGCTACAGTCAGTTTGGAAGAATTTGAAAAGTTGAAAGATAGGAATGCTCAGTTAGCTGAAGCTTTGAAGAAGACCCTTTGGGAAATAAATGATGGATGTCTAGACATTGAGAGGTTAGAGAAGCTCCGAATCGAGCATATAACCAAGATAGAAAAGACAGAGGACTTCATCAGAAAATCCCGAGCATGGGAGTTGGTATTGAAGAATACTTGCAAAGAAGCCAAGATTCAGAAGGCCAGAGCTGAACACTACCTGGAAGAGAGTCAGGCTAGATGGATTAGAATCACTGAAGCTCTCTTGCAAGAAGACCAGAAGACACAGGCTAAGATAGAGCAGCTGGAAGCCAATGAAAAGAAGAGTCAGGAAGCCCTGTTAGCAGCACAGAAGAAAATCTCAGAGCTAAAACTCCGGGCGAGGGTGAAGAGATCAAAAGAACAAGACAAGTACCAGAAGATGACAAGTGCCATTGCAACCAGAAACCTTCTCATCAGAACCATCACAGAGCATCCAGTTGGACCAGTGACTGATGCTCTCCAGAAAGAAGTCAAGGAGGATGATTTGGGCTGAATGTTTGATTTCCTTTACTTGTATTTTATTTTGGTTGTACTTTAATTCTCCATGGTGATTTTGTTTGTATTCTTGACTTAATTATATTCTGACCCACCATGGGAATTTGTTGTAATCATAAACTATGTATTTTGGCATTTTGTAATGTTATGGTTTATGTACTACTTGGATTTTCTCTTGGACTTCATCCACTTCAACATCTCCATCATTCCCAGAGGTCTGGAAGGTCAAAACCAAAGAACCAAACCGGATACCCTCTGAAGACAAATAGGCATATTGCATTGCATGCTAACCTCATTCTTTGTGTTGCAGGAGTTTTGTTGTTGTTTTCTCACGTTGCTGTTGTTTCAGGAAATATTGCTCGCAGGAGAGTCTTTCCCGTCAATCGCATCCACCGGTATCCGACCAGAAACAACCTTCCGAGCTTACAGATGTATCAGCTACATCAAGAACTGACAGATGTGAGGACTCAGATGACTGATGTGAGGACGTAAGTGAGGACTCAGATGAATCAATTCATTGCTATGATGATTGGGTTAGCACAGACCCAGGAAAGATTGAGGAATTTAGTCGAGCGACAAACTCCAGAAGATAACCATGCAGGTACTGGGGGTACAAGTAACAACGCGCGCGATCAGCCGCAAACAAATCCACCAGAGTTTGGACCCCACGTCAACCCTGAAGTCAATGTTATTAGAAATACCTAGAGAAACACTGGAGATCGTGTTCTACAGGAAGATCCTCAGGACGAGCATTTTACAGTGTTAGGTGCTGGGGCTGATGAAGTTTATGATCATCGTCTGGACGAAATATCTGAGAAGCTGAGATCCTTGGAGTCCCAAAACTCTCTGGGATTTGATGTGATGGATATGGGTTTAGTGGAAGGATTCAGAATTCCTCACAAGTTCAAACCTCCTTACTTTGAGAAGTATAACCGTACCTCCCGTCCTCGTACCCATCTTCAATCTTTTATGGGGAGATTGAAAGCTTACACCATGGATGAAAAACTGTGGATGTTCTACTAGACAATTTAACCGGGGCATCCAGAGAGTGGTATTCTCACCTATCAAGGGCTAATGTCAGAAACTGGAAGGACTTAGCCGAGGCCTTTATACGCCAATATCAGTACAACATGGATATGGCTCCCAACATGACTTTGTTGATGGGTATGTCTCAATCTTCAAGAGAAAGTTTCCAGGAATATGCCCAAAGGTGGAGACAACTTGTTGCCGCTGTCCAGCCACTTATGTCTGAAAGGGAAATGGCTGATATGTTTATGAACACATTTCAAGGAACCTACATTTATCGGCTGCTGCTTTCTCTTCTACTAGTTTTGCTGATGTGGTTATAGCTGGTGAGAGAATTGAAAGTTTATTGAAGATGGGTAAGATCTCTGACAACGGTGCTAGATCCAACAATGCAAGGAAACCCTTCTCAGGACCTAGAAGGACAAGTGATACCAACTCAGTGCATATGGGAAGAGGTAGGCCCCAATACATGCAAAGATCAGTGGCTGCAGTCACCCCTGCTCCAGCACCTCAGCAACAATATCCTCAGCAACAACATTTCCCACAACAACAACAACGGTTTCCTCAACAATAGAGATCTTATAGCAACAACTATAACAATCATCAACAACGTTCATTCCAGCAAAGGACTTCACCAATCAACAGGGTTATCGATCTCATCCTGATGCCATATGCAGCTCTACTACCACAGTTATTGAAGCTCAACCTGATTGAATTAAGATCCTTGACTCCACCTGATCCTTTGAATCTTCCAAGGAACTATGATGTCAACGCCAGATGTGCCTTCCACTCCAATGCACCTGGCCATACAACAGAGAAATGTAGGGCCTTGCACATGAAAGTTCAAGATTTGATTGACTCCAAATCCTTGAATTTTTCACCTCCACCAAATGTCACAAAGAATCCAATACCGAATCACGGTGGACCAAGGATTAATGCTATTGAGGAGGACTAACCATCTTTTCTGATTGATGACATTACAAGTATTCAAACACCACTGACCGAAGTTAAAGCTCAGCTATTGAAGTTCCAAGTGTTCCCGGGTTGTGAGGCCCATTGTGAAGCTTGCAAGATTTCTATTAATGGTTGTGAAAACTTGAAGTTTGGTATCAGTAGTCTTATCAGAGAAGGCATCCTACAGATCACTTCAATAGTTCCAACTCCTACAACTTCAACAAACATCTCTCCTACAACACCAGCAAACACCATTTCAAAGGAATCTCCTACAACGTCAGCAAACATTATTCAAACGGAGTCTACTACAACAACATCAACCATCAATGACGACATCTCAATGGTCACCATTTATTATGACCCAACAACCATTCATGTTCCGGATTCTCTTGACAACAACTTTCAGCAACATCAACAACTTCCTGCACCTGCACCATCTCCAATCAGACCTCCTGTCACCATCTATTATGATCCACAAACTGTCACAGCTCCTTCTTCCGCAGCAATCAGTCTGGTTACTATCATAGTGCCTGGACCAGTTCCATATGACAGCAGGAGTGTCGTGGCTTGGCACTATGGTTCAGATCTTTATTGCAATGGAAAGAAAGTCACTCTTGATTCTTCAACTTTTGCTCCACAAATTGACAATGTCGAGGGAGGCGGAGGCTTCACCCGAAGCAGACGTCTCTTTGCGTCACAATTTGTCACAATTTCCCAGAGTTAATGCTGAAGCAGAAGTTGCTGCTAAAGCTAAAGGCAAGAGTATGGTGCCAGAAGAACCAATTGCCAAGGAAACTCAGAAGACGACCTTTGATCAAGATGTAGACGAGTTCATGAGGATTATCAAGAAGAGTGACTACAAAGTTGTGGACCAGCTCCACCAAACACCCTCCAAGATCTCCATTCTATCACTACTCATGTGTTCCGAAGCTCCTCGGAATGCACTACTCAAAGTCTTACACGCAGCTTACGTATCACCTTAGAATGTAAAGTGGATGTACTTTCTCATGTCTTGGTTGACAACACTGGGTCATCTCTCAATGTCCTTCCAAAGAAAGCCTTGGTCAAGTTGGAGTATGATGGTCTTGCACTCCGTCCGAGTAACCTAGTTGTGAGAGCCTTCGATGGTTCCAAGAGATCGGTTCTCGGAGAAATTGAGCTGCCTATGGTGATTGGCCCACAGACTTTCAAAACTACCTTCTATGTGATGGACATTCAGCCTGCCTACAACTGTTTGTTGGGTCGACCTTGGATTCATGCCGCTGGCGCCGTAACATCGACCCTTCACCAGATGTTAAAATACGAGTGGGAAGGTCAAATTATCAACATCTGTGGGGAAGAGGACATCTTTGTCAGTCACTTGGCCACATACAAGTATATAGAGATGGATGGAGAGATCCATGAAACAATGAGTCAGGGTTTTGAAGCTCTCAATGTCAATGAAGCAACAATTGAAGTGTCTGGTACTTCAATTGCTTCTTACAAACAAGCTCGGAAGGTTGTTGAAGACGAGAATGCCCAAGGCTGGGGAAAGCTGCTACAAGTTCAGATCAAAGAAGACAAATTCGGGTTGGGTTACAGACTATCCCGACAGGTCCAAGAGGAGGCTGCTGAAGCTCCCAAGTTCATACGTGGGGGAATGCTGACCCCGGATGCTATCAACAATGTGGAAGACGAGGCTGAAAGCGACTACAACTTGGAAAGCTGGATTCGTCCAAGAGTCCCGGGCCAACAAGTCCTCAACTGGTCTTCCCAGGAAATTATAAGGGTTACTGCTGCAGAGTAATTATTATTTCCTGTTTTTAAACATGCATCAAGTCCTGCATCTTGCCCAAGGTGTCAGGACTCATTTTGTAATAGGGCCATATATGTATTTTGTGCAAATGAAATATTAATGAACAATGGACATCTTTTGCAAATAATCTTTTCACTCACTGTCTTTTCATTTTTGTTATTTTTGCACAAAACAATAAATGGCAATGTTTTTCTTAATAAACTTCATTCACTTTTTATAAATAAGATAAAATCAATCACTAAAATGAACAAATCTCAACCCTTGCAGAGATAACCCTCCAGATTGCACCGGCAACGACACTGCTATGACCTTGTATGACTTCGACAATCCGATTAATCAAGCAGAGGAAGTGGTTGAAGAAGACTACGATTTATCTGAAGAGTTGGCCAGGTTATTGAGACCAGAGGAAAAAGTGATTGCTCCTCACCAGGAGGAGGTTGAGACTATTAATCTTGGTACCGAGGAAGATGTGAAAGAGGTGAAGATCGGGGCCAGTCTGCAAGCTCTAGTGAAAGAACAACTCATCATTATGCTTCAAGATTATGTCGACGTCTTTGCTTGGTCCAATCAAGATATGCCAGGTCTGGACACTGACATTGTCATGCATAGGATGCCATCGAAAGAAGATTGTCCGCCAGTTAAACAGAAGTTACGCCGTACTCGCCCAGACATGACCATGAAAATAAGAGAAGAAGCACAAAAGCAGTGGGACGCCGATTTTCTCGCTGTAACTAGTTACCCGCTGTGGGTTTCTAACAATGTACTCGTACCTAAGAAGGATGGAAAGGTGTGTATATGTGTGGATTACCGGGATCTAAACAGAGCTAGCCCGAAAGATGACTTTCCATTACCTCACATTGATGTATTGGTGGATAACACAACTTAGTTCTCGGTATTTTCTTTTATGGATGGATTTTATGGATACAATCAAATTAAGATGTCACCTAAAGACATGGAGAAGACAACCTTCATCACACCTTAGGGCACGCTTTGTTACAAAGTAATGTCGTTCGGTCTGAAGAACGCCGGTGCAACATATCAACGGGCTATGGTAACATTATTCCACGATATGATCCATAAAGAAATTGAGTGCTATGTGGATGATATGATTGCGAAGTCCCTCACAGAAGAAGATCATTTGGTGAATTTGCTAAAACTGTTCAAGCGTCTGAGGAAGTATCAGTTGAAGTTGAACCCCAACAAGTGCACATTCGGGGTACGTTCTGGTAAGCTGATGGGTTTTATTGTAAGTGGAAAAGGAATTGAGGTTGATTCCGATAAAGTCAAAGCTATTCAGGAAATGCCTACACCTAAGACTGAGAAAGAAGTTTGAGGGTTCTTAGGTAGATTGAACTACATTTCAAGGTTCATATCTCATCTCACTACAACCTGCGAGCCCTTGTTCAAGCTGTAAAGAAAAGAGCAAACAGTCAGGTGGAACGATGATTGTCAAAGAGCTTTTGACAAGATCAAGGAATACCTGCAAGAACCTCCAATTCTCATGCCTCCAATCGAAGGAAGACCTCTAATCATGTACCTGACAATATTATAAGAGTCAATGGGGTGTGTGTTGGGCCAGCATGACGAATCTGGTCGAAAAGAGTATGCAATATACTACCTAAGCAAAAAGTTTACCGACTGTGAACAACGTTATTCACTGCTCAAGAAAACTTGCTGTGCTTTAGCGTGGGATGCTCGCCGACTAAGACAATATATATTGACTCACACTACCTTGTTGATCTTAAAAATGGACCCCTTCAAGTACATATTTGAGAAGCCAGCACTTACCGGAAGGGTTTCAAGGTGGCAAATGATTCTAACAGAATATGACATTCAGTACACCTCTCAGAAAGCCATCAAGGGCAGTGTATTGTCTGACTATCTGGATGAGCAACCCATTGATGATTATCAACCTATGAGATTTGACTTCCCTAATGAAGACATCATGTTCTTAAAATCAAAATATTGTGAAAATCCTATTCATACTGAAGGGCCCGATCCAGAAGAAGCATGGACTATGATGTTTGACGGGGCAGTTAATTGCAACGGTCGTGGGGTTGGTGCAATGCTTATTACACCTAAAGGGGTTTATACGCCTTTCTCAGCAAGGCTCATCTTTGCCTGCACTAACAACGAAGTAGAATACGAAGCTTGTATCATGGGTCTTGAGGAAGCCATTGACCTCAGGATAAAAACCTTGAATGTATTTGGAGATTCAGCTTTGGTAATCAACCAGACCAACGGCAAGTGGTACACTCATCAGGAGCATCTGATTCCCTATCGTGACTATAGATAGAGATTGTTGACCTTTTTCACAACAATTAAGCTTGAATACATCCCTCGAGATGAGAATCAGTTTGCAGACGCTTTGGCTACCATTTCATCAATGATCAAAGTGCAGACTGCCAGCTATGTGCCTCGGATTTTAGTATCTTGACTGGACCGACCAACATTTGTATTCTCTGTGGACACTGTCACTGATAACAAGCCTTGGTACCATGACATCAAATGATTCTTGGAAACTCAGACATACCCACCTGGGGCATCGTCAAATGATAAGAAGACATTAAAAAGGCTAGCCTGCAGTTTCTTCCTCAATGCTGATGGTTCTTTGTACAAGAAAAACTTCGACATGGTCTTGCTCAGATGTGTTGACAAGAAGGAAGCAGACCTACTGATGCACGAAGTACATGAAGGTTATTTCGGTACCCATGCCAGAGGACGTGCAATGGCAAAGAAGTTATTAAGATCATGTTACTACTGGATCACAATGGATGCAGACTGTTGTGCATATGCTAGAAAATGCCACAAATGCCAGATCTACGCAGATAAAGTGAATGTGCCTCCGATTCTTTTGAATGTAATGTCTTCACCTTGGCCCTTCGCCATGTGGGGCATTGATATGATTGGAAAGATTGAACTGACTGCTTCAAATGGTCACAGATTCATCCTGGTAGCCATTGATTACTTCACCAAATGGGTTGAAGTAGCTTCGTATGAAAATGTCACCAGGCAAGTGGTAGCTCGATTTCTGAAAAGGGATATCATATGTCGATATGGAGTTCCCGAGCGAATCATTACTGATAATGGTTCCAATTTGAACAACAAGATGATGGCAGAACATTGCCGGGACTTTAAAATTCAACATCATAACTCTTCTCCTTACAGGCCAAAGATGAATGGCGCTGTTGAGGCAGCTAACAAGAATATCAAGAAGATTGTGCAAAAGATGGTAGTCACTTACAAAGACTGACACGAAATGCTACCATTTGCCTTGCATGGGTACCGAACCTCTATCAGAACATCTACTGGGGCAACACCTTATCAGCTCGTGTATGGTATGGAATCTGTCCTACCTGTTGAAGTTGAACTACCCTCCTTACTGGTAATGATGGATGTGAAACTGGATGAAGCAGAATGGGTCCGATCTCGATATAATCAACTTAGTCTGATTGAAAAAAAGAGATTAGTAGCCATCTGTCATAGGCAGTTATTTCAAAAGCGAATGAAGAAAGCCTTCGATCAGAAAGTCAGACCTCGAGAATACCAAGTGGGAGAGCTTGTTCTGAAAAGTCTTCTTCCTCCTCATACATACCACAGGGGCAAATGGACGCCAAACTACAAAGTCCCATTCATATTAAAAAAAGTTTTCTCTGGTGGGGCATTGATGCTCACTACTATGGATGTCGAGGATTTCTTATCTCTTGTGAATTCAGATGCAGTTAAAAAATACTTCGCATAAAAGACCCGTTGGACATAAAAACAGAATGTAAGTCCAGGCAAAAATAGGGCATCCCGGCGAGTCAAAAACAGAATAAAAGACTCGGGCAAAAATAAGGGAAAATTGAACAAAATGTACACCCGCTGAGTTGAAAAGCCACATCGGACAGCTCATGCAAAAATGGGTATCCCGGTGGATTGAAAACCCGAAAGGGCGATCCACGCAAAATAAGGGAATAAGCGAACAACTGCATTCTGAATTCGTCTGTATCACTCACAACATGGCAAGCTTCGAAAGGATAAAGCGTCGGTCAGAATCAACCTTCTTCAGAAAGCAAGATAAGAAGAACGTCGAGGTCATACAGGTCATAGCAAATGGAGCTCACTGGAGCGTTAACTTCAAACATTGCCAACACCTTTATTTTCTCAATTTACAACAATCTCCTCATTTCAGGGATTCACTTCTTCACTGTACTTTCCCATTCAGGGCACACAAATCAATAAAATCAGAATATTCAGTCACACTTTGTTTTGTATATTTTTGTTTCGTTTGCAAAATGTCCAAAGTTCATAATACAACACTTGCGTGAAAACATACAAGCCATTTTCAATATATGCTTGCAGGAAATATTCACTCTTGAGCAAATCTAACTCCTATGATGGAATCCGGTTGAGGATACCTCGGGACACTTGTACTTCTCCTTTGTTTAAATGTTGCAGGTACTCAAGGCAGACAATCTCTCACAGCATGGGGCATATCAAGCATTATATCCCCAGCCAAGTAAACAATCACCTCATCAGCAGGCTTACTTGATAGAAGTATTCCCCCATGAAGTTGTTATCCCCTCATAGGATCCTTCGAGAAACTCATTAAATCCACAGCGTGTCGCTTGGACGAAGGAGTTACAACAGGTTACTTCCTAGAAGTTCTCTTCTCCCCAAGAAGGATCTCCCGAGCAATGCCTAAACTGCCTTTCCCCAGCAGAGTCGCCAAAGCCTCCTCATCTCCAGCATGAGCCTCTTCATTAGAAGCTTCCTCAACCGGGATCCCCACAAAGTTCCCTAGGAAGATCGTTCGGTGATCCTCTCTCCCCACAGATCGACTAATGATCTCTTTCCCCAGCGAAGTTCTCCCTCTAGACAGATCGCCCAAAGATCTTTCTCCCCGTAGGATCCGGATCTCGGATCGGTTCTCTAATTTTTCATAATCATAGCATTCACATCATATTCACCAAACAAAGCGTAGCATTCCGTCTAATACAGAGCATTACGGAAAAAATCAAACATTTACATGATCATAAGCCAAGTTCGAGCCAATCATCTACAAACATCAGAATCATTTCACCAGCCATATACAAAACTTATCCCCCACAAACAAAGCCAGAATACTTTTTGCACTCTCAATACAGATACTTGTTCATACTTGTAAATATATTTTTTGACATTCTCCCGTGTCATACTTCCCCGACAAGTCAAACACTCGTCAGTGTCCCTTGCTCAATCTTTTTGACACTCGTCCGTGTCTTGCGCATATCTCCCCGGCAGGTCAAACACTTGTACATACTTATAAACAATCCTTTGATACTCGTTCGTATCTTGTATATATCATCTCCTCAGCAGATCAACACTCGTCTGTGTTCCTTGCTTAACCGATTGATACTCGTCTGTATTATCATCCTCAAACACGTGTCAGTGTTTGTTTCTATCGATACTCATCTGTATCATGGTCCTAAGGATGCTCGTCCACATTTTTAGTCTATACACACTGTCAAACACTTATACCTTTTTATTTCAAAGCGTAAGCACTCGTTCGTGTTTACCATTTCCCAGAAGTCACCAACAAAACAACCTTTCTATCCGACATTTGTACTATATCGTGATATTTTCAGAAGCCGTACCCTGCCAGGTGATCGTCCTTCACCTTTGGATGACCGTCCCTCATTCTTTCCCTAGTGGAATCCCCATTGTTGGAACTTTTTATTCGGCATTAGTCCTATATCGCGATATCTTTTTAGCATTCTTCCCCTGCTAGGTGATCGTCCTTCACCTTATGATGACCGTCCCTCATCATTTATCCGATGGCCGTCCCCATCGTTGATCTTTATTATCCGGCATTCGTCCTATGTCGAGATAATCCCCAAGAGCAGCCATACCCTGCTAGGTGATCGTCCTTCACCTCTTGATGACCGTCCTTCATCATGTTTGTCTGATGGCCGTCCCCATCGTTGACCTTTTCTATCCAACATTCGTCTTATGTCGTGATATTCTCAGCAGTTGTCCCCTGCTAGGTGATTGTCCTTCACCTTTTGATGACCATCCCTCATTATTATTTCATTTATTCTTTTACCCGATGGTCGTCCCCGTTGCGGTTTATTTACTCTTTAACCTGATGGCCGTCCCTGTCAGTGCTTTCCTCATTTCTTTAATCCCCAGAGAGTTTTATTTCTTTACCCGATGGCCGTCCCCGTCGTGGTCTTTTCCTTTATCCCGATGATCGTCCTTCATCAGTTTACCCGATAGCCGTCCCCGTCGCGGTCTCTTTATTTCCTAGCATGATGGCTGTCCCCGTCATTGCTTTACTTACCGTTTTTCATCCCCAGCAGTCGTCCTCTGCTCGATGGTCGTCCTCCATCGCTTTCATTTGATACTCATACTATACTGCCTTTTACAATTTATATCCCTTTTCTTCTTTTCCCTAGTGAGTGAAAATTTCAGATTGTCTTTAGTATTCAACCACAAGTTATTTTGTTTGTCTGTTAAGCCAAGAGCTTACATCCTGCACAACTAACTCATGCTTGAATAGGGGCAGCTGTAAACACCCCAAATTTTCCCTCTCTTTTTCTCACACCTTGGCTTGTGATCTTTTCATATTGCATTTCATAAGCATACCATCTCCCACTGCATAGTTTATTTCATTGCATAAGTTGCATAGCTAGGGTTTGTGATCAGATGAATCTAAGAAGTTGTCGCTCCCACTAAGAGACACAAGGTCATATAGGGTACAGACGCGAACGGTCGGCGAAGAGAGAAACGAAAATGAAGATGAATAGAGTCACCAGCTAGGCATTTTTATCCCGAAGGAAAGGTAATGCTGCATAAACCTGGGAAAAGATGGATAAGACGGTCACGAACCAGAGAAACTGAGAAAGGGGGTTGGTTACAACCTGGGAAGGTATTAGCACCCAGATTGTCCGTCGTACTCGACGGGATCTACGCTTAAAAGATTTGTGTTTAGAGGGGTAGTGTATGTGCTATCTGTGTGCAAAAAGATGGAAAAAGAATATACAAGTGTCAGTGCAATAAAGTGAAGTGAAATGCTCAGGAATGAGGCTTAAAAGAATAATGCTGGAAGAGGGGGGAAGACACATAGACTTTTGTTCGATAACAGTTAAGTTATGCCTACGTATCCTCTCGTGCAAAGAGGAAGTCAGAACACCGTAGTTCGACTCAAAGAGACTGAAAGATAAATTGACTTGTGAACTGCTTGCTTGTCTATGCTCAAGTGTATGACTTGTCTGGCCCAAGTGCTAACTGTCTTGCATTAGACGGAAGAAGCAAGTTCTCGTTTGTGAATGAAGATGATGAGAAAAAAATCCCGGAGGAGACGATTATTGTTTTTTTTTGTGTTTTCAATCTTTTATTGCTCTTTTTTTGTGTGTGTTTGTCATAAGTTAATGAGCTTAAGCCTAACCAAGGGTTAGTAAACTCATCATATCAGGTAGGGTACAGACGCGAACGGTAATCGTCTCATGAAGATGAACTGAAAAGAGTCGCCAGCTAGGCATTTTTATCCCGAAGGAAAGGTAATGCTGCATAAACCTAGAAAAAGATGGATACGACAGTCGCGAACCAGAGAAACTTAGAAAGGGGGTTGGTTACAACCTGGGAAGGTATTAGCACCCAGATTGTCCGTCGTACTCGACGGGATCCACGCTTGAAAGTTTGTGTTTAAATGGGGTAATGTCAGTGCTATCTGTGTGCAAAAGCCGGAAAAGAATGTACAGGTGTCAGTGCAAAAGAGATATGAAATGAATTGCTCAGGAATGAGGCTTAAAAGAATAATGCTGGAAGAGGGGGAATATACAAAGCCTTTTGTTCGATAACAATTAAGTTATGCCTACGTATCCTCTCGTGCAATGAGGAAGTCAGAACACCGTAGTATGACTCAAAGAGATTGAAAGATAAATTGACTTATGAATTGCTTACTTATATATGCTCAAGTGTATGACCTGTCTGGCTCAGGTGCAAACTGTCTTGCATCAGACGGAAGAAGCGAGTTCTCGTTTATGAGTGAATGAGCTGAGAAAAGAATCCCGCAGGAGATGATTATTGTTTGTTTTTGAGTTTTCAATATTTTATTGCTTTTGGAGTTTGTCATAAGAAAATGAGCTTAAGCCTAAACCAAGGGTTAGTAAACTCATCACATCTTCCCTCTGATTAGGGGTAATGAGAATACCTTAAGTATGAAGTAAACACCTCACACTTAATCACCATGATGTAGGATTAAGATCATTAACCTACTTGCATTTACTTAGATGTTTTTGGTATTTTTGTTTAGTGTTAAGTAATGAGTTTAAGCCATAATCAGAGATTTAATGGACTCATTACACCATCCTAATAGAAGGATAATAGATGAGAACATTTAAGCTGAGGAAGATACCCCAACTTAATCCATGATTAAAGATTAACCTCATGACAAAACAAAGCCTTTATTAAAGTGGGTTTTAGTTAATGGTAAGGTTAAGAAGTGGATTTTATGGTTTGTAAGAAAACTTGAGGGGGACTTGTCCATTAACACTAGGGTTAGTCCTTCCTAACCAATTAAGGAAGAATTAGAACCCTAATGCAAGGCCCAAGTTACAAGCTTGATGTCTTAGTGATTATTAGATGAATTGATTAAGCGATTTAAACATATTAAGGGTTTAACACTTAAGATTAAAGTTATACACTCCATCCTAAGAGAAGGATGCAGGCATAATCTTAACCACAAAGCCTTAAAACCTTGAAGGTTTAGTCCTTGATTATGAGATGAGAGAAGATACACAAAAGATGACACAAAGGTAAAACTAATGGGGGGACTAATCAAACCCTAATTGTTAACATGCTTGGGTGTTCCTAGGGTTTATGAGGCTTGCAAGAGATCTTCAAGAAAATCCACCAAGGAAGAAGTAGGATGAAAGAAGGAGAAGCAGAAGAAACAAGTTAACTTACTTCACTTAAGAAGATAAGTTACTTGAAGAAAGAAGGTGAAGGAGTAACATGAATGAGCAAGCTCACTCTAAGACAAACAACAAAATTCAGCAATGAATGCATAAGAGAGATGAGAAGAGATTGTGAGAAGTGAAGGCAAATTCACTTCTCAAAGTACTTACCACTTGAAAAGTTAGCAAAAAGAAATGAAATGAAATGAAAATGAAATGAATGCAAGGATGCAAACCAAACCCAGAAGCATGTTCATGAAGTTAATGATGCTAAGAGATGATGCAAATGTATGTCAAGAGTCATGGATGATCATACAAGTGATGAGAATGCAAATGAAGCATGAAAGAGACATGAAAGTCCATGAATGCTCATGGAATGTAATGAATGCATAACATGGTAAATGGATGAAGAAATGATCAAGCATGGTTCTAATGTGTCCTAAGATGTCTTAGAAGTCATGTGGATGCAAGAAATGGCATGGCAAGTTCTTATATGAATGCTTATGCAAGATGTATGCAAAGGAAGATGAGAAATTAGGGTTTTCATACAACATGAGATGCAAAACTCAAAAACAGAAGCAAATGACAAGATAAAAAATTGAAAATGCAATCAAAAGAACCCTAACCCCATATGATATCACACCCCAAAGGAGGAGACCTAACTCTTAACCCTAAGGAAGATATGATTTTTCTAAGCTATCTAGGGTTTTAAGGTACTTAAAGGGAAAAAAATGTAAATCAAATCAGAAATGCAGAAGAAATTTATGACAAAATTATGCTAGAAACTACATGTCAAATGAAGATCAATGCAAAAAATAACCATTTCATACCATTCTTGGTTAAGCAGAAAATAATTCTTGAAGTTAGGGTTCTAAAATGTGAATTTTATGAACCCTAAATTCAAGAAAATTATCAAAGATGGTTCAAAACCAAAAATAAATTTGTGTGGATGGTATGACAATGTCTCTAAATGTTTAAAGGTGCAATTTGAATATTTTGGGATTTTTTAGAAACCTAAATGATATTTTAATTAATTAATTTTCATTAATTAATTAAAATAAACATTTAAATGTTTAAAAAATGATTTTTTAATGTGAAAAATAAAAATAAAAATATTTTTGGGTTGGGAAAATTATTTGAAATAAAAAATGCAGAATAAAAATATTTTTGGAATTTTCTAACTATTTTAAATAAAAGGTACAAAATAAATAGAAAAATATGAAATTAAAATTGAATTAAATGAAAGTATGTTGATCCAAGGGATGAGGTTGAATCTGGGGAATTCTAGGTTGACCGCGCGCCAGATCTAATGGCCTGAATTCAAACTTCACTAAACCTAATTAATTAATTATTAAATCCAGATTAAATATTAATGAACTGATCCCAGCCATTCAAACACGCGCGGGAAGGGAAATCCAAGGGCCCAGATTCAAATGAAACCCTAACCCTAATTACACACTTAATGAATTTCAAGTCACTGGAGAAGAGCTCCGGTCGTCTTCTCCGGTGACACCCTCACCTGAAAATTTCTATCTTCTTCCCTAGGTTATTTCTGGAGCTCTAAAGCTCCAGATCAACTCCCCTCACTCTCCTAAGCTCAAATCTATCCCTAAAACACATTTATTCTTGCTCAAACTCAAGATTCGAAAGGAAGAACAAAAATGGCAGAAATTTCAGAACAATCATACAAACTCATTTCTACACCATTTTCGAAAATTCAAAGCTCAGTGTGATCAGTGAAGCATGCTTATTCATTTTGTAACATAAAAAAGAGGTTATGGAAAAATGAATTCAGATGGCTAACTGAGATGGAGCTTTTCACCCTTGAGCTTTCTGACCACTTCCTTAGTGCAAAATGACTCTAATGGGCTCCCTGAAGAAGTTGCAATGCTTGGAAAGCTTTGAGGATGGCTGGTTTGAATGATAGCAATCCAACTGGTCAGAAACAGTGTTTGGTGTATGGGGTGTTTTTGGCTGATTTTAGGGTTGCTTTGGGGTCAGTGAGTGATTTAAAGATGAATGGTGGAATTGGTTTGAAGATTGAGTGAGTGAGCTATGAGTTTCGAAGGAAAATGCAAGAGGGAGAGATTTTGGGAACTTTAGGATTCTTTGGTTTCAGCTTGCAAACTTGTGTGCTATGATCAGCATTTGGTCCACATATCAAGTTGTGATAGGTCAGAGAAGTGGTTGTGCCCTATGGTGATTGGTATGGCCTTCTTGCAAAAAGTCACCAACTTGTGTACTTGAGGTATGGGCAAGGATGCAGCTGGCCTTTGGGCATGTCCATGCGCAGCTGACTTCAAGGATGTCCACAAAATCATTCTTGAGGCAATTCAGCATGTGGGAGCAAAGTTATGGGACCTTTTGCAAATATGTGAAGTTTTGGCCCTTTTGAGAAATCTTGATGTTCAAGGCATGCAATCTTGCAATTCTTTGGGAAATTCTGATCTAGAGGCAATGCACTATGATGTTATGATACATTGAAGTGTGTTTGAAGTCACAAAAAGCCTTGGCAAGTGGTTTTGCAAAGAATCCCTTTTGGTGCATTCTTGAAATTTATGGGATTTTTGCCAACTTTGACAAGCCATATCTTGAGTTCCAAAATGAATTAGATCTTGTTCTTGTAGTTTTTGAAAAGGGAATGATCCAATATACAACTTTCATGACCAACAATTTTTCATTTGAAGCATTTTTGGTTGAGAAAGAGGAGGTTGAAAAACTTTCCCAAAATGGAAAGTTTACATTACAAGTCATTTCCATTTTTGGCAACTTTTGGTTTAGCTCACTTTTCTTCAATTTTGTGATCTTCTATGCTCTTAAATTTTTCAAATAAAGATCATATAACCTCAATTTGATGAAAAATCCACTTTGGTTCCATGTTGGGGGGCCTCAGATGCCCTGATTTTGGTCTGACTTGCTCAAGAAGTTACCCAGTGATCAAATGACTTCCACAATGAATTTCTTCATAAAACTTGGTATGCATGATCCTCATAACATATTGAGACCAATAGAAACAAGAATGACCAAAAAAATTGGAGTTATGGCCTCTGAAACCAAAACCCTAATTTCAGGTCATCTGTACAGTTAAACCCTAGCTCAGCTTCCATGCTTTGCCAGTTCTTGCGATTTCTTGACCTCCTTGATCTTTGGAGGATATAATATGATGATGTAACACACATGGAACCTATTGGAATGATTGGAGACCTTTGGAGTGGCTCAGATGGATCCTTGGATTGCTCAGATCACAAACCCTAGATGCAGATGAACTTGAACTAATGCAGTGAAGCAAAAATGCAATATGATATGATATGCTTATACTAATGCAATCATGAAAGATCACAAGCCAATGGTGAAATAAGTGAGGGTAAATTTGGGGTGTTTACAGCTGCCCCTATTCAAACATGAGTTAGCTGTGCAGGATGTAAACGTCTGGCTTAACAGACAAACAAGATAACTTGTGGTTGAATACCAAAGACAGTCCAAAATTTGCACTCACTGGGGAGAAGAAGAAAAGGGATATAAATTGTAAAAGGTAGTAAAGCATGATTTATCAAATGCGGGCGATGGAGGACGACCATCGAGCAGAGGACGGCTGCTGGGGATAAAGCAATGACGGGGACGGCCGACATGCTGGGGATATAAGAAATCATGATAGGGATGGCCATCAAGCAAAGTGACAAGGTTTTATGGGGATTAAAGTAAAGGCAATGATAGGGACGGCCATCAGGTTTGCAAGGTAAGATAAACAACGATAGGGACGACCATCGGTTCAAAGAATAAATGAAATAATGATGAGGGACGGTCATCAAAGGTGAATGACGACCACCTAGCAGGGGACAACTTCTCTTTACCATGACATAAGACGAATGTCGGATACAAAATAAAAGATCGACGATAGGGACAGCCATCAGATAAGCATGATGAAGGACGATCATCAAGAGGTAAAGGACAATCACCTAGCAGGGTACGGCTGCTCTCGGGGTTTATCATGACATAGGGCGAATGTCAGATAACAAGATCAACGATGGGGACGGCCATCGGATAAAAGGATGAAGGACGATCATCAAAAAGGTGAAGGACGATCACCTAGCAGGGGACAACTGCTAAATATCACGACATAGGACGAATGCCGGATAGAAAGGGGTTCCAATTATGGAGACTCCGCTGGGCAAAGGATGAGGGACGATCATCCATAGGTGAAGGACGATCACCTGGCAGGGTACGGCTGCCGAGAGTTTCACGACATAGGACGAATGTCGGATAAGAGAAAGTTGTTCTACTGGGGAATGGTAAACACTGACGAGTGCTTACGCTCAAGAAATAAAAGGTATAAGTGTTTTGACACTGTGTATAGATTAAATATGCGGACGAGCATCCTTAAGACCATGATACAGACGAGTATCGGTAGAAACAAACGCTGACGCATGTTCAGAGATGATGGTACAGACGAGTACCAACTAGTTAACAAAGAACACGGACGAGTGTCGAATCTGTGGGGAATAAGTGTATATACAAGATACAGACGAGTATTTGTATGAGTAAAAGCAAGTATTGTGAAATATGAGCAAGACACGGACGAGTGTTCAACTTGCTGGGGAAGAGTATGACACGGACGGGTGTCATAAAATAAAGCGTATAAGTTGTGAACTTATGAGTGTAAAAAGGTGTTTCGGTGACTTGTGGGGATAGGATGACACAGACGGGTGTCAAAAGGAGTGTATTATAAACAAGTGTTTGGTTTACAGCAAGTGTTTAGGCAACCATGCTGGGGAGCGGTGACACGGACGAGTGTCATGAGAGTGTATAGGTTTCTGTATTCAAGGAGGATGTTTGTGGTTTATATCTACAGGGGAGTAATATGACACGGACGGGTGTCGAAAGAGTGTATATGAACATGTATTTATGTTGGAGAGTGCAAAGGGGATGATTTGGCTTTCTGTTGAGGAAATATTTTGTATATTGCTGATGAGGTACTGTTGGTATTTACAGGTGACTGGTTCGAACCTGACTTGTGATCATGCAATATGTTTGATTTTTGCCGTAATGCTCCATTTTAAATGAATGCTACGCTTTGTGGGGAAAGATGATGTGAATGCTATGATTATGCAAACGAAACAGGTCCAGGATTCGGATCCCGCTGCCGTGAAGATCTCTGGCTGATCTGCTTGAAGGAGAATCCCAGCTGGGGATGAGATCATTGGTAGATCTGATAAAACATATGGTTCTGCTTGGGGAATAGATCACTGATAGACCTATCCTGTAAGGAGAAAACCCAGCTGAGGGAGCTCCCGTCACTTTGTTGTGTGAAAGCTTCAGGCACTGCTCTTTAAAGGAGAGGTTGGAGCTCTGCGGGGAGATGGCTTTCTAGTCCTTGGGAGACCCGGCACTCTGTTTGGGAGAGGAAAGATCACTGAAAGATCTTCCTAGAAACTTCTGTGGGGATCCCGGCCAAAGATGAGGATGCTTTGACAACCCTGTTGGGGAAAAAGCATTTCAGATGCTGTTTGGAGAAGATGTGCTGGGGAAATGATGCTGGGCATGCCCCACGTTTGAATACCTACAACCAGTTAAGACGAAGAAACGCACAAGTGTCCCGAGGTATCCCTTACCGGATTCCGTCATAGGAGTTAGATATTCCAGAGAGTAAATACATTTCCTGTAAGCATTTATTAATAATGGCTCATTTGTTTTATGCAAATATTATATTGTGGATATTGGACATTTTGCAAACGAAACAAAAAATGTATGAAACGAGGTGTGACTGAGAATCTGATTTTATTAATCTGGGTGCCCTGAATTGGCAAATACAGTCAAAGAAACAGATCCCCTGAAATGAGGAGATTGTTAAAAATTGAGAAAAGTAAAAGTGTTGGCAATGTTGACGACGCTCCGTTGAGCTTCCTTTGCTATGACCTGTATGACCTTGACGCTCTTCTTATCTTGCTTTCTGAAGAAGGTTGATTCTGACCGATGCTTTAACCTTTCAAAGCTTTGCCATGTTGTAAGTGATACAGACGAATTCAGAATGCAGTTGTTCGTTTATTCCCTGATTTTGCGTGGATCGCCCTTTCGGGTTTTCAGTCCACCGGGATACCCATTTTTGCCTGAGCTGTCCAATATGGCTTTTCAACTCATCGGGTGTACACACATTTTTTTTTAATTTTCCCTTATTTTTGCCCGAGTCTTTTATTCTGTTTTTGACTCGCCGGGATGCCCTATTTTTGCCTGGACTTACATTCTATTTTTATGTCCAGCGGGTCATTTTATGCGAAGTATTTTTTAACTGCATCTGAATTCACAGGGGATAAGAAATCTTCACCGTCCATAGTAGTGAGCATCAGAGCTCCACCAGAGAAAACCTTCTTTACTATGAACGGACCGTCGTAGTTCGGAGTCCACTTGCCCCTGTGGTCTTTATGAGGAGGAAGGAGTCTTTTTAGCACAAGATCTCCTACTTGGTATTCCCGAAGTCTGACTTTCTGATCAAAGGCTTTCTTCATTCTCTTCTGATATAACTGCCCATGACAGATTGCAGCTAATCTCTTCTCTTCGATCAGATTCAGTTGATTGTACCGAGAACGGACCCATTCAGCTTCATTCAGTTTGACATCCATCAGTACCCGTAAGGAAGGAAATTCAACATCAACAGGTAGGAATGCCTCCATACCATACACAAGCTGATACGGTGTTGCCCCAGTAGACGTTCTGATTGAGGTCCAATACCCATGCAAGGCAAATGGCAGCATTTCATGCCAGTCTTTGTAAGTTACCACCATCTTTTGCACAATCTTCTTGATGTTCTTATTAGCTGCCTCAACAGCACCATTCATCTTTGGCCTGTAAGGAGAAGAGTTGTGATGTTGGATTTTGAAGTCCCGACACAGTTCTGCCATCATTTTGTTGTTCAAATTGGAACCATTATCAGTAATGATTCGCTCAGGTACTCCATATCGTCAGATGATGTCCCTCTTCAGGAATCTGGCTACCACTTGTCTGGTGATGTTTGCATATGAAGCTGCTTCAACCCATTTGGTGAAGTAATCAATGGCTACCAGGATGAATCTGTGACCATTCGAAGCAGTCGGTTCGATCTTTCCAATCATGTCAATGCCTCACATGGCAAAGGGCCGAGGTGAAAACATCACGTTCAAAGGATTTGGAGGCACATGCACTTTGTCTGCATAAATCTGGCATTTATGACACTTCCTGGCATAAGCGCAGCAGTCTGCATCCATTTTGATCCAGTAGTAACCTGACCTTAACAATTTCTTAGCCATTGCATGTCCTCCAGCATGGGTACCGAAGGATCCTTCATGCACCTCGTGCATCAGCAAATATGCTTCTTTCTTATCAACACATCTGAGCAGAACCATGTCAAAGTTTCTCTTGTATAACGAACTATCAGTATTAAGGAAGCAACTACTAGCCAGCCTTCTCAATGTCTTCTTGTCATTGGATGATGCCCCAGGTGGGTATGCTTGATCCTCTAAGAAGCTTTTGATATCATGGAACCAAGGCTTGTCATCTTTAGCAATGTCCACGAAGAATACGTAGGATGGTCGATCTAGTCTGGATACCGAAATCCGAGGCACATGATCGGCAGTCTGAACCTTGATCATGGAGGAAATGGTAGCTAAAGCATCTGCGAACTGATTTTCGTCTCGAGGGATGTACTCAAGTTTGACTGTTGTGAAGAAAGTCAATAATCTCCTCGTATAGTCACGGTATGGAATCAGATGCTCTTGGTGAGTATACCATTTGTCGTTGGTCTGATTGATTACCAAAGCTGAATCTCTGAATACAGTTAAAGTCTTGATCCTGAGGTCAATGGCTTCCTCAAGACCCATGATACAGGCTTCGTATTCAGCTTCATTGTTAGTGCATGCAAAGGTGAGTTTTGCCTAGAAAGGCATATGAACTCCTTTGGGTGTAATGAGCACTGCACCAACTCCACGACCATTCATATTAACAGCCCCATCAAACATCATTGTCCATTCTTCTTCTGGTTCAGGCCCTTCAGTGTGAACATGCTCTTCATGATCTTTTGCTTTTAGGAACATGATGTCTTCATCAGGGAATTCAAATTTCATTGGCTGGTAATCATCAATGGGTTGCTCATCCAGATAGTCATACAGTACACTGCCTTTGATGGCCTTTTGAGATGTGTACTAAATGTCATACTCTGTCAGAATTATTTTCCATCTTGCAACCCTTCCAGTAAGCGCTGGCTTCTCAAATATGTACTTGACTAGATCCATTTTTGAAATCAACAAGGTAGTATGAGTCACATATACTGTCTTAGTCGGCGAGCAGCCCACGCTAAAGCACAACAAGTTTTCTCGAGCAGTGAATAACGTTGTTCACAATCGGTAAACGTTTTGCTAAGGTAGTATATTGCATACTCTTTTCGACCAGACTCATCATGCTGGCCCAACTCACACCCCATTGATTCTTCTAATACTGTCAGGTACATTATTAGAGGTCTTCCTTCAACTGGAGGCATAAGAATTGGAGGTTCTTGTAGGTACTCCTTGATTTTGTCAAAAGCCTTTTGACAATCTTCGTTCCACCTGACCGTTTGTTCTTTTCTCAATAATTTGAACAGGGGCTCACAGGTTGCAGTAAGATGAGATATGAACCTTGATATGTAGTTCAATCTACCTAAGAATCCCCGAACTTCCTTTTCAGTCCTAGGTGCAGGCATCTCTTGAATGGCTTTGACTTTGTCAGGATCAACTTCAATTCCTTTTTCACTTACAATGAAACCCAGCAATTTACCGGAATGTACCCCGAATGTGCACTTGTTGGGGTTTAGCTTTAGCTGATACTTTCTCAAATGCTTGAACAACTTTAGCAGATTTACCAGATGGTCTTCTTCAGTGAGGGACTTGGCAATCATGTCATCCACGGTGCATTCAATTTCTTTGTGGATCATGTCATGGAATAACGTTACCATAGCTCGTTGATAAGTAGCACCAGCATTCTTCAGTCCAAAAGGCATTACCTTGTAACAAAATGTGCCCCAAGGTGTGATGAAGGTAGTCTTCTCCATATCTTTGGGTGACATTCTGATCTGATTATACCCAGAAAAACCATCCATGAAGGAGAATACCGAGAACTGAGTTGTGTTGTCGACCAATAAATCAATGTGAGGTAAATGGAAATCATCTTTCGGGCTAGCTCTGTTCAGATCCCGGTAATCCACACACATCCTTACTTTGCCATCCTTCTTAGGCACTGGTACAATGTTAGCAACCCACGGCGGGTAACTAGTCACAGCAAGGAAATCGGCGTCCCACTGTTTTTGTACCTCTTCTTTAATCTTCATGGCCATATTTGGACGAGTACGGCGTAGCTTCTGCTTCACCGGAGGGCAGTCTTCTTTCAGAGGCAGCTTGTGCATAACAATATCCGTATCCAGACCTGGTGTAACACGGTGGGAGAAGTGACTTTCTATAAATGTTGCGGATAGCAAGAGTTGCCACCGACTTTTATTTTATCCAAAAGGAAAGGACATAAAAGAACAAGAAATACCTTAAAAGATTTTGAGTTTGGGGGGTAGGTTATATAAAGGGAAGGTGTTAGCACCCTTTATATCCATGGTTATCCATGGGCTCTTAGTTACTTAGCTCACTTTGAATTTTTTTTAAAAGGTGTAGTGTGTGATTAGAAACTTTCTAAGTACTTTGTAATGATCCTCGTATGGATGTATACAAAGACTTAGTTTTGAAAATTTGTTTGAAAAGTGATGTGTAAAAAAGTATTTTGAAATATGTGAGCAAGTAATTAAGAGGAACCTACCCTATATAAAGTCTTTACTGTTCTTATGTTCTTTCAATGGTAAGACTATCCCTATTATTAAGGAATAGGTAGTCATTAACTTGGATGTGATTAAGGGACATGTGTAGGGACATCTGAACTTAAGCAACTGCAAGGTGTCTTTAGCAATTCGTAGGGACTTATCATCTTTCATTCGAAGGGACAAGATCATTTATCGTAGGCAACCTCAAAGGGACTTGATCTTATAAATTGAAGGGACTTGATGATATTTGTGAAGGGACTTTGCTTAAGACACCTTACTTGACCTTTTGAAATAGGCAACATGAGAGGTAACCTTAGAAAGTGCAAGATGGCGATCAAAGATCGACTTACGTGTGTGCGTGTTTATATTCAAATATTTATCTTTTAAAGTTGATTATTCTAAGTTAATTTTAATCACAAGTATGTTATTCACACCCTAGAATTACTAACCATACAGTAAATATATTCATAGCAAAAATAAAGCAAAAATTCAAACCTAAACTATTACAAAGCTTCGGGACAATTAAAATATAATCGAGAAATATAATAAAGATAAATAATAATAAATAAGCAATAATTAGTAATAAGAATTAAGATGAAAGGTTAGAAAAGTGAAAATAAGAGAAATAAGAGATTAGCAAAAATAAATTAATATTAGAAAAGATTTTAAATTTTTAATAAAGAAAATAGGTTTTAATAATAATAAATAAATATTAAATTATTTACATATTTAACAAAGGATTAATGATTAATTATAATTTATAAAAATATTAAGTTAAATTCTAAAGTTAAGAAAAAAATTAAGGTTAGGGTTAGATTTGGAAAAATTAGGGTTAGGGTTGTAATCATGAGAATTAGGGTTTTTAATTATTAATTTACAAAATAATCAATTTATTTAAAAAATATTTACAATATTAATAAATATAAAATAAAATAAATATAACAATTTGATTTTTGGAAAAATAAAGTTTGAATTTTAAAAATATGATTTTTTTTGTATAAGAAATAATATAAACATTTATTTTAGAAATTGTTGTTTAGAAATTAATTAAATAAAATAAATATGATATAAAAGAAAACAAAAAAAATTGAAAAAAACATACCTGGGGCTGGGATTCGAACCCAGGCCCTAGGCTTCTCACATGCTGTACCAACAACCTCACCACCAGGCCAAACGTGTCTTGGTGACTATATGCTGGGTACGAATCCTTTTGTTATTAACCTGCAAAAATCAAAATAAAACGCAAAAACAAAATGGTCTGGGGGGGAATCGAACCCAGGACCATTATATTCACAAGCAAACACACAAACCAGCTGAGCCACATGGGGCGCGTTCAACATAGATTCAACAATAAATCCTTTTATTTTAAAACAAATTTTTGAATATGACTTTGGCGCCAGGCTGCTTCATTTTCAACCTATTACCTGCGAAATTTCTTTCGAATCTTCCTGCGAATTTACCTACATTCGAAACCTGCAAATCTCATATCATCATCAATACGTAATGATTCATCAAATTGATCACATGGCCATGATCCACAAACATCATACAGTTCATTTACAGCTTTAAAATTAATTTATAATGGCTAAATCGAAGAACCCTAAATTTTGTTCAAGAACCCTAACAATGGCAACTTTCGGTTTAGGCCATGATTCTCCAATCTTTTTGCCCAGAAATCATCTAAACATCACAACTAACACAAATATATGATTAGAATTCATTATCATTGCACAAATAATCAAAATAAATAAAAATAAGAACAAGAACAATCTTGATTCGGTTTATGCAATATGTCATGATTTGGATGCTGCAAATGATTCAAATAGGTTCAGTGATCATCTAAGAATGTATTGCAACCTTCAAAACCTCTTGGTATAGTCTCTAGGTCAAAAACCGAATCTCACTTTTTGGATGAAAATTTGAAGTTTGATGAATGTTCTTGGAGGTAGGATTTCGTCCCCTTGCACTTGTGATCAGTTTGTGTATATGTAGGGAGTTGAATTAGGTCAAAACTTTTTGGATTTATGGGCTTTGTCTTGATTGCTTGATCATGAAGTTTCACAACTTTCAAATATTGAAAAAATATCATCAAACCTTTCTAATTTAGGCTAGCACGAATTGTTTAGATTCCAATCAACTTTAAATGACTTTTAAGATTTTTTAGAAGAAGAATCACATTCAAATATTGAATTTTCATATTTTATTTTGATTTAAAATGATTTTTAATGTATAAAATCAAAATAAATAAAATTAAATTAATAAAAATCTGAATAAATGATATTTGGTTCGTGCATGATGTCATGGTAGTGATTGGGTCATAAAAATGCAAGCCCATGTGGAAAGAAATGATTCAAAGACCCCATTTGCTCAATAAACCTCTCAAAAATTTCCCAACTTTGCAAAGACATGTCTCCCTAAATTTTAAGGCTATGAGGGTTTTCTTGGACATTTTTGAAAGCTTAAAGAGTCATCTAACAAACCTATTTGGTCTCATGTCCATATCTTTCACCATTTTCAAGTTATGCCCTTTGGAAGATGTTAACTTTTTGTTGACTTTTAAAAAGACCTATAATGTCCTAGCTCATACCTTCCAAATGAAGCATTTTTGGGCTTGACTTGTGAGACACAAAGTTGTAGAGAATTAAATTTTATTCAAAATGATCTTTGGATGGAAAATTCTTGATGAAGCATGTGAAAGTTATGGCTGGTCAAAGTTCAGTTGACTTTTCCTATGAAAACCCTAATTTAGAAACTCCTGATTCTTGATGATTTGAAATCTCCTTGATGAATCATGATCAACCATTGATCCAATGATGAATTTTACTTCATAAAATTGATGTAGGCGAAAAATCATGAAGTTTGGCTTTGGTTTGACCACAGTTGACCTCAGTTTGACTTTTTGACTGCTTTGACTGATTTTTGCATATCTGATCATCTGACTGAGCAAACCTTTTGGGAAAGCCTTGAAACTTGACATAGGGATTATTGAAGACATGTGGGATGTTATGAAGTTTACTTGAGGCCTTGGAAGTCCATTTAGCCTGATGAAACTCAAAACCCTAGTTTAGGATGCACAACTTAGGAGGAGGCTTTGTCTGAGGGAATTGTCAAACTTTCTGACTAATTGTGGACCTTGTGAACCTCTTGGGACACCTTATTACACAATGTCTTGTCTAGGTGAGGGAAAATTTTGGGGTGCAACAGCTTCCCCTGTTCAATTTTCTGAAACTCGAGGAGTTAGATTGGCCTGTGTGCCATTCGTGACTTGGAAGGTTGAAGGGGATTGAACACAAAAGCCCAAAAATTTGCACTCACCGATGCGTAAAGTAACACTGCTGATTGGTTGCATATGCTTGAGTGGGATTGAAGATGCCACTTGGAAGAACTGGAGATGGGCTTACAGATGTCATCCATAATATCATGAGGTGATAATATCAATATGTTGTCATTGGATATCAGTACTAGGTCTTCGTATAGGCCGTCTCTAAATCATTTTAAGCATCAGAATCGAATCTTTGTGGCGATCTTTTCTGAATTTCTTTTGGTGATATCTTGGGCTAAGTACAAGATCTTCGTATAGATCCTTTATGTACCATCCCATAGATAAACTGTTGCATAGACCATTAGAAACAAATCTTCGTAACGATTATCTCTTCTGGTATTATCCTGAATTAGGTAATAGATCTTCGTATAGACCATTTATATACCCTCTCAGGGATAGAATGAATATCGGGATTAAATCTTCGTGGCGATTATCCCTGAACTTCTTCTGAAAGAATCTCTTGGACTAAGTGCTAGATCTTCGTATAGATCATTTACACACCATCCCAAAGATAGTTGACCATCAGAAATAAATCTTCGTAACGATTATCTCCTCTGGAAATATCCTGGATTAAGCACTAGATCTTCGCCTAGATCATTTACGTACCCTTCCAAGGACAGCTTGAGTATTGATCATCAGAAATGAATCTTCGTAATGATTATCTCTGAATTAAGTATCAGTACTAGATCTTCATACAGATCATCTCTGAACTGTTTTGAATTGATAGTGTTTATCTGCCCGCAAATATCCTGAAAAGGAAAGGTTAGTTTATGCAATATGTATGTATGTATGGCACAATGTACCTAAGTAAATGCTTTATGCATTCATGGATGCGTATGCTTATGATATGATGAAACTGATGTATGTATGAGTCACGTAGCCTAAAGTGTCTGGGTATCTCTGTATAACAACTGCTGGCTAGGGAAAATGAATCTCGGTTCGTTGCTGAAGAATATAAGGACTTTGTTCCTGTCTTGTTTGATAGTATGGTACTTATAACCTCTCGTCTTTGTTCGTCGTACTTTTATTGAAGGAATAAGTTCCTTAGTATCCCGACTGAGGATAAAAGAGATGGATATAAATCCGAGGGGAGATGTCACCCGAAACATCTATAAAGATTACTCTGTGGGGATTTGTGATTATTCTGTGGGGATGAACCGGCGAAGTTTCGTTGAATTCCTACCTTCGTTCGTCCTTAGTAAATACTATTACTGTATTTTATGCATTTCTGGTAAACATCAATCATATTCAAAAGCATACATACATTCAAACACAACCAATGGACGTTTTCGTTTAGGTAAACAGGGTAAAAGTAAATCTGGATTCAAAGACGAGCCTTTATTTATTTTAGAAAGTGGCCTATACACAGGCAAATTTGTACAAGGAGACAGAAATCCTAGTAAGAGGAATTTGTCGAAAAAGTTTTACAAAAACAAAGAAAAATAGCTATGTGAGAAGTAATCCTATTGAGTTTCAATTCTACTATTGCCATTATCTTCGAGTATCTCATCCTCTGCTGTCGAGATGAAAACGATTGGATTGATCTTTATTTGTTCGAACTTGAGTCAAGTAACACAACTGGTCGGAGTTACATGGGTTATCCAACGAGACATAGTCATACGCATCCCTAACTTTTGCCTGGATTTCCCTTTCAGGTTTTCAATCCACCGGGATACCCTTTTTTGCCCAAGCCGCCTTTTCAGATTTTCGACTTGCCGGGTGTACATTTTATATATATATATATATATATATATATCCCTAATTTTTGCCCGAACCCTTTTGGTTCGCCGGGATGCCTTTATTTTTTCCTAGGCCAGTCAACCTAGCGAGTCTCTTTTTATGCGTAGTATTTTTAACTATGTCTGCGTTTACAGGCTGTGGGAAGTCTTCACCATCCATAGTAGTAAGCATCATGGCACCTCCTGAGAATACCCTCTTGACTACAAATGGTCCTTCATATGTAGGAGTCCACTTGCCCCTAGGATCACCCTGCGGTAATATGATACGCTTGATTACCAAGTCACCAGTCTGATATACCTTTTGCTTAACCTTCTTATTAAAAGCTTTGATCATCCGTTTCTGGTACATCTGACCATGACAAACAGCTGCCAACCTTTTCTCATCAATCAAATTTATCTGGTCCAGTCAAGTCTGAATCCACTCATCTTCATCCAAGCCTGCATCCTTCATGATTCTTAAGGAGGGGATCTGAACTTCAATGGGTAGCACTGCTTCCATACCATAGACTAAGGAGAATGGGGTTGCCCCTGTTGAAGTACGTATTGTAGTACGATAACCATGAAGAGCAAATGGTAACATCTCATGCCAATCCTTATACGTAACAGTCATCTTTTGTAGAATCTTCTTAATGTTCTTATTAGCTGCTTCTACTGCCCCATTCATCTTTGGACGATACAGAGAAGAGTTGTGATGTTTAATCTTGAATTGCATACATAGATTAGTAATCATGGTGTTGTTCATATTAGAGCCATTGTTTGTGATAATCCTTTCAGGGATGCCATACCTACGTATGAGACTATTCTTAATGAATCGAGCCACAACATTCTTGGTAACAGATGCAAATGAGGCTGCCTCCACCCACTTTGTAAAGTAATCAATGGCAACCAGGATGAAACGATGCCCATTAGAAGCAGTAGGTTTGATCTCACCAATCATATCAATGCCCCACATGGCAAAAGGCCAAGGAGCAATCAACACATTCAATGGAACTGGAGGTATATGCACTTTATCAGCATAAACCTGACACTTGTGACATGTTTTGGAATGTTGATAGCAGTCAGCTTCCATGGTAGACCAATAGTAACCTGCTCTCAATATCTTCTTTGCCATGGTATGACCACTAGAATCTTCCATAATCTCTGTTGCTTCCTTCTTATCCACACAATGAATAAAAGTCGAATCATGATTGCGCTTGTACAAAATCCCATTACTCAAGAAGAATTTAGCAGAAAACCTCCTCAGAAACTTCTTATCTTTGACAGATGCCCCTTCAGGGAACTCCTGAGCTTCAAGATATCTTTTCACTTCATAGAACCAAGGCTTTCCCTCTACTTCTTCAGTATCAATCTCATTGCAGTATGCAGGCTTCTCAAATCTATCAATAGTGATCTTGGGAGCTTCATCATCCTAGCTAATCTCAAACATAGATGCCATGGTGGCTAATGCATCTGCCAACTGATTCTCTCCTCGTGGAATATGCCCAAAAGTAATCTCTTCAAAATATGGGATCAAAGACAACACATGCTCTCTGTAAGGAATGAGATTTTCATGCTTGGTATCCCAATCTCCTTTAATCTGACTAACTACCAGGGCTGAATCTCCATATACGTCCAGGAACTGAATCTTCATCTCAAGGGCAACTTTGATACCCATGATACATGCCTCATACTCAGCCATGTTGTTGGTACTATAGAAACAAAGTCTTGCAGTAATCGGGGTATGACAACCTTCAGGGGAAATGATCACAACACCAACACCATTACCAAGTGCATTAGAAGCTCCGTCAAAACCATAGTCCATCGGGATCCTTGTTCAGGTCCGTCATATTGTCCAGGTTCTTTGGTAATAATCATAATGTCTTCATCAGGGAATTCAAAACTCATTGACTGATAATCATCCACTGCTTGATGAGCCAAATGATCAGCTACAACACTACCCTTGATGGCCTTCTGAGTGGTGTACTGTATATCATATTCTGTTAAGATCATTTTCCATCTCGCTATTCGTCCGGAGAGAGCAGGTTTCTCGAATATGTATTTGATTGGATTCATCTTTGAAATCAACAGGGTAGTATGAGTCAACATATACTGTCTTAATCGGCGAGCAGCCCATGCCAAAGTGCAGCAAGTTTTCTCGAGCAGTGAGTATCTTGTTTCACGGTCGGTAAACTTTTTGCTAAGGTAGTATATTGCCTGCTCTTTTCGACCAGACTCGTCATGTTGCCCCAACACACACCCCATTGAGTTGTCTAATACTGTTAAGTACATAATCACGGGTCTTCCATCAACTGGTGGCATCAAAATTGGAGGTTCTAGGAGATATCTTTTTATTTCGTCAAAGGTTGTCTGGCACTCGTCATTCCATTCCATTACCTGATCTTTCTTCAACAACTTGAAGATTGGCTCACAGGTAGCAGTTAGCTGGGAAATAAATCTTGCAATGTAATTTAGTCGTCTCAAGAAACCTCTAACCTCCTTTTCAGTACGGGGAGCTGGCATCTCTTGTATAGTTTTCACTTTTGCAGGGTCTACTTCAATACCTTTTCCACTGACAATGAAACCCAGGAGTTTACCAGACCTAACTACAAAAGTACATTTGTTTGGATTCAATCTCAGCTTGTATTTCTTCAACCTCTCAAACAGCTTATGCAGATGATCAAGGTGTTGCTCTTCATTCTAGGACCTGGCTATCATATCATCCACATAGACCTCTATCTCATGATGAATCATATCGTGAAACAAAGCCACCATAGCACGCTGATATGTTGCCCCGGCGTTCTTTAAACCAAATGGCATCACCTTATAACAGAAAGTGCCCCATTGTGTAACAAATGTAGTCTTCTCCATATCTTCAGGTGCCATTTTGATTTGATTGTAACCAGAAAAACCATCCATGAAAGAGAATACCTTATGTTGAGCAGTGTTGTCTACCAAAACATCAATATGTGGAAGCGGAAAGTCATCTTTAGGGTTGGCCTTATTCAGATCTCTATAATCTACACACATGCGTATCTTACCATCCTTCTTAGGTACTGGTACTACATTTGCAACCCATTGAGGATAAGAAGTCACAGCTAAGAACCCTGCATCAAATTGCTTCATCACCTCTGCTTTAATCTTTTCTGACATTTCAGGACGCATGCGACGAACCTTTTGTTTCTTCAGACGACAGTCTTCTTTTACCGGTAAACGGTGAACCACAATGTCTGTATCCAACCCTGGCATATCTTCATAAGACCAAGCAAAGATCTCCACATAATCACGTAACATCTGGATCAATCTTCTCTTAACACCATCCTCTAACTCAGCTCCTATCTTGACTTCTTTCTTGTTTTCTTCAGTTCCCAGATTCACAACTTCGATTGGTTCTTCATGTGGCTGTATAGCTTTCTCTTCTTGTTGTAACAACCTTGCAAGCTCTACAGGTACTTCACAATCTTCCTCCTTTCCATCTTCAGTTTGATAGACCGGACTCTCGAAATTATAATTGGCAATAGTGGAACTATTATCAACAGGATCCAGAGTGGATGAAGATCTGCATTTTAGTGATGTGGGTGTGTGTAAGAACACATAGCTGATAAAACAAAAATAAAATAAAATAAAGACAAGGAGCACAATATTTACGAAAACAAAACGTCCATTGATTTTATTGAATGAAATATGCAAATGAAATGACATCCCGAAACAAGCGTACCATTGTGCCCCGGGTAAGACACAAGGCTTAAAAGTTTGATTGTTCGAAATTACAAACTAAAAATAAAAACACAGTAATAGTATTTACTCCTGACTAAAGGAGATAGGAATAACGTCTTCAGTCTTCCAATTGTTGATCCCATCACCCACAGTAGGAAAGATCCAATCATCCAGGATGTAGTCTTCATTACAATTACCCACAACATTGATTTGATCTCTTATGACCCCTTGATTGGTGATACGAACAGCACGAGCACGACGAACAGCCTTCTGAGATTCTGCTGTGAAACCCAAACCAAACTTGTCAGATTTGTAAGGGATGTTGGGGAGCTGACCCCAAATAGCAGAACCACCTTTTGCAACCACAACCTTAGCATCTTTGAGAGAGGCCATTGCAGGAGGTATGTTAGTAACTATAGGAACCCTTTTAGAAACAGGAACAGACTGAGGAACAAGATCAGAGCAAGGAACAACTTCAAATGTTTGACACGGAGTTTCAACCATTTCACCCTCCATTACTACATACTTGAAAGTATTCACGTGGCTCACCATGTATTCTTCTTCACCATAGACAGTGACAATTTTGTTCTTTACCGGATATTTCAACTTCTGATGCAAGGTGGAAGTCACAACACCTGCCCCATGAATCCAGGGGCGCCCAAGCAAACAAGAATACGCAGGATGAATATCCATCACATAGAAAGTAGAATTGAAGACTTGAGAGCCTACTTTGATAGGGAGATCTACTTCTCCATGTACCACTCTTCTTGAACCATCAAAGGCCCTCACCACTACATCATTTGGTCTTAACATAACATCTTCAGGACTGAGCTTGTCCAGAACCTCTTTAGGGAGTACATTTAATGAAGAACCATTGTCCACCAGCACATGAGACAAGGTAGTTCCCCTACATTCAATGGAGATATGCAGAGCTCTGTTATGATTCCTCTTGGCAGGAGTTAGATCAGCATCAGAAAAGCCCAACCCATTATCACAAGTCAGATGTGCCACACAATTCTCAAATTGATCCACAGAGATCTCATTTGGCACATGAGCAGTCTTCAAGAACTTGATTAAGGCTTTAGCATGGGCCTCAGAACACAACAATAAAGATAACATGGAGATTTTGGAGGGGGTATGCCCCAACTGGTCAACAATATCATAATCACTCTTGCGAATGATCTTCAACACTTCTTCCATCTGTTTAGAAAGACTTTCAGCAGCTGGTGCCTCAGCTTGCACAGGTTCAATTACAGGACCTTTGCCCCGAGCATCAGTATTTGGCCCAGAAATGGAAGTAGTAGTTGGAGTAACTGCACTTTTGGAGGTAGCTTGAGGGGAGAAAACTCTTCCACTTCTAGTAATCTTACTAGATCCAACAATGTTATCAACATCAAGACCAAAATCAGTAACAGGTGCATCAGTCACAGGTTCTTGTTTGACACCATGGATATAAACATCCGAACCATAATTCCAGGGTATAGCTTTATCAGAAGTATAAGGAACAGGACCAGGAGTGGTAATGATCATGGGAACCACTCTAGCTTCAGCAACAGTCCTCACAGGGCCTTTAGCAATAATCATGACAGGACCCTTAGAGGTTATCCTGACAGGGCCTTTGGAGGTAATCTTCACTGGCACTTTGTCAACCATAGCTATGTCTTCCAGCTTCGTACTTCGAGTTAGATGTTCACACATACTTTCAACAGAAGGTGTCCTCTCAAACAATATAGTGTAATTGTCCATGAGGCGTTGAATACCATCTTTCAATCTCCAGCAGCTATCAGGTTTGTAAGCACAATAGAAACAATCTTCATTGCAACCTGGAAAGAACCCAGCCTGCACCAGCTTCTTCTTGATAATGGATAGAGGAGTAGTCACATCTGCTACTGAGGAAACATAGGAAACTTCATCAATAACATTAACAGTCTTCTCATGGTTGGGCATAAGAGCAGTAATCACATTTGGGGTCCCAGGAGGGTCAAATTCAATTTCCCCAGCTTCGATCATGTCTTGAATCTTGTTTTTCAACATCCAACAATTGTTGGTTTCATGTCCTGGACTATTAGAATGATATGCACATCTTGCATTAAGATTGTATCGAGGAGAGGAAGTGTTAGGATTCTGAGGAGGGTCCCTCAAAGTAATGAGTTCCCATTTCAACATGTGTTGCAAGGCTTGGGCCAGTGACATGTTGATCTTGGTGAACTGTCTTCTAGGATTCTGTTGATTGTTTTGTTGTTGCTCTGGTGCTGCAGGAGCAGGGTTGGAGATGTGAACTGCTCCCACAGATTGGTGACTCCTGTTACGATTATGTTGACCATACACAGCATTTGACTCCTTCTTTCCACTAGGGGGCTTCTTAGCAGTGCTTGATGAAGAAGCACTCATTTGTATCTTACCACTTCTTATACCACTTTCCATGCGTTCTCCAGTCATTATTAGCTCAATGAAACCAGATGATGAGCTTCCAATGAGGTGACTATAAAAAGGACCATTCAGCGTACTCTTAAACATATCCACTAGCTCCCTGTCAGTCAGAGGAGGTTGAACTCTGCCAGCCAGGTCTCTCCATTTCAGGGCATACTCTTTGAAACTCTCCTTAGCACCCATAGACATGCTTTGGAGCTTCATGCGAGTAGGTGCTAAATCAGTATTGTATTGGTATTGCCTATAGAAGGCCTCAGCAGGATCATTCCAATCACGAATATTAACACTTTCCAGTTGATAGTACCATTCCAATTGAGCTCCAGATAAGCTCTCTTGGAAGAAATGAATCCATAACTTCTTATCAGCAGTATGTGGTTGAATCCTCCGGACATAGGACCTTAAATGCAGCTTAGGACATGAGACACCATCATACACCACAAAAACAGGAACCTTGAAGCCAATAGGTATAACCACTCCAGAAACTAAACTCAGATCTTCAAAATCAAGCCCAGAAGATTTTTGCAATTCCATGGCATTCATTCTTTCTACCAGCATCTTGTACTTCTCCTCACTAGCAGGATCATGATAATAATTTGCCTCAAAATCAGAATCTTCCATAGTATCATGGAGACTACCTCCCTCTTTCTCAGAATTCTCTGACTCAGAATCATCAACCTGTTCCTTAATCTTGATAGGAACCCTGAACCTTCTTCCCAGATTGATAAGGCCTCCTGATTTTCTAGTCTTCTTCTTCTTCTTAGCCAACAGTGTTTTCAGCTCATCTTGTCCCTTGGACAAGTTCAGGATCAGCTCTTGGAATTGTGCATTCTGAGCCTGGAGATCTTTGACAGACTGTTCAAGAGCCATTTCTGCTGAAATAAACAGCAAGAAGATAATATACCTGTTCACAAGAAACCTGTGATGTAATGACATGGTATGTAAATGCATATGCAATGTTTTCAAGGACCGCAAGATTTAAATTTGTTTAAACAACCAGCAAGTAAACTTTTATTAGTAATCAATAAACTTTTTTGCCTCTTGGGCTTACAATAAAATGAAATGAATACAAAGATGGGATTTTAAGTCTCCCATGGACGCTTCCTCTTTGTGTTGAGGTATGAGTTGAGATTCCGCTCCTCGTGAAGTTGTCTTGTCAGCTTTAGGATTCTTTCTTGACTAGCTTTGAAATGAGTCTCAAAAGTATCCCTTTGCTCCTTCAACTGGATCCAGGACCTCTGTAACTCCTCCATGTCAGTGGGCATGTCTGGATGAAGGATGATATAAGGAGTATCTCCTTCAGCAACAGGCTCCATGGTAACTGGCAGGATGGCAGGATATGACATCATAAGAGTCTGAGCACGAGATCGTACCCATCTGAGGTAAGGTTCCATAGGAATGGAGTACTTTGGTTCCAGAGTCTTGCTGTCAACCGTGTTCACTTTACCCCAAGCTCGTATGAAACTTTGTCGGTAACCTTGCAGATCGTTTTCGTAGTCGAACATAATACCTTGAATAAGCATGTCATGAGGACCTTCACTTCGAGCATAACCAAATTGACGTAGAGCTAAGGAAGGGTTGTAGGTAAGGCCCCCTCTTATGCCTAGAAGTGGCACATTAGGGAATTCCCCACAACGGTCAATGATAGTAACATTCTCCATAGATCTAGAACACCAATGAATGTTTGAATGAGAAAGTGACATGATCCTTTTAGACCACCTGGACCCTTGTTCATTCTTCATCACTGATCAAGGAAGGTGAGAAATAAACCACCTGGACAATAGAGGTATGCAGCACATCAGAGTTCCTCGTGCCTTCATAGTGCGGGTATGGAGAGAATGTAAGATGTCTCCAAGTAATGTAGGCACTGGATTGCGAGTCAGAAATATGTTGATGGCATGTACGTCTATGAACTGGTCTAGATTAGGGAACAACACTAAACCATAAATCAATAGGGCTAAGACCTCCTCAAAAGCATCATAACTCATAGCCTTCAGGAACACTTGAGCTTTCTCCATCAATACCTTAGCAAGAATACCCTTAACTCCACTTCTTGTTTCTAGAACAATGTCTGATTTCTTCAAATGTAAGGCTGCTGCAATGACTTCAGGTTTAGGCTCTTTTTCCAAGCCTGTAAAGGGTCTCTGATTAAGAATAGGTATACCCAATAGCTTGGAGAACTCCTCAATTGTAGGAACCAGCTGATAGTCGGGGAATGTGAAACAGTGATGTTTAAGGTCAAAGAACTGAAACAGAACACTCATCATGTCTTCATTGAACCCTGAAGTAACTAGATCCAGTAGGTGACCATGCCTCTTGATGAATTGGGAGTTTTCAGAAACATGAGAGACCAATTCTTTAAGCTTAGGAGGTATTCCTACCAAGTTGATTCGGATAGTATTCCTATGAGTAGAAGCCATGACCTGCAACAAAGAACAAAGATAAATCCTTTGGTCCTTGAAATGGTTAGTGAAAATGCTATGCTTATGATGCATGATGATGTCATGATGTTATGCTCAATCACAAACATGTGGCACACACAAACAAGTCACACAATAGCCCTAGGTTTGAAGGCCTGCATGAGGTTTAAAGGTAAGTACCCTTCCTTGAAGTTTAGTTGGTTCATCCTGTCCTACAAAAGTAACCAGGTTCTAAGGGATCTCAATATCACTGATCCTTCACAAGGGTGGTTGTTCAGTAGGCAACTTACTTGCCAACCAAAACCCTCCAAGTTTAGGATCTCAATGAGCGTAGCATCGAGTATCAACCAACTTTAGTCTTCACCAAAGCCGGCTACCTCACTACTTTCTAAAGGCCAAGATGGGATGACTAGGGTTCTAAAAGTCAGTTAATGTATTGACAACATATGACAGCCTCATATTATCCTCAACTTGCTTAAGGAACATAAGCACCAACCAAGAAGTCACACTAACTATGGCCACCAGATCAACCATATCGGTATACGCCGTACAGTTTCCTTGGTCTATTGCCATTTACCTAAGGTACACTTGATCCGGGTTAGGATCTTTCACACATAAGAGCCCCAACAAGTAAAGTAAAGCAAACAAAGCAAACAAATTTAAAGTGATCTAATTCCTAAGGGTACCCCTCTATTATTAAATCCCCAGCAGAGTCGCCAGTTCTGTAACACGGTGGGAGAACCGACTTTCTATAAATGTTGCGGATAGCAAGATTCGCCACCGGCTTTTATTTTATCCAAAAGGAAAGGACATAAAAGAACAGGAAAGACCTTAAAAGATTTTGAGTTCGGGGGGTAGGTTATATAAAGGGAACGTGTTAGCACCCTTTATATCCATGGTTATCCATGGGCTCTTAGTTACTTAGCTCACTTTGAATTGTTTTGAAAAGGTGTAGTGTGTGATTAGAAACTTTCTAAGTACTTTGTAATGATCCTCGTATGGATATATACAAAGACTTGGTTTTGAAAATTTGTTTGAAAAGTGATGTGTAAAAAATTATTTTGAAATATGTGAGCAAGTAATTAAGAAGAACCTACCCTATATAAAGTCTTTACTGTTCTTATGTTCTTTCAATGGTAAGACTATCCCTATTATTAAGGAATAGGTAGTCATTACCTTGGATGTGATTAAGGGACATGTGTATGGACATCTGAACTTAAGCAACTGCAAGGTGTCTTTAGCAATTCGTAGGGATTTATCATCTTTCATTCGAAGGGACAAGATCATTTATCGTAGGCAACCTCAAAGGGACTTGATCTTATAAATTGAAGGGACTTGATGATATTTGTGAAGGGACTTTGCTTAAGACACCTTACTTGACCTTTTGAAATAGGCAACATGAGAGGTAACCTTAGAAAGTGCAAGATGGCGATCAAAGATCGACTTACGTGTGTGCGTGTTCATATTCAAATATTTATCTTTTAAAGTTGATTATTCTAAGTTAATTTTAATCACAAGTATGTTATTCACACCCTAGAATTACTAACCATACAGTAAATATATTCATAGCAAAAATAAAGCAAAAATTCAAACCTAAACTATTACAAAGCTTCGGGACAATTACAATATAATCGAGAAATATAATAAAGATAAATAATAATAAATAAGCAATAATTAGTAATAAGAATTAAGATGAAAGGTTAGAAAAGTAAAAATAAGAGAAATAAGAGATTAGCAAAAATAAATTAATATTAGAAAAAATTTTAAATTTTTAATAAAGAAAATAGGTTTTAATAATAATAAATAAATATTAAATTATTTACATATTTAACAAAGAATTAATGATTAATTATAATTTATAAAAATATTAAGTTAAATTCTAAAGTTAAGAAAAAAATTAGGGTTAGGGTTAGGGTTGGAAAAATTAGGGTTAGGGTTGTAATCATGAGAATTAGGGTTTTTAATTATTAATTTACAAAATAATCAATTTATTTACAAAATATATACAATATTAATAAATATAAAATAAAATAAATATAACAATTTGATTTTTGGAAAAATAAAGTTTGAATTTTAAAAATATGAATTTTTTTTGTATAAGAAATAATATAAACATTTATTTTAGAAATTGTTGTTTAGAAATTAATTAAATTAAATAAATATGATATAAAAGAAAACAAAAAAAATTGAAAAAAACATACCTGGGGCTGGGATTCGAACCCAGGCCATAGGCTTCTCACATGCTGGACCAACAACCTCACCACCAGGCCAAACGTGTTTTGGTGACTATATGCTGGGTACGAATCCTTTTGTTATTAACCTGCAAAAATCAAAATAAAACGCAAAAACAAAATGGTCTGGGGGGGAATCGAACCCAGGACCATTATATTCACAAGCAAACACACAAACCAGCTGAGCCACATGGGGCGCGTTCAACATAGATTCAACAATAAATCCTTTTATTTTAAAACAAATTTTTGAATATGACTTTGGCGCCAGGCTGCTTCATCTTCAACCTATTACCTGCGAAATTTCTTTCGAATCTTCCTGCGAATTTACCTACATTCGAAACTTGCAAATCTCATATCATCATCAATACGTAATGATTCATCAAATTGATCACATGGCCATGATCCACAAACATCATACAGTTCATTTACAGCTTTAAAATTAATTTATAATGGCTAAATCGAAGATCACAACTAACATCACAACTAACACAAATATATGATTAGAATTCATTATCATTGCACAAATAATCAAAATAAATAAAAATAAGAACAAGAACAATCTTGATTCGGTTTATGCAATATGTCATGATTTGGATGCTGCAAATGATTCAAATAGGTTCAGTGATCATCTAGGAATGTATTGCAACCTTCAAAACCTCTTGGTATAGTCTCTAGGTCAAAAAACGAATCTCACTTTTTGGATGAAAATTTGAAGTTTGATGAATGTTCTTGGAGGTAGGATTTCGTCCCCTTGCACTTGTGATCAGTTTGTGTATATGTAGGGAGTTGAATTAGGTCAAAACTTTTTGGATTTATGGGCTTTGTCTTGATTGCTTGATCATGAAGTTTCACAACTTTCAAATATTGAAAAAATCTCATCAAACCTTTCTAATTTAGGCTAGCACGAATTGTTTAGATTCCAATCAACTTTAAATAACTTTTAAGATTTTCTAGAAGAAGAATCACATTCAAATATTGAATTTTCATATTTTATTTTGATTTAAAATGATTTTTAATGTATAAAATCAAAATAAATAAAATAAAATAAATAAAAATCTGAATAAATGATATTTGGTTCGTGCATGATGTCATGGTAGTGACTGGGTCATAAAAATGCAAGCCCATGTGGAAAGAAATGATTCAAAGACCCCATTTGCTCAATAAACCTCTCAAAAATTTCCCAACTTTGCAAAGACATATCTCCCTAAATTTTAAGGCTATGAGGGTGTTCTTGGATATTTTGGAAAGCTTAAAGAGTCCTCTAACAAACATATTTGGTCTCATGTCCATATCTTTCACCATTTTCAAGTTATGCCCTTTGGAAGATGTTGACTTTTTGTTGACTTTTAAAAAGACCTATAATGTCCTAGCTCATACCTTCCAAATGAAGCATTTTTGGGCTTGGCTTGTGAGACACAAAGTTGTAGAGAATTCAATTTTCTTCAAAATGAGCTTTGGATGGAAAATTCTTGATGAAGCATTTGAAAGTTATGGCTGGTCAAAGTTCAGTTGACTTTTCCTGTGAAAACCCTAATTTAGAAACTCCTGATTCTTGATGATCTGAAATCTCCTTGATGAATCATGATCAACCATTGATCCAATGATGAATTTTACTTCATAAAATTGTTGTTGGCAAAAAATCATAAAGTTTGACTTTGGTTTGACCACAGTTGACCTCAGTTTGACTTTTTGACTGCTTTGACTGATTTTTGCATATATGATCATCTGACTGAGCAAACCTTTTGGGAAAGCCTTGAAACTTGACATAGGGATTATTGAAGACATGTGGGATGTTATGAAGTTCACTTGAGGCCTTGGAATTCCATTTAGCGTGATGAAACTCAAAACCCTAGTTTAGGATGCACAACTTAAGAGGAGGCTTTGTCTGAGGGAATTGTCAAACTTTCTGATTAATTGTGGACCTTGTGAACCTTGTGAACCTCTTGAACCTCTTAGGACACCTTAGTACACAATATCTTGTCTAGGTGAGGGCAAATATTTGGATGCAACACCTGGCATGTCTTGATAGGACCAAGCAATGACGTCGATGTATCCTCGAAGCATATCAATAAGTTGTTCCTTTACTGAATTTTGCAGACTGGCCCCAATCTTCACTTCCTTCAAGTCTTCTTCGGTACCAAGATTAACTGTTTCAACCTCCTCCTGGTGAGGAGTGATCACTTTGTCTTCTTGCCTCAACAACCTGGCTAACTCTTCAGGTAACTCATAGTCTTCTTCAACCCCTTCATCAGCTTGATTAATTGGATTGTCGAAGTCATACAAGGTCATAGCAGTACTGTTGTCGGTGAAATCTGGAGGATAATCTCTGTAAGGGTTGAGATTGGTTCGTTTTAGTGACCAGTTTTAATCTTGTTTAGAAAAAAGTGAAAATGAAGTTGTTTATTTTGAAAACATTTCCATTTTATTGTTTTGTACAAAAGTGAAAAATGAAAAGACAGTGAGCGAAAAAGAGACTCGTTTGCAAAAGATGTCCGATATTCATTGATTAATCATTTGCACAAAATTACAATATGGCCCTATTACAAAATATTTCCTGACACCTTGTGCAAGATGCAGGACTTGATGCATGCTAAAAAGACAGGAAATAATAATTACTCTACAGTGTCGCTCCCGATAAATGGGAAATGGCCCAAATAAAGGTACAGACGCGAACGGTCGGCGAGAAGAACAATGAGAACACACAGCAGTGAACTCACTGGAAAAGAAAAGAGTCGCCAGCTAGGCATTTTTATCCCGGAGGAAAGGTAATGCTGCATAAACCTAGAAAAGATGGATAAGACGGTTGCGAACCAGAGAGACTGAGAAAGGGGGTTGGTTACAACCTGGGAAGGTACTAGCACCTAGATTGTCCGCCGTACTCGACGGGATCCACACTTAAAAGATTTGTGTTTTAAAGGGGTAGTGTCAGTGCAATTTGTGTATAAAAAAGCTGGAAAAGATGTACAGGTGTCAGTGTATAGTGTATAAGTGATATGAAGTATGAAAGTGTCAGTGTAAGAATGAGAATGAAATGCTCAAGATCATGAGGCTAAAGGAAGAATGCTAGAAGGAGGGGGGATATACAGAGACTTTTGTTCGATAACTGTTAAGTTATGCCTACGTATCCTCTCGTGCAATGAGGAAGTCAGAACACCGTAGTTCGACCCAAAGAGACTGAAAGATGAATTGACTTGTGAACTGCTTGCTTGCCTATGCTCAAGTGTATGATCTGTCTGGCACAGATGCTTACTGTCTTGCATTAGACGGAAAAAGCGAGTTCTCGTTTATGAGTGAAGGTGATGATAAAAGAATCCCGTAGGAGACGATTGTTGTTTGTTTTTGAGTTTTCAGTCTTTTATTGCTTTTGAAAGTTTGTCATAAGTTAATGAGCTTAAGCCTAAACCAATGGGTTAGTAAACTCATCACATCTTCCCTCTGATTAGGGGTAATGAGAATACCTTAAGTGTGAAGTCAGCTTCTCACACTTAATCACCATGATGTAGGATTAAGATCATTAACCTACTTGTGATTATTTAGGTGTTTTTGTTGTTTTTGTTTAGTGTTAAGTAATGAGACTAAGCCATAATCAGGGATTAAACAGACTCATTACATCATCCTAATAGAAGGATAATAGATGAGAGTGTTTAAGTTGAGGAAAGCTCCTCAACTTAATCCATGATTAGGGATTAACCTCATGACAAAACAAAGCCTTTGATTAAGTGGATTTTATTTAATGATATGATGATGAAGTGATTTTTATGGTTTGTAAGACAACTTGAGGGGGACTTGTCCATTAACACTAGGGTTAGTCCTTCTTAACTAGTTAAGGAAGAATTAGAACCCTAATGCAAGGCCCAAGTTACAAGTGTGATGTCTTGATGATTATTAGATGGATTAATTAAGGATTTAAACACATTAAGGGTTTAACACTTAGGATTAAAGTTATACACTCCATCCTAATAGAAGGATGCAGGCATAAGCTTAATCACAAAGCCTTAAAGCCTTTAGGGTTTAGTCCCTGATTATGAGGTGAGAAGAGAAGACTCAAAGAGACAAAAAGGTAAAAGCTAAGTGGGGGACTGATCAATATTCACATGCTCGGATGGTCCTAGGTTAGTGTGGTCTACTATCCTAAAGAAGGAGAAGAAATAAGAAGAGAAAGGAGAAGCACCAAGGTGGCCTAAGCACACCTCAAATCGAGAATGAATAAGAGAAGAAGATGAGGAAAATGAATTAAGATGAATAAGAAATAAGATAAGAAGAAAAGAATGCAATATGGAGATGAATAAGAATGAAGAGATGAGATGAGCAATGCACAAACAGAGCCTACACCAGTAGGACTTCCAGACGCAGCAGCATGCAACAAGTAAAGTCGGTCCTCGGTGTTACCTAACGGAGAAGGTCCGTTGCCTTTTCAATTTGCAAAAAGAAATTCAAGAAGTTTCAAGTCTAAAGCAGATTCAACAGTTAAGTGCAAATTTCATTAGAGATTTCATTCTCCCGAACAAAATTATGAAAACAGATGGTCACGAGGTCATCGCCACGCTTTATCGTTCATCAACGAAATCAAACAAGAGACCTACAAAATATCAAGCCAAACTAGAACAAGAATCAAATAAAATTCTAATTAATTAAACCAATTAAACCGGGAGAAATTAAATTTAAACTATGCTAAAATTACTAATTAAAGTTAACAAAGCTATATCAATAAAATTCTAACTAAAACTCTAACAAAACAACTATTAATAAAATTCTAATTCAAAGTTATTATTTTTTTTTATAAATACTAATTAGTAATTAGAGTTAGATAACAATTGTTTCAACAAGATTAAACAAAAAGAGTTAAGAGAAATAATTAAAAGAGATAAAGAGATAAAGAGAGAGGGGAAGGGGGTGCCGCTGCAAATGATGGGTGCAGTTTGGCAAATTCGGATGGGCTTTAAAGGCCCATCAACAAACAATGAAACCATCTGGAGAGGGGTGAAATTGCAGATTCGGAGGTGCAAGAAAAAAACACGGGTCAAGCCCAGTCCCACAAAGCCATACCTAATTAATCTCAAAAAGAAAAAATAAGCACAAAATTATAATCACACAAAATTGAAAGTGGAAAAAGAGGGTCAGAAAAAAGAAAATCCAAAAAATGGGCGTCTTCTTCAGATGACCCTTCAATGTCCTTGTCTTGCCGTTGGCCGTCGATGCCCCTCCCTCACCAAAACGCAATCAAGAGCAAAGAAGAAAATCCAACTCCATCATGATTTCGATTGTTCGGATCCCTTCTTGAATTCGTTCGATCTTGGCCTCCTTGTTTCGGTTGCAGCGGCGGCGGTTGTGATCCTCGTCAACACCAAACTGCTTCGTTTTGCACCTCTCTTCTCAACCGCGTTATGGCCGGATCCCTTTTCTGCTTCTGTTTCGGTTTCCGATCTTCTTCATCTCTTTTCAGTTTGATTTCTGATTTTTGTGATTCGTTGTTGTTGCTGTGTAGTGACGTAGTGATGAAGATGGGAGAGAATGAGGGTTTGCTTGGTGGTGTTGCTCGGTTGAGTTTGTTGTTAGTTGTTGAAGATGGAGGCGGTGTAGTAATGAGGCTGAGAGTGAGAGTGTTGTGTATGAGAGGCTTGGATTTGCTGGGTTGTTATTTTTTGCAGGCTGAGTGAGTGAAGGTTATGCGGTTTGAGTGAAGTTTGTTGAAGTGGTTTATTGTGGTTTGGTTGAAGACGATTTGAAGGTTTGACAGTGGGTTGCGATTTGATGAAGTATTGTGTGCTGGTATGATTTGTGAGATGGATTCGGTTGTTGCAAGCAAGCTGTGCGTGTGAAAGAAAACGTGAGGCTTGCTAAGCTGGCCGAAAATGTGGAATGAAAACGTGATGTTGCTGAAGTTGACGGTGAGCTGATAAAGGAGAGTGTATTGGAAAGTTGGTGAAGGGTTTTGTGTTTGTGAAGTTTTAGTGATGATTCTTGCGGTGAGGTTGATTTGTGTGGGCTGCATTTTTGCCTTTTTTTTCTATGAATGCTGCTGGGTGGAATGGTAGTAATTTCTGTTAGTGGTTAGTGTATTGAAAGTGAAGGCTTATGAAAAGTGATGAGGTTGTATGTTGTGATTTCTGTGAGTGTGTTGGAAGTTCTTTTGGTGTGAGTTGAGGAAAAATTTGCGGCTGCTCAATCTTGGGATTAGGTTCTTTTCCTTTTATACTTAGGTCAACTTATGATTTTCTTAATGGGCCTTGGCATGGGCCTGGTGGCAAAGTATTTTTTTATGACAATTTTGGTTAATGAATTATAACAAAAAAAGGTAAATGAGTTTGAAATGGGTTTAGAATTGGTTTAATGTTAAATTGAAAAGAAATCAAATTTGGAAGATGGATATTAAAATAAGGATAAATGGATGGATATAAATGGTTTTATGAAAAATATTCACAAAATGGTAAATGATAAATGGTTTATATCAAAAAAAGACCAATGGGTTAAGGAGAAATTTGGATACGAATTGAAAAATAGAAAATGGAATGAACCATAAAATGGATATTAACAAATGGTTTACTCTGGCTAAATGAAATTGGAACGATTACCAACAACACGAACACAACCATGAAATATCAACTTTCCAACTCGAAAACAAACTTGCACTGCTTCCACAAAAATTACTGGTTGAGAAGAATAAACGCGGCCACCACAATTTGTGACTGAAACAAACCATCTAAAATCAATCATCCCCTGGGTTTGCGATTAAATGAACCCTGAATCACTTCAAATTTGTCTGAATCGTTTTCTTGGGAAAATAAAATCACGACTGAAAATGATGAGCAGATAAACAGACGATTTGGACCAAAACTTCTTATGAATCACAAGCTAATAATCTGATGAATTCCACCACACAACCTGCCCATGAACATGCACTGTTTGAGAAATCAATCACTGAACTGATGACGGCCTAGATGCATAGCAAATAGTCCTTTCAGACGTGAAATCTTTGACTACCGCTAAATCAAGGAAATAAACCCTAATTTAGTGATAGGAACAATAAGAGAATGATACCAATGAAGTGGCATAGCCAAGACCTTGAATTCTTCTGATAATTTACAAATGAGGTGTGAAACCTTAATCCCCGGATGACCATGATCCCAGGTCTCAAGAGCCTATGCAAATGATGTGCAAAATGCGTATGATATGCAAACGAGCAGCGGAAAAAGATGCAAAAGCCAGAGGGCAAATTTGGGGTGTCTACATGCAGGAGTAACCCTTATAATTTCCTGGGAAGACCAGTTAAGGACTTGGTTCCCCGGGATCCTTGGACGCATCCAGCTCTCCAGGTTGCGGTCGCTTTCCTCCTCGTCTTCCAGACTATTAACAACATCTGGGGTGAGCATCCCCCCACTGACAAATTATGGCTCCTTGGCAACCTCTGATTGATCTTGTCGGAATGGTCTGTAACCCAAACCGAATCTATCTTCCTTCTTTTCCACTGGCAGCAGCTTGCGCCAGCCTTGAGCATTACCTTCTTCAACAACCTTCCGGGCTTGCTGATAGGAGACAATTGAAGTACCCATCCTGTCTTCCTGGGATGCAGCCAAAATTCCAGTAGCCTCATTAACATTCAGGGCCTCAAACCCTTGGCTCATCGTCTCATGGATTTCACCATCCATCTCTATATATTTGTATGTAGCCAGCTGGCTAACAAATATGTCTTCCTCACCACAGATGGTGATGATCTGTCCTTCCCATTCGTACTTTGGTTTCTGGTGAAGGGTCGACGTTACTGCGCCTGCGGCATGAATCCAGGGTCGATCTAGCAGACAGCTATAAGCAGGCTGTATGTCCATCACATAGAAAATGGTTTTGAAGACTTGTGGACCGATTACCACTGGTAGCTCCACCTCTCCCAGAACAGACCTTTTAGAGCCATCAAAAGCCCGGACCATAATGTTACTTGGCCGGAGAGCTATCCCATCATACTCTAGCTTGACAAGGGCTTTCTTGGGTAGGACATTGAGTGAGGACCCAGTGTTTACAAGCACATGAGATAAGATAGCTCCTTTGCACTCCAAGGTTATATGCAATGCTTTGTTGTGGAGACGTCCTTCTGTTGTCAAATCAGCATCAGTGAACCCTAGCCCATGGCTAGTATTGACATTTGATACCACCGTTTCCAGCTGATTTACAGTGATCTCTTCTGGCACGTAGGCAGCGTGCAGAACTTTGAGAAGTGCATCCCGATGGGCTTCGGAACACAACAACAATGATAGGATTGAGATCTTTGAAGGAGTCTGGTGGAGCTGGTCCACAACTTTATAGTCACTTCTTTTGATGATTTTCATAAACTCATCCACATCTTGGTCGAAGGATGACTTCTGAGATTCTTTCGGCGCGGATTCTTTCAGTATCACACTCTTCCCCTTGGCTCTGGTAGCAGCTTCTGCCTCAGTGTTGGTTCTAGGGACTTGTGATGTGAAGAGACGCCCGCTTCGGGTAAAGCCTCTGCCTCCCCCAACATTGTCCACTTGGGGTGTGAGAACTGGAGAATCAAGATGGACATTCACTCCGTTGCAGTATAGATCAGCACCATAATGCCATGGTATAACACTGTCTTTGTCATATGGGATCGGCCCGGGCACTGTGATAGTGACTGGGCTTACTGCTGCAGTTGTTGGGACTGTAATAGTCTGTGGGTCATAAAAAATTGTAACAGGGCCTCTGGTGGATGTTGGTGGAGGTGAATTGAAGCTTTGTTGAGACTGTTGTTGATTTTGCTGAAAGTTGCTAGAGTTCGGGACCGTTGTCGGGTCATAATAGATTGTGACAGTGGAAACATCATTGTTGGTTGTTGAAGTTGTAGTTGTAGTAGCCGGTGCAAATGAATTGTTGTGTGTTGAAATGACAGATGGAATGATTGCTGAAGTTGTAGCTGAATCAGTTGGAACAATGGTTATTGCAATTGTAGAAGAACCAATAGGAAAGATGGTTGTTGCATTTGTAGAAGAACCTATAGGAAAGATGGTTGTTGCATTTGTAGAAGATTCACTTATTTTTGACAAAAGAGTTGTTGGTGTTGTAGAAGTTGTGGTTGTAATTTACAGAATGCCTTCATTGATCAAGCCATTAATTCCACTCCTCAAGCTAGCACACCCATTCTCAGAAAGTTTGCATGATTCGCAACAGGCCTCACAACCTAGGAACACATGGCACTTTAAAAGCTGGGCTTTAACCTCTGCCAGTGGTATCTGAATACATGTAATGTCTTCTATTAAACTCATGGGTGAGCCCTCCTCTACAACATTAATCCTTGGCCCATTGTGGCTTGGCATAGGATTCTTCATCACATTTGGAGGAGGTGCAAAGTTCAGGGCTTTTGAATCTACCAGATCCTGAACCTTCATATGCAGAGCTCTGCATTTTTCCGTAGAATGACCAGGTGCGTTAGAGTGAAAATCACACATATCATTGACATCATAGTTTCTTGGAAGGTTTTGAGGATCAGGTGGAGCCAATGTCCTCAACTGAACAAGATTGAGCTTTAGGAGTTGTGGCAGTAGAGTAGCATATGGCATTGGAATAGGGTCAATCACTCGGTTGGCCTGAGATGGTCGTTGTTGAAACGGGAGTTGTTGTTGATTGTTGTTGTTATTTTTGTATGACCTTTGTTGCGGAAATTGTTGTGGTTATGGAGCATACTAAGGAGGTGGAGCAGGGATAGTAACAGCAGCAACTATTTTGGGCAAGTATTGGGGTATCCCTCTTCCCATGTGCACAAAGTTTGTCTCACCAGATCTACGGGGCCCAGCAAATGGTTTTCTTGTACTGCTTGAACTGGCACCGTTATCGGAGATCTTCCCCTTTTTCAATAGGCTCTCTATTCTTTCCTCGACTATCGCTACATCAGCAAAGCTGATAGAAGAGAATGCAGCCAATCTGTCAATATATGTTCCTTGAAGAGTATTCATGAACATGTCTGCCATCTCTCTTTCAGACATGGGAGGTTGAACTGCAGCAACAAGTTGCCTCCACCTTTGGGCATATTCTCTGAAGCTTTCACGGGAAGATTGAGACATTCCCATTAAGAGGGTTCTGTTTGGAGCCATGTCCAAGTTATATTGATACTGACGGAAAAAAGCTTCAGCCAAGTCTTTCCAGTTTCTTACTGTGGCTCTGGTCAAGTGGGAGTACCATTCTCGGGATACCCCGGTTAGACTATCCTCGAAGTAAAACATCCACATCTTTTCGTCCATGGTGTATGCTTTTAACCTTCCCAAGAATGATTGAAGGTGGGTGCGTGGGCAGGATGTGCCATTATACCTTTCAAAACACGGGGGTTTGAACTTGTGAGGAATTCTCACCCCTTCCACCAGTCCCATGTCCATTACATCAAACCCTAGGGTATTCTGGGATTCAAGAGACCTCAGCTTCTCTGCAATTTCATCCAGCCTATGGTCGTAAACTTCGTCCCAGCCCCAATAACTGTAAACTGCTCTTCTTGAGGATCCTCTTGCAAGATCCTACCTCCAGCAGTGTTACCCTGAGTATTCCTTATGGCATTAACTTCTGGGTTTAGATGAGGCCCAAACTCTGGTGGATCAGTGCGAGGTTGCACGTGATCATTGTTACTGGTACCTCCTGTACCTGGATGGTGTTCTTCAGGAGTCTGCCTTTCAACCAACTCCCATAGCCTTTCCTGGCTCTGAGCTAAACCAGTCATCACAGTCATGAATTGGGTCATCTAATTCCTCATCTCAACCCTCTCATTTGCCATTTGGGTCCTTACTTCATTCAAGTCTTGCTGAACTTGATCCATCTGAATTCCCGGAAGGTTGTTTCTTGTCAGGTACCGGTGTATTCTGTTGACAGGGAACACTCTTCTGCGAGCAATGTTTCCTGAAATCACAACAAAGTGAGAAACAACAATAAAACAAAAACCTATAAAACAAAGAAAATGTTAGTATGCAATGCAATATGCTTATTTGTCTTCCAAGGGTATCTGGTTTGGTTCTTTGGTTTTGACCTTTCCAGACCTCGAGGAAATGCTGATGATGTTGATAGAGATGGATAAAGCCCACCAATAATACAAACTGATATATTACAAAGAGTGAAAATACGTAGTTTGATTACAATAACATCCCCATGGTGGGTCAAAATACAATAACAAAAGAAAAAGTACAACAAAAGAAAGGTACAAGCAAAAGAAATCAGACATCCAATCCAAAGTTATCCTCTCTGACTTCCTTCAGGAGGGCCTCAGTCACTAGACCCACTGGGTGCTCTATAATAGTCCTAATGAGGAGGTTCCTGGTAGCAATGGCACTGGTTAACTTCTTATGCTTATCCTGATCCTTTGACCTCTTCAACCCCGCCCGGAGTTTTAATTCAGATATCTCCCTCTGAGCTGCCAATAAAGCCTCTTGATGCTTCTTCTCACTAGCCTCCAACTGCTCTATCTTAGCCTGAGTCCTTTGATCTTCTTGTGCACGGGCTTCAGTGATCCTGATCCACCTAGCCTGGCTTTCCTCCAGATAATGCTTTGCCCTAGCCTTCTGAGTCTTTGCTTCCTTGCAAGCATTCTTCAGTACTAACTCCCCTGCTCTTGCCTTTCTGATGTAGTCATCCGTCTTCTCAATCTTGGTCAAGTGCTCAATTCTGAGCTTTTCCAATATCTCATTATCTAGACGGCTGTCATTTCTCTCCCATAGAGTCTTCTTCAAGGATTCAACTAGCTGAGTATTCCTCTCTTTCATTTTCTCAAACTCTTCCAAACTAATAGTAGCTGCAGGTTGCACTGTAGAAGGTCCTGATACAGCTTCCAGGGTAAAAGGCATCTGGGTGATCTAAGCTCTGGTACGTGACCAATCAGAATACTGTGCTGAGGCAATGTTGTTGCACTTGCCAAGGATGGCTGTCCCTTTGGCCTGGATGTTGTCCCAAGCCCAGGCAGCTTGTCTGACAACAACAGAGTTAGGTTGGACTTCACAGTAAAGAGTTTCAGCCAAATCTTGTCCTCTGGGAGGATGAACCAAAGCATATCCCAATTGTCTCTTAAACAGTAAAGGGTTGTAGTTGATGCAGCCCTTCACTCATATCAAAGGCACATTAGGATATTGCCCACAGCTAGAAATGATGTCCTTGCCTTTGGTGCTCTGAGTGCACTATCTAATGTCTTCTGATGTCAAGGAGATGAATCTCTTAGCCCAGTTCTTCTGCTGATGAGGGTTCAGGAAGGTATCTGACTTTTAGTAGCCAAGAGTAATAAAGGGGAGCAGAGCATCTAACAAGTCTTCCCCTTTGCTTCTCATTCCTCTGATGTACTGAGTAGTAGAAGTCTCCCAGCAAAGTAGGAACTGGGTTCCTTAATAAGAACAGGTGAATGGCATTCTTTTGTCACAAACTTTGGCTCATCTGCAAACAAGATAACCCCATATATATTGAGGGCTAGAAGTGCACAAACAACCTTCCATTCCCCTACTGCAGCCTTCAGGGTAGCCTGGGAGATCAAGAAGTCTAGATGAAGACCTGGAACCCCAACTTTGGTTGTCATGTTCTGATCAATGAGGGCAGGCCCCAAATGCAATGCCCTGGCTATGTTTTCATTTCTGGGAGCAGTCATCTCAGGGTTGAAAGGGATCCCTCTCCTGATAGGAACTCCTAACAACAAGGAAAACTCTTCTAGCAAAGGTCCCATCTAGAAATCAGGGAATGTAAAGCATTTGAGGGGAGGATCATAAAACTGCAAGCAAGTATGGATCATGCTCCTCTGAGATGCATCTAGATCCATGACCATGTCCAATATGCCTCCATAATGCTCTCTGAACAGTGGGACATGGTCAGGGGTAATAAGGGACTGGATCTGCCTGATGCCAGTCAGGGTGGGCTCAAAGAAGTGGTAAGTGATGTTGCTCTTTCTTGAAGTGTCCATGGGTGCTGGTGAAGAAGCTGAGAGCAACTGCTGATGAAGATCAATGACTGAGAGGCTGGAGATGGGTCTCTGATGCAGATAGCTGGAGGAGAATCACTGATAAACTGATGAAGGTGCTGAAGGAGATGACTGAAGCAGTCTGAGCAGTAGAAGGGGTCAAAACCAAACCAAAGATAATATGATGGATATCCTGTAAAACAAATAAGCAAATGTTAAATGATTAAAAAATGATGTATGCAAATGATATGCAAAGGGTTTGTGATCAAGTGCTGGATCTGGTCATCTGTCTTGGTAAAAATCCATGTATGTTCATAAGTATGGATGAAGGCCTAGAAATCCAGTAACCAGGTGGGGGACTCAAATAAAGAGTCACAAGTCCAGGGTAATCACAAGAACTGTCCAAAGTGATGTATTCTTAAAACAAAACTAGTAACAAGGTATGATGTGGCCAAGGGTTCCTGCAAACCTGTAAACATCCCAACCCCCTCACATGTAATGTTCTAGAACAAGGTTCCTCAGACTTGGATCAGTTATGAGAAGTGTAAACACTTCTAACCCGGAGGTACAATGTTTACAATAACTATAAAGGATCCTCCTCTAATTCACCTCAGATGCTGAAGGTCATAAAAAGGTCATCCAGACTTAGCAGGCTTCCCAGATAGCCCTAGTGTCGCTCCCCGGATTTCCATCCTGGTACAAACGCGAAAGTGGCGCGGAAAGAGGTAGAGTCGCCAGCCAGGCATTTTTATCCCGAAGGAACGGGAATGGTAATGCTGCACAAACCAGAAGAAAAGAAAAGGAAGGACACGGGTCCTGCAAACCAAAAAAGACTGAGTTCGGGAGTCTGTTAAGACCTGGGAAGGTATTAACACCCCAAATCGTCCGCCGTACCCGACGGGATCCACGCTTGCAAAGAAATCTGTTTCAAAGGGTGAAGAAATGAAAGCTGCTGCAAAAAGAAAGACTGGAACTGGAGAAAAGAAAATAAAAGGGTACTGAAAAAGAAATGATAAGGAAAAATGTAGGGAAAATAAAGATTGTGCTCGAACGGCCCCTACCCCGCTGCCTACGTACCTCATCTGGACAATGAGGATCAGAGTCGCCATAGTTCCCCTAACTAGGGGTGGAAAAGATTGCTTGTGTCTTAAGGCTTGAACTGCCTATGTCAATCCTCAGGTGTTGCAGGCTCGGACGACGAGTGTGTTACCGTCTTGCAAAATGACAAGTAGGAGCAAGTTTGCAGATGGAGCGAAGGAGATGAGAAAATAATTCCCGAAGGAGAGACGCTTATTGTTTGTTTGTGTTTTTTAGAGGCTTTTATTTGTGTGTCACAAGGAAGTGAACTCAAGCTCTTTTCTATGGAATGTGTACTTGCGACTACATTCCAAGATGGAATAATAGAACAAGCACACTCAAGTAAGGAGAAGATCCCCAAAACTTGATTCCAGAGATTAGGGCTTAGGCTCACTAACTCATTGAATTTATTAAGTGTTTTTGTATTTTTGGTAAATAAGTCTTTTTTATGATTTTCTTGATGAAGATGGTATCCTGATCAGACTTGTGCATCATGAGGAACAAGCTTGTACTATCCCAAGATGGGAAGACTACAAGTGTTTCATGGAATAAGGCTATTGCACAGGAGACCACTTCAATCCTTATTAAGATGTTTTTTAGAGTTTTTGTTTTGAGATGAGAAGAGAAGAGAACCAAAAGAGATCTTAAAGGTAAAAGAACTAAAGGGGGACTAACAAATCCTAATGTTATCATGCAAAGGAAATCCTAGGTTAGTGAGGTTTATCTATCCTAATGAAGAAGGAAACGAGAAAAGGAGGAAAGGAGAAGAACCATGGTGGCCTAAGAACACCTCAAGTTAAGAAAGAATAAAAGAAGATGAAGAAGAAGAAGAAATGAAAAAGAAATAAGAAAAGGAGATGAGAATGCAGAATGGAGTAATCGAACAATGCACAAACAGAGCCTACACCAGTAGGACTTCCAGATGCAGCAGCATGCAATAAGTAAAATCGGGCCTCAGTGGTACCTAACGGAGAAGGTCTATTGCCTCTTCAATGCGCGCAAGAGAAACTCATGAAAGAATATCAAGTCCAGAACGGATTCAACAATCAAGCATAATTGTCCATTATCAGGGCATCAAGTATAAGCATTCGCATCCAAGTCGACCAACAAAGAGAAACATAACTAAAACTAAGAGATCAGCCAGCACGATATCAAAACTTAGGTGCAATTTGCATCCAGGGATTCCATTAGTCCACACAAGATCATGAAAATAATAAGTCACAAGGCCATCATCAAGCTACATCCTTCATCGTCAAAATCGAGCAGTAGACCTACAAAACATCAAACCAAACTAGAACCAAAATCACATACAATCCTATTTAATTAACCAAAATTAAAGTCAAAGCCAAATTGATATTAATAAACAAAATTAACTAAATAAAATTATAATAAAATTCTAGAATTAACTCTTAACAAATGTTAATAAAAGTAATCACAATTAATGGATAAAAAATTAAGAAATCTAATTGAAAACAAAATAGCTAAAAATAAAGAACAAAGAAGGGGAGCTGGCTGCATATTCTGGAGGTGCTATTAGCAGCAAATCCGCTGGGCTTCAATGAATGCCAAGCCCAACAACTCTCCTCACAGCCTGGAGGTGTATGCTAGCAATATGGGGGTGTGTGTAGTGGAATCTGATGGGCTTCAATTCCCAATATCCATAGTCAAAACTTCCTGGAAAAAAACTAAAAAAGAAATGTTAAAAAAAGTAAATCAAGAAACAGGGGTATAACACGGTAAAAATCCCAAAAAAGCAAATCCTCGCCAAACATAGGAAAACGTCATCCTCTCCTTTTTTCCAAATTTGAAATTATGGAGGATTACCCTCCTTCACCGACGACGATCTCCTCTCAACGACAAGCTTCAATCTCTCTCCGTCTCAATCCGATTTTGCCCTCGTTGTTCACTTCAGATCTTGTCGTGCTCCGCGATCTCGTTCTCCCCCTGACTTTGATTTGTGCACTTTGGTCTCTCTCGTCGTCACGCCATGGAGCCTCCCCCTGTTTCAGTTTGACTCACACACTTTGTCTCAGTTGCTCACTCTTATTCTCTCTCTCGGCCTCCATTGGCTTCTCATTTTCATCTTCCTTTTCTGTTCTGTTGGTGTTGTTGAAGATTAAGTGTGTGTGTGTTTGATGAAGTAGGGAGATGGTTTCGGTTGAAGGTTGAAGAGTGGAGTGATGAAAAGGTTGGTGTGGTGTTAATGGTTGAAGGAGTAATGATTTTGAGTTTTATGTGTTGAAGATTGAAGAAGAGATCTGTTGTGTTTGGCTTCTTGGAAGGAAAAAAATGAAGGTGATTGAAAGAGTATGGTAATGGTGATGAGAACAAAGGTTATTTGTTGTTGCTGAAGAGGAAGGGGTGAATGTGAATGGAGAAAACAGGGGTGGTTTTGGTTGTTGCGTATGAGATTGATGAGGGTGAAAATAAGATGAATTTGAGGTTGATGAATGAGAATAAGTGTGGGAGAGAAGAGGAAATGGTTTTTGTGTGTTACTGTGAGATTCTTGTTTTTGCTAACGAAAATTGAGAGAGGGATTTCTTTGTTATCATGTGGGTGTCACGGTTTTTTTGATGTGTGTGCGTGAGGAATTTTCGTGAAGAACCCGTGTGTAAGGAGGTGATGTCATGCGTGAATCAATTTGTGGAAGGGAAAGTGTGAGTGGTGTGATGGTGTGGGGTCGGATGGAAGGAGGAAAATATGCAGGTTGTTTTCATTTTGAAGTGAGCAAATGTGTTGTTGTGCAGAATTTGTGACTGCATTGATGTGTGACGTGTCACGAAAAAATGTGTAAGGGATTTGTGATTCTGTGTGAGAGAATTGTGTGAGTGAATCACGTGGGGCAGCCTGTGAGGGTGTATGGAATATGTGAGTGAAAACCAAAAATGTAAATGATAATAAAAATATATAAAAAGGAAAAATGGTAAAGAAGATGAATTAAATAAAATGAATTTAATAATTGAAAATGGTTTGTGATAAAGACATTAGAAATTTATGACATGTGTACATGGCTATTTATGGATAGTTGGATAATCAGAAAATAGAAATTGAATGGATAATCGGATTTGGATTATAAAATAGGTATGGATAAAATGAATAAAAATGGGAAATGAAAAATTAAAAATAATGGATATTGTGGAAAAGGATAGAAATCGTGAGAATGAAAAAAATGGTTGGAAAAAACGATTTGGAGATAAGACTTTGAACACATGGATTATGGACATGGATAAGACTTATGGAACGCCTTAAAATACGAACAACCCTGCACTTCTGAGCTTTAATTCGAGCCCAACTTGTATTGCTTTCCCTTGATTATTGAACCTGGTGACCTCCATAATTCAACCCTGGACACATACTTCCTGAAAAGTTCTTTGAGAATGAAGATAGCCTGAGATGCTAAGAACAAGAAAATAGCCTTGTAACATGATGAAGAAAAGAATAGCCTGATGACGGGCCAGATGAATCAGTGACTAGTCTTTGCGGACGTGGAACCCTTGAAGACCACTAAATAAGGGAAATAATCCCTAATCTAGTGACAGGAGCACAAGAAGATGATGTCATTGATGACTGCATATCTAAGAACTTGAATTCTCTGATAATCTACAAATAATGACGTGAAACCCTAATCCTCAGAAAATATCGATCCCATGTCTCAGGAGCCAATGCAAATGGTATGCAAAATGCGTATGAATGCAAAACGAAAAGCTGACAAAGATAGAAGACCAGTGGGCGAATTTGGGGTGTTACAGCTAGTACTATAGGAAATCTGTAGTACAGAGTTCTCAAGAAGAAACCCATGTCTGAACCGTGTTTCATATTCCCACACCAGACCGAAATGTAATGGGAAAGAATATGAAGCCACTCTAGCCCATGTGTCACTCAGATCCCCGGTATAGGACCTTAATCACTCAATGAACCCCACCCACCAAGGAGAACACAAATCCAACACATGATAATGACAATATGAAATGCATAAAACTGTAAAGGAAAGCAATAAATAAAGTTGTACAGAAAGCAATAAATAAATCAAATAAATAAGCACAAGTAGCACATAACACCCCCGTAAACACAAATCAAACAAGCACTAGGAGGAACCCACAAAAAGAACCAGAAGCCCTGGTTGCAATACAAGGGTCCCCAGCAGAATCGCCAAGCTATCGCTCCCACTAAGAGACACAAGGTCAGATAGGGTACAGACATGAATGGTCGGCGAAGAGAGAAATGAAAATGAAGATGAATAGAGTCGCCAGCTAGGCATTTTTATCCCGAAGGAAAGGTAATGCTGCATAAACCGGGGAAAAGATGGATAAGACGGTCGCGAACCAGAGAAACTGAGAAAGGGGGTTGGTTACAACCTAGGAAGGTATTAGCACCCAGATTGTCCGTCGTACTCGACGGGATCCACGCTTAAAAGATTTGTGTTTAAAGGGGTAGTATCTGTGCTATCTGTGTGCAAAAAGCTGGAAAAGGAATATACAAGTGTCAGTGCAAGAAAGTGAAGTGAAATGCTCAGGAATGAGGCTTAAAAGAATAATGCTGGAAGAGGGGGGAAGACACAAAGACTTTTGTTCGATAACAGTTAAGTTATGCCTATGTATCCTCTCGTGCAATGAGGAAGTCAGAACACCGTAGTTCGACTCAAAGAGATTGAAAAATAAATTGACTTGTGAACTGCTTGCTTGTCTATGTTCAAGTGTATGACTTGTCTAGCCCAAGTGCTAACTGTCTTGCATTAGACGGAAGAAGCAAGTTCTCGTTTGTGAATGAAGATGATGAGAAAAGAATCCCGGAGGAGACGATAATTGTTTGTTTTTGTGTTTTCAATCTTTTATTGCTCTTTTTTTTGTGTTTGACATAAGTTAATGAGCTTAAGCCTAACCAAGGGTTAGTAAACTCATCATATCCTCCCTTTGATTAGGGATAATGAGAATACTTTAAGTATGAGATAAACACCTCAAACTTAATTACCATAATGTATGATTAAGATCATTAACCTACTTGTGATTATTTAGATGTTTTTTTTTGTTTAGTATTAAGTAATGACTTTAAGCCACAATCAAGGATTTAGTGGACCCATTACACCATCCTAATAGAAGGATAATAGATGAGAACACTTAAGTTGAGGAAGATACCTCAACTTAATCCATGATTAGGGATTAACCTCATGACAAAACAAGCCTTTATTAAAGTGGGTTTTAATTAAGGGTAAGATTAAGAAGTGAATTTTATGGTTTTTAAGACAACTTGAGGAGGACTTGTCCATTAACACTAGGGTTAGTCCTTCTTAACCAATAAAGGAAGAATTAGAACCCTAATGCAAGGACCAAGTTACAAGTTAATGTCTCAGTGATTATTAAGATCGATTGATTAAGAGGTTTAAACAAATTAAGGGTTTAACACTTAGGATTAAAGTTACACACTCCATCCTAAGAGAAGGATGCAGGCATAACCCTAATCATAAAGTCTTAAAACCTTAATGGTTTAGTCTCTAATGATGAGATGAGAAGAGAGACACAAAGAAGACAAAAAAGTAAGAACTAAAGGGGGACTAATCAAAACCCTAATTATTGTCATTCTTGGATGTTCCTATGGTTTGTAAGGCTTGCAAGAGATCTTCATAGAAGCCACCAATGGAAGAAGCAGAAGAAAGGAGGTGAAGCAGAAGAAACAAGTTACTTACTTCACTGAAGAAGATAAGTAACTTGGAGAAAGAAAGTGAATGATGAACATGAATGAGCAAGATCACTCTAAAGCAAAGAAAAATGCAGCAATGATGCATAAGAAGAATGAGAAGAGAGATGAGAAGTGAAGGAAAATTCACTTCTCAAATTACTTACCACCTAAAAATGTTAGCATAAAGAAAGGAATGAAATGAAAATGAAATGTATGCAAAGATGCAAACCAAAACCAGAAGCATATACATGATGCAAATGATTCCATGAGATGATGTAAATACATGTCAAGTGTTATGAATTTTCATACAAGAGATGAGAATGCAAATGAAGCATGTAGGAAGCATGAAAGCACATGAAAGTTCATGGAATGAAATGAATGCACATCATGGCAAATGAATGAGGAAATGATCAAACATGATTCTAATATGTCCTAATATGTTTAAGATGGCATGTGAATGCATGAAATGTCATGGCAAGTTCATGAATGGATGGATATGCAAGATGTATGCAAATGAACATGAGAAATTAGGGTTTTAAGGCAACATGAGATGCAAAAGTCAAAAACAGAAGCAAAACATAAGATACAAAATTTCAAATGAACTCAAAGGAACCCTAACCCCATATGATATCACACCCCAAAGGAGGAGGCCTAACTCTTAACCTAAAGAAAGTTGTGATTTTTCTAAGTTATCTAGGGTTTTAGGGTACCTCAAGAGGAAAAATGCAAATCAAATGGAAAATGCAAGATAAATTTATGACAAAAATATGCTAGACACTACATGCTATATGAAGATCAATGCAAAAAGAACCAATGTCAAACCCTTCATGGTTAGGCAGAAAAGAATTCTTGAAGTTAGGGTTCAAAAATGGGATTTTTATGAACCCTAACTTCAAGAAAAATGTCAAAGTTGAATCAAAACCAAAAATAAATTTGTATGAGTGGTTTGACAATGTTTCTAAATGTCCTAAGATGCAATGTGAATTTTTTGGAATTTTTAGAAATCTAAATGATATTTTAATTAATTAATTTCCATTAATCAATTAAAATAAACATTAAAATATTTTTAAAATGATTTTTTAATGCAAAAAATAAAAATAAAAATGTTTTTGGGTGAAGAAAAATATTTGAATTAAAAATGCAGAAGGAAAATATTTTTGGAATTTTTAAGTATTTTAAATAAATTGTACAAGATAAATGCAATAAAATGAATTAAAAATATGAATAAAAGAAAGTCAACTGATCCAATGGATCAGATTTAAACCTGGGGGTGGAGGGAAGACCACGCGCGCATCTCAACGGCCACAATTCAAACTGAATAAATCCTAATTAATTAATTAATCCTGATTTAAACTAAATGAGCTAATCTGAGCCATCCACTGCCTAACCCTAATCACTATCCAACGGCCCAAATTCAAACTTAGCCCTAAACACGTCATTAACCCTAATTACTTTCAGGTGGCCGGAGAAGACTTCTGGTCGTCTTCTCCGGCGAGACCTTCAACCCAACTTCTTCCCTAGGCCTTTTCTAGAGCTCTAAAGCTCCAGATCAACTCTTCTCCTCTCCCTAAACATGAATCCACCCTCAAAACTAATTTCTCATGGCTGAAACTCAAGATTCGAAGAAGAACTCAAAAATGGTGAAACTTTCAGACAGTCAGTACATGCTCATTTCGCAACCATTTTCAAAAATATACATATCATGGTGATCAACAAAGCATAAAGAACAATCTAAGAACTTAAAATTGCATTTCTGGGAAAAGTTTGAAGAGGTTACCTGAGCTTGAGCTTTCTCAGTCTGGAGCTTTTGGACCTCCTCTCTTTTGCAAAACCACTCCTCTTGACCTCCTGATGAAGCTTTGATGCTTGGAACGAGTTTATAATGGCTGGATTGTGTGATTGCACTTCAACTGCCATAAATCGTATTTCAGTTTTGTTTGGTTTTAGGCTGCAATGAAGGGTGGGAAATGATCCTCTTGTGTTGTTGAGTTGATTGATGAAAAAAGTTTGGAGTTTGAGTGTGTGAGTAGAGTGTTTCGAAAGCTTTTGCTTTTGGGATGATTTTTGAGAGCTTAGTGATTCTGAAGTGTTAGGCTGGCTTGTGTTGTGTTATGAGTTGCATTTGATCCATATAACAATGCTTGATAGGTCAGAGGAGTTGTTGTGGACTGTGGTGATTGGTATGGGCAAGTTGCTAAAATGTCAACATAACTTGTACTTGAGGTATGAGCTCATGTTGCAGCTGGCTTTTGGCTTGTCCTGGCTCAGCAAAGATCAAGGGGATCCATGGAATTGGTTTTGTGGTGATTCAGCAACTGGAAGCATGGTTGTGTATCATTTTGCAATTTTGATTAAGTTTGGCCCCTTTGTGATTTCTTGAAGTTCAAGGCATGAAATGAGATGGTTCTTTGGGAAATTCTGATTTTTAGGCAATGTACTATGTTTGTATGATGCATAGAAGTGTATTAGAAGTCACAAAATGGCTTGGCAAGTGGTTTTGCAAAAATCCCTCTTTTGTGTATTCTTGAAAATTATAGGATTTTTGCCAACTTTGAAAGATTATAATTTGATTTCCATAATGAATTAGAACTTGTTCTTGTACTTTTTGAAAAGGGAATGATCCAATCTACAACTTTCATGCCCAACAATTTTTCATTTGAAGCATTTTTGGTTGAGAAAGATGAGGTTGAAAAACTTTCCCAAAATGGAAAGTTTCCATTACAAGTCATTTCCATTTTTGGCAACTTTTGGTTAAGCTCAATTTTCTTCAATTTTGTGAACTTCCAAGCACTTCAATGATAAAATAAAGATCATATAACTTCAATTTGATGCAAAATCCACTTTGGTTCCATTGTTGGGGGTCTCAGATGCCCTGATTTTGCTCTGACTTGCTCAAGAAGTTACTCAGTGAACAAATGACTTCCACAATGAATTTCTTCATCAAACTTGGTACATATGATCCTTATAACATATTGAGACCATTAGAAACAAGAATGACCAAAAAAATTGGAGTTATGGCCTCTGAAACCAAAACCCTAATTTCAGGTCATTTGTATAGTGAAGCCCTAGCTCAGCTTCCATGCTTTCCAAGTTCTTGTGATTTCTTGACCTCCTTGATCTTTGAGGGATATAATATGATGATGGAACACACATGGACCCTCTTGGAATTATTGGAGACCTTGGAGTGGCTCAAATGGATCCTTGGATTGCTCAGATCACAAACCCTAGATGCAAATGAACTTGAACTAATGCAGTGAAACAAAAATGCAATATGAGATGGTATGCTTATACTAATGCAATCATGAAAGATCACAAGCCAATGGTGAAATAAGTGAGGGCAAATTTGGGGTGTTTACAAAAGTGATCTGAGCCATCTCAATGGTCTTGAAGCATGCCAAGAGGGTCCATGTGTGTTCCATGATCATAATATGCTCCCCAAAGTTCTTAAAAGTCAAGAGACCACAAAGCATTGCAAAGGCATAGAGGCAGACTGCGCAGTTTCTACACAGATGACCTAAAATTAGGGTTTTGGGTTTGAGGCCCTTAATCTCAAATTTTTTGGTCATTCTTGATTCTAATGGTCTTAATATGTTATAAGGAGCATGTGTACCAAATTTGATGAATAAATTCATTGTGGAAGTCATCTGATCAACTGGTAACTTATTGTGCAAGAAAAGTCAAAATCAGGGCATCTAAGACCACCACCAATGGTACCAAAGGGTCACATTCATCATTTTGAGGTTCTATAATCTTTATTTGATCTTAGAAGTGGTTAGAAGTTCACAAGATTGAAGAATTTCAAGCCATTTGCAAACTTTCCATTTTTGGACATGACTTGTAATGAAAACTTTCCATTTTGGGAAAGATTTTCAACCTCCTCTTTCTTGATCAAAAAGGCTTCAAATGAAAATTCTTCAAACATGAAAGTTGTAGATTGGATCTTCCCATTTTCAAAAAGTACAAGAAATACTCTTGATTCATCCTAGAACTCAAGATATGATGTTTCAAAGTTGGGAAAAATCTTATAATTTTCAAGTTCATGCCAAAGAGGGAATTTTGCAAAATCAAGTTTCACTAATGACCTCTAATCCACTTCTAAGCTTCATGACATGTTCATACAACATTTCAAGAGCAAATTCATGCCTTGGATCACAAGTTTCTATGGATCATTTTCACAAAAATCTCAAAGAGGGAAAATGCAAAACCTATGCTATCTTGCAATCCAAGTGTTACAGCTCATCATAAACCATCCAAGGGCCCTCCACGAGTCAAGCTGAGGCAGGCCAACCCTTCAAACCAGCTATGTCCCATGCCATGCTTGTGGTACATCAACCTTGACTTTTTTGCAACTTGGCACATACCAATCACACTATGCCACCACCCACTTTCTGATCAATCCTATTGGCTTATACAAACCTCAAGCAACTCAAACATAAAAACATTGAAGCCTGAAGCAAGCCATAAGCTCAAAATCACAAAAACCTCAAGAAACCTTCATCTCTTCGAAACTCACTTCGTAGCCACTCAAACTCACTCATTCTTTCACCATTCATCTCAAAATCACCCAAGGATCATAAAACACCCTTCACCATGACCTAAAAGCCACTCAATCACAAACACGATTTCTGCCACACCAGAACCAAACATCACAAACCAGCTCATATAAACTCCATTCAAGCCTTTCAGAAGCATTAGGGTGATCATTGGAGTGGTTTTGCACAAGAGATGAGGTCAGAAAGCTCAAAGTGGTCAAGCTTCAGCTCAGGTAGCTCCTTAGAACAATTTTTTCAGAACTTGTTTTTTAAGTTATAATATTAATCTACATGCTCCTCTGATCATCATGATGTGTTTGATTTTGAAAATGAGTGGAAAATAAACATGTATTGATCTTCTGAAACTTTGACCGTGAAACTTGTTTTGCTTCGATTCTCTCTTTTGATGCAAAATAAATTGTTTTTGTTGCTGGATTTGTGTTTAGTGATGTTGAATGAGTGATTTTGGAGATTTTTGTGTGTTATCATGGCCTGTGGAGAGAGTTAGAGTGAGAGAGTGACCGGAGAAGACGTCTGGAACACTATTCCGGTCGCCTGAAAAAGATTAGGGTTAATCCCATTAATTAGGCCAGTTTGAATATCATCCCTTGGATCTTGTAGTTACTGCGTGAATGAATGGCTTAGATTAGCCATTAAAACCCTAATTGCATTTAATTAATATTAATTAAATTGATTAAATCAGATTCAATCTCAGCCACACAAACACGCGCCAAGTCACCTCAGCTTCAAATCTCGGCCTTTGATCTTGCATACTTTTATTTTCTTTTAATTATTTCATATTTCTTTTCATATATTTATTAAAAATAGCAAAAATATGTTTAAAAATCTCATTTTCTGCATTTTCACTTCAAATATTTTTCTAAACTCAAAAACATTTTTAATTTTTGCATTAAAAATGTATTTTTAAATCATTTAAATGTTTTATTTAATTAATTAATTGATTTTAATTAATTAAAAATACATTTAGGTATCTAAAAATCACAAAATAAATTCATGAATCATTCTTAGGCATTTAGAACAATTTACAAACTCACCATACAAATTTCTTTTTAGGTTTGATCATATTTTCTCAATTTTCTTTGAATTAGGGTTTATAAAATTCCCATTTTTTCTAACCCTAACTTGAAAAAATCATTTCTGATCAACCATGATGAATTTGAACTTGGTTCTTTTTGCATTCTTTCACACATTGCATCTAGTATCTAGGTTATTTAACTCATAATTTTGCATTGCATTTCCATATTGTTTTGCATTTTTCCTTTAGAAGTATCCAAAAACCCTAGTTAACTTAGAAAATTCATAACTTCCTTTAGGTTTAGCTTCTGACCTCCATCTTTAGGGAGTGATCTTGTGTGTGTTTAGGGTTTGTTTGAGTTCATTTTCAAATTTTTATTATGTGTTATGCTTCTTTTGTGACCATGTGCATCTCATGCATTCATAAAACCCTAATTTCTCATGTTCATTTGCATTCATCTTTGCATATCTCAATAATATGAACTTGCCATGACATTCCATGCTCTTGTATGCCATCTTAGACATCTTAAGACATGATTGAACATTGCTTGATCATTTCTTCATTCATTTGGTATGCTTTGCATTCATTGCTTTTCATATGTATCCATGTGTTTCTAAGCTCCTAACATGTTTGTTTTGCATTTCATCCCTTGTATGATCATACATAAGCACCTCATATGTCTTTGCATCATCTCATGACACATTTAAATTGCATGATTTCTTCTGGTCTTGGTCATTGCATAATTACTTGTTGCATTTCATTTCATTTCATTTCTTTCCTTATGCATCTCATACTAACCTTTCAGGGGCTTATGGTAAGTGGATCAGGATGTGGATGTGCATCTACATCCAACCTTCTTCTTATCTATTCATTTGCATATTCTATTTGTCTTTAAAGTGAACTTGCTTCACTTGTGCTCTCTTGCTCCTTTTCTTTATCTTAGGTTACTTATCTTCTTCAGGAAGTAAGTAACCTATCCTCCTTTCTCTTCTCTTCCTTGGTGGCTGTCGCTCCCGACAAATGAAACTGGATCAGATGAAGGTACAGACGCGAACGGTCGGCGAAGGGAACAGTGAGAACACACAGCCGTGAACTCACTGGAGGTGAAAAGAGTCGCCAGCTAGGCATTTTTATCCCGGAGGAAAGGCAATGCTGCATAGACCTAGAAAGAGATGGATAAGACGGTTTGCGAACCAGAGAGACTGAGAAAGGGGGTTGGTTACAACCTGGGAAGGTATTAGCACCCAGATTGTCCGTCGTACTCGACGGGATCCACTCTTAAAAGATTTGTGTTTTAAAGGGGTAGTGTCAGTGCAATCTGTGTGTAAAATAGCTGGAAAAGAATGTACAGGTGTCAGTGCAAAAGAAGTGCAAAGTGTGATATATACAGTGTCAGTGTGAGATCAGGAATGAAATGCTCATGATAATGAGGCTTAAAGAGTAAAGCTGGAAGGAGGGGGGATGTACAGGGACTTTTGTTCGATAACTGTTAAGTTATGCCTACGTATCCTCTCGTGCAATGAGGAAGTCAGAACACCGTAGTTCGACCCAAAGAGACTGAAAGGTGAATTGACTTGTGAACTGCTTGCTTGCCTATGCTCAAGTGTATGATCTGTCTGGCACAGATGCTAACTGTCTTGCATTAGACGGAAGAAGCAAGTTCTTGTTTGTGAATGAAGGTGATGAGAAAAGAATCCCGGAGGAGACGATTATTGTTTGTTTTTTGTATTTTCAGTCTTTTATTTCTTTTTGGAGTTTGTCATAAGATAATGAGCTTAAACCTAAATCAATGGATTTGGTAAACTCATCACATCATCCCTCTGATTAGGGGTAATGAGAATACCTTAAGTGTGAAGTCAGATTCTCACACTTAATCACCTTTGATGTAGGGTTAAGATCATTAACCTACTTGTGATTAATTAGATGTTTTTGTGATTTTTGTTTAGTGTTGAGTAATGAGGTTAAGCCATAATCAGGGATTTAACAGGCTCATTACACTATCCTAAAAGAAGGATAATAGATGAGGGTGTTTAAGCTGAGGAAGGATCCTCAGCTTAATCCATGATTAGGGATTAAACCCATGACAGAACAAACCTTTGATTAAGTGGATTTTATTAAAGATATGATGATGAAGTATTTTTTATGATTTGTAAGACAACTTGAGGGGGACTTGTCCATTAACTTTAGGGTTAGTCCTTCTTAACCAATTAAGGAAGAATTAGAACCCTAATGCAAGGCCCAAGTTACAAGTGTAATGTCTTGATGATTATTAGATGGATTAATTAAGAGAGTTCAACACCTTAAGGGTCCAAGACTTAGGATTAAAGTTATACACTCCATCCTAAAAGAAGGATGCAGGCATGATCTTAATCACAAAGTCTTAAAGCCTTGAGGGTTTAGCCCCTGATTATGAGATGAGAAGAGATGACTCAAAGAGAGACACAAAGGTAAAAACTATGGGGAGACTAATCAAAACCCTAATTCATTGTCATGCTTGGTTGTCCCTAAGGTTTGTGAGGTTTGCAAGAAACAATCTTCAGATGAACCACCAGGAAGCAGATGAACAAGATCAAGAGAAGCAAAGTGACTTGCTTCATTCAAGAAGTCAAGTCACTTGAAGAAAGAAAGTGGGAGGAGGAAGAATGAGCAAGCTCTAACTCAAACACACATAAGAATGCAGCAAGGTATGCAAAAGAGATGAGAAGAAAAGTTGTGAGAAGTGAAGGCAAATTCACTTCCCAAGTTTTACTTACCACCTGAAATGTTAGAAACAAATGCAATATAATGCTAAATGAGATGAAATGATATGATAAGCAAAAACCAGAAGCATGTTGATGATGATGATGATGCTATGGAGTGCTATGAACATGAGACAAGACAATGAGATGTTCATACAAGGTCATGGATGCAAATGATGCAAGTTGAGGGACATGAATAAACATGAAATGTTATGGAACATACAAGACAAATGACATGGCAAATATGTAATGCAATGATCAATGATGCTTCATACATGTCTTAAGATGTCAAATGAATCATAAGAATGCACAAAATGCAATGGCAAGTCAAGTCATGCAAGGAAATGCAAGAATGATGCAAAGGGAAAGCCCAAATTAGGGTTCACAAAGCAAACATCAAACACAAACTCAAAACAGAAGCAAACCCTAATATGAAAAATGTAAAATGGCACTCAAAGAAACCCTAGACCTATAACAAAACACTGCCCAAAGGGGAGCTCTCAACTCTCAACCAAACTCAAGTTATGAATTTTACAAGTTATTAGGGTTTTTTAGGGTTTGTAACAAAAGAAATGCCAATCAATTGGAAAATGTAAGATCAAATCTTGGCCTTTTTATCTTTGAAAATACATGCCAAATGGAAAACAATGCAAAAAGAATCAATGTCTCAACCTTTACCAACAGACAGAAATGAATTTTTAAACACATGATCAAAATAATGCATCAAAAATGATTTAATTCAATGAAAAATTCTTAAAATGCATCAAGATCAAAAAAGAAATTTGGTTTGAAGGTTGGACAATGTTTCTAAATGTCTTAGAACATTTCATGAATTTTTTTGTAATTTTTAAATACCTAAAAGTATTTTTAATTAATTAATTCTCATTAATCAATTAAAAATAATCTTTTAAATATTTAAAAATACTTTTTTAATGATAAAAAATAAAATAAAAATATTTTTGAGTCATAAAAATTAATAAAACCTTAAAGAAAAAGTTTCATAATTTTTATGATTTTTTAACTATTTTAAATAAATTGTACAAATAGAATGGAATAAAAATAAATAAAAATCAAATGAAAATAAAAGTAAACAGAACGCATGGCCAGGATTCGATCTGAGGGAGAGGGGGTTGACTTGGCGCGCCATCTGATGGTCCAGGTTTAAACTTCCTAAATTCAGTTAATTAACCTAATTAAACCTAATTAAATTAACTAATTGGAAATTAGGATTAATGAAGCAATCTGGTCCCTTGGTCCATGCGCGGGAAGGGCAATCCAATGGCCTAGGTTTAAAAACACTAATGACTGGACTAAACCCTAATTAGGGCAAGTTAACCTCAGACGGCCGGAACAGTGGTTCCGGTCGTCTTCTCCGGCGTACCACAAACCCTAGAAAACGTTTCAGGCCACCATTCAACAAATTTCCTGCCCAGAAACAACCCCCCATCCTAACTAAACCCTAATCTAAGATCAAAAGGCATTTATCTAACATGAACAAGGAGAATCGAAGACAAGAGCATTCACGGGCCAAGTTTCAGAGATGCATAAAATGCCCATTTGTTCACCATTTTTGATTCTAATCATACCACAGTGATCCCCAGAGCATGTATTTTTGATTTGTAACAAAAAAAACAAGTTTTAAAAAGTTTGAAGTTTGAGACTACCTGAGATGACAAACCCTGTTTCTGAGCTTCCAGAACCTTTTCTTGATGCAAGCTAGCTCTAATGGATCCCCTGGTGTCAATGGCAAGCTTGGAATGAACTTTGGCAAGCTATTTTGAGTGGTTCACTTCTGGTGTAGCAGAAAATGCACTTTGCATACAGGCTGTTTCAACTCAAAGTAAGGGGTGGTTTGGGCTCTTTATGGCATGCTTGACTTGTTGGTGAAGGAAAATGGAGTGTTTGATGGATGGATGGTGTGATTCGAAGAGAACTGGTTCTGATGATGGTGAATGGTGGAGCTCAGGCCAAGCTTGTTTCAGGCCTGAGTTTTGGTGGTTTGGGGGCTTTGAGGTGTGGTGAGTTGAGTGGTGGTCAAAGTTTTTGTGTTTTGTGGCTGTGTAAAGAGTTTTGACAGAACTTGCAAGTTGGGAGGTTTTTGTGTAAGTTGTGAATGTCAATGCTTCAGCCTTGGTTGCCATGTGATATGGCCAGCAAAATGAATGAATAAACAATTCTGATTGGCCTCTTGATGTGACATGGCCTGCTATGATAGGTGTGGCTACTTTTGCTCAAAATCCACTTTTGTGTAAGATAGGGCATGGTGAGGTGTTTAGGCCAGTACAAGGCATGGCTGGCGCAGCAAAAGGTGAGGGAAGGGCTAGCCAAAGTCAGCTTCCAATGCTGCAAGTTGTGGGAAGTGAATCATGAGCTTTTGCAAGTTGTTGTACTTTTGGTTCACATGTGATCTTTTGGCCAACCAAGCATGAAATCATGGGCATTCCTAGTCAAAATCTGATTTTTGTGACTTAGAGAAAGTTCACATGCTGGTTTGACATGAGTTTGAGGCAGCAATTTGATTTGGTTCAAGACTTAGCAAAATTCCCACTTGGTGCATGACTTGAAAAACAATGATTTTTGGCAACTTTGCATGGCCATAACTTTTGATCCATGAAGAGTTAGATCATGTTCTTGTACTTTTTGAAAAGGGAAAGATGAGATCTACAACTTTCATGACCAAAGTTTTTCCATTTGAAGCCTTTTTGGATCATGAATCAAGGCTTGAAAATTGACCTAAAATGGTGCATTCTTGAAAAGTCAACAAAACCCAAAAAGTCAACTTTTGCAAAAACCCTAAATTCTTGATTTCCATGAACTTCAAACTTCTTCCATGATCAAATAAAGATCATATACACTCAAAATGATGAAGATCACCCATTGGTTGGGTCATTGGGGGCCTCAGATGCCCTGATTTTGCACTGACTTGTCTGAAAAGTCAACCTTTGATCAGATGACTTCCCCATGGAATTTTCTCATGAAAGTTGATATGCATACTCCCTATACCATATAGAGATCAATGGAAACAAGAATGACCAAAAAAATTGGAGTTATGGCCTCTGAAACCAAAACCCTAATTTTCAGTCAACTGTGCAGTTCAACCTGGCTCTGCATCCACTCAAACCCTAGTTCTTGTGATCCCTCTGCAATTTTGACTTTGTGAGGATGTAACATGATATAAGCACACACATGGACCCCTTTGAGTTGATTAGTGGCCTTTGGAATGGCTCAAGATGCCCTGAGGTTGCTCAGATCACAAACCCTAGGTGCAGATGCCTTAGAAACTATCCAGTGAAACCAAATGAGACATGAGATGATGTGATTGTGTTTATGCATATGAGATGATCACAAGTCATGTGTGAATGGGTGAGGGCAAATTTGGGGTGTTTACAGCTGCCCCTATTCAAGCATGAGTTAGCTGTGCAGATTGTAAGCGGCGGCTTAACAGGCAAACAAGATAACTTGTGGTTGAATACCAAAGACAGTCCAAAATTTGCACTCACAGAAATGAAGAAGAAAAGGGATATAGATTGTAAAAGCAAATAAAGTATATTGTAAAGTGTGGGCGACGGAGGACGACCGTCGAGCAGAGGACGACTGCTGGGTAAGGTGGTATGTGAAGCAAAGCGATGACGGGGACGGCCGACATGCTGGTAAAGTGTATAAAGCAATGACGGGGACGGCCGACATGCTGGGGATAAAAGGTAAAGCTAAGACGGGGACGGCCGACTAGCTGGGAAAATAAAATATCATGATGGGGACGGCCATCAAGATAGAGCTGCAAAATTCTGAGGATTAATGAAACATGACGGGGACGGCCATCAAGTTCATAAAGGTAAAGTAACCAACGATGGGGACGGCCATCGGGCTAAAAAGGAAAAGGGACCACGACGGGGACGGCCATCGGGTTAAAGAATAAATGAAATAAACAGATGATGGGGTACGGCCATCAAAGGTGAAGGACGATCACCTAGCAGGGGACGGCTGCTCTGTTGGGCATAAAAGAAACATGATGGGGACGACCATCAAAGGTGGAGGACGACCACCTGGCAGGGTACGGCTGCCAAAATATCAACGACGGGGACGGCCATCGGATAGAAAAGGTCAACGATGGGGACGGCCATCGGACGAGCATGATGGAGGACAACCATCAAGAAGTGGAGGACGACCACTCAGCAGGGGACGGCTGCTCTCAAAGTTTATCATAACACAGGATGAGTGTTAGACAACTAAAATCAACAATGGGGACGGCCATTGGATAAAGTGATGAAGGACGATCATCAAAAGGTGGAGGACGACCACCTAGCAGGGGACGGCTGCTAAAATCGACGATGGGGACGGCCATCGGATGAGCATGATGGAGGACGACCATCAAGAAGTGGAGGACGACCACTCAGCAGGGTACGGCTGCTCTCAGAGGTATCATAACACAGGACGAGTGTTAGATAAAAAGAAAATTTGTTGGCAATCTACTGGGGAGATAGTAAACACGGACGAGCGTTTACATCCAAGAAACAAAAGGTATAAGTGTTTGGTATTGTGTATAGATTAAAGGTGCGGACGAGCATCCTTAAGACTATGATACGGACGAGTATCATGTAGAAACAAACTGACACATGTTCAGGGATGATGATACGGACGAGTATCAACTGGTTAACAAGGAACACGGACGAGTGCTGCATCTGAAAGTATCCTTCTGGGGAATAGTAGACACAGACGAGCATCTATATTCACGAAGACATAAGTGTTTGACACGGTGTATGGATTAAAGATGCGGACGAGCATCCTTAAGACTATGATACGGACGAGTATCATGTAGAAACAAACATTAGACGCAATGTTCTGAGATGATGGTACGGACGAGTACCAACTGGTTAACAAAGAACAAGGACTACTGTCGAATCTGCGGGGATATACATGGCGTATGCAAGATACGGACGAGTATCTGAGTAGGTGTACCAATGAGTAGTGAGTATATAATGTATAGGTGAGTGTTTATCTGCTGGGGATATGACACGGACGGGTGTCAGGACAGCGTATATACAAGTATAGGCGACCACGCTGGGGATATGACACGGACGGGTGTCAAGAAAGTGTATAGGTATATGTAAGTGCAAAGAGGGTGTCTTTGGCTTTCTGCTGGTGACACGACACGGACGATTGTCAGGATGTATCTGCAATACTGGTGATCTTGGTTTGTAAAGTGTATTCAGGCAACCTGCTGGGAAATGATGATACGGACGGGTATCAAAAAGGAGATATGCACTGGTGTTTGTGATATGGGGCAACTGCTTTTGCTGGGACTCTGATGGGGATTTCTGTACAAGGATGATGAGCGGGTTTATTATTCACAAGTGTTCAATTCACAACATGACTTATGATTATGCTATGCATTTGATTTTTGCCGTAATGCTCCGTATTAGACGGAATGCTACGCTCTGAGGGGACAGTATGATGCGAATGCTATGATTATGCAAAGAGGCACAGATCCGGGACTCGGATCCCGTTGCCGCGAAGATCCCTGGGTGATCTGCTGAGGAAGACATCCCAGCTGGGGATGAGATCATTGATAGATCTGTAGTTGTATCTGCTTGGGGATATACGTCATCGATTGACATATTTCCATAATACGGGACCCAGCTGGGGTTTGTAGAAGCTTTCTCTCTCTCTGTTGTGACTTCTTCGTGCGCCGCTCTTCTGGATAGAGGCTGGAGCTCTGTGGGGATGATTCCCTGATTTGTACTCAGCTGAGGGCGAGATGGCAACTCGGCTGGGGGGAGAGAGAGGCATCACTGAAAGATCTCCCTAGAAAATCTGTTACGGTGACTTCTTGACTCCGACGGGGATAAGGGCATCTTCTGTGACACCTGCCCATTCTGATGGGGATAAGTAATAAGTGGCCAACTCAGCTGGGGAATTGTGAGAGGCAACTCAGCTGGGGATAGAGCATTTCGGGTGCTGATGTTGATTTGGCAACCTTGCTGGGGAAGTGGGCACCTCCCAGTGCCATGTGAGTTGACAACGATTCGTCAGTTTGCTGAGACGTAACTTGCATGCCCCAGGTTGCATTCTGGATACCTGCAATCCTGCAAAGATAAGGAAACGCACGAAAAGGTCCCGAGGTATCCCTTTCTGGATTCCGTCATAGGAGTTAAGTACACTCGAGAGTAATCACATTCCCTGTAAGCATGTGTTTTTATTTTTAGAGAGAGGCATCTGTACTTATGCAATTGTATTTTTAGAGATATCAGACAACTCTTTGCAAAACATAAATGTAAAAACGAAACATGACTGAAAATTCGACTTTATTAATTTGTGTGCCCTGAATTGGCAAGATACAGTCAAAGGAACAATATCTCCTGAAATGAGGAGGTTGTTACAAATTGAGAAACAAAGTGCTGGCGGTGTTGATGACGCTTTGAGGAGCTTCCTCTTCTGCTATGACTCGTATGACAATGACGTTCTTCTCGTCTTGCTTTCTGGAGAGAGTTGAGTCTAATTGAAGCTTGATCCTTTAGAGCTTACCAAGTTGCAAGTGATACAGACGAATTCAGAATGCAGTTGTTCGCTTATTCCCTCATTTTGCATGGATCGCCCTTTCGGGTTTTCAATCCATCGGGATACCCATTTTTGCCTGAGCTGTCCAATGCGGCTTTTCAACTCAGCGGGTGTACATTTTTTGTTTATTTTCCCTTATTTTTGCCCGAGTCTTTTATTCTGTTTTTTGACTCGCCGGGAGGCCCTATTTTGCCTGGACTTACATTCTGTTTTTATGTCCAGCGGGTCATTTTATGCGAAGTATTTTTTAACTGCATCTGAATTCACAGGGGACGGGAAATCTTCACCATCCATGGTGCTGAGCATCAGTGCTCCACCAGAGAAGACTTTCTTCACAACAAATGGTCCTTCGTAATTGGGAGTCCACTTGCCCCTGTGGTCTGTATGAGGAGGGAGGATTCTCTTCAACACAAGATCTCCCACCCGGTACTCTCGGTGCCTGACTTTCTGATCGAAGGCTTTCTTCATCCTCTTCTGATATAACTGCCCGTGGCAGATTGCAGCCAATCTCTTCTCTTCGATCAGACTCAGTTGTTCGTATCGGGACTGAACCCATTCTGCTTCGTTTAGCTTAACATCCATTAGTACCCGCAGGGAGGGTAGTTCAACTTCAACAGGTAGGACTGCTTCCATGCCATACACAAGTTGATACGGTGTTGCCCCAGTGGATGTCCTGATTGATGTGCGGTACCCATGCAAGGCAAACGGTAGCATTTCATGCCAGTCTTTGTATGTGATTACCATCTTCTGCACAATCTTCTTAATATTCTTATTTGCTGCCTCAACAGCGCCGTTCATCTTTGGCCTGTAAGGAGAAGAATTGTGATGTTGGATCTTGAAGTCCCGGCATAACTCTGCCATCATTTTATTGTTTAGGTTGGACCCATTATCAGTAATGATTCGCTCGGGCACTCCATACCGACAGATGATATCTCTCTTCAGAAATCTGGCTACCACTTGCCTTGTGACATTTGCATATGAGGCTGCTTCAACCCACTTTGTAAAATAATCGATGGCGACCAGGATGAATCTGTGGCCGTTCGAAGCAGTTGGCTCAATTTTGCCAATCATGTCAATGCCCCACATAGCAAAGGGCCATGGTGAAGACATTATGTTCAGGGGATTGGGAGGCACATGCACCTTGTCTGCATAAATCTGGCATTTATGGCATTTTCTGGCGTAAGCACAACAGTCTGCATCCATTGTGATCCAGTAATAGCCTGATCTTAACAACTTCTTAGCCATGGCATGCCCTCCTGCATGGGTACCAAAGGATCCTTCGTGCACTTCATGCATCAACAAATCTGCTTCTGTCTTGTCAACACATCTGAGGAGTACCATATCAAAGTTCCTCTTGTATAAAGATCCATCAGTGTTCAGAAAGAAACTTCCAGCAAGTCTTCTTAAAGTCTTTTTATCATTGGAAGATGCCCCAGGTGGGTACGTTTGATCCTCCAAGAAGCACTTGATGTCATGGAACCAAGGCTTATCATCTTTAGCAATATCTGCTGCAAATACATATGCTGGTCTATCAAGTCTGGATACTGAAATCTGAGGTACAAAGTTAGCAGCTTGAACTTTGATCATGGATGAAATGGTAGCAAGAGCATCCGCAAACTGATTCTCGTCCCGAGGGATATACTCAAGCTTGACTGTTGTGAAGAAAGTCAGTAACCTTCTTGTATAATCCCTGTAAGGTATCAGATGATCTTGGTGGGTGTACCATTTTCCGTTGGTCTGATTGATTACCAAAGCTGAATCTCCGAATACGGTCAATGTTTTGATCCTGAGGTCAATGGCCTCCTCAAGACCCATAATGCAAGCTTCGTATTCAGCTTCGTTGTTAGTGCAGTTGAAAGTGAGTTTTGCCGAGAAAGGCATGTGAACTCCTTTGGGTGTAATGAGTACTGCACCAACACCACGGCCATTCATATTAACGGCCCCATCGAACATCATAGTCCATTCTTCTTCTGGGTCAGGCCCTTCAGTGTGAATAGGCTCTTCGTGATCTTTTGCTTTAATGAACATGATGTCTTCATCCGGGAAGTCAAACCTCATTGGCTGGTAATCATCAATGGGTTGCTCAGCAAGATATTCAGATAGTACACTGCCCTTGATGGCTTTCTGAGAGGTGTACTGTATGTCGTATTCTGTGAGAATCATCTGCCATCTTGCAACCCGTCCGGTAAGAGCTGGCTTCTCAAATATGTACTTGACTGGGTCCATTTTTGAGATTAACAAGGTAGTGTGGGTCAACATATACTGCCTTAGTCGGCGAGCAGCCCACGCTAAAGCACAGCAAGTTTTCTCGAGCAGTGAATAACGTTGTTCACAGTCGGTAAACTTTTTGCTTAGGTAGTATATTGCATACTCTTTTCGACCAGACTCGTCATGTTGGCCCAGCACACACCCCATTGACTCTTCCAATACTGTCAAGTACATAATCAGAGGTCTTCCTTCAACTGGAGGCATAAGGATTGGAGGTTCTTGCAAATACTCCTTGATCTTGTCAAAAGCTTTCTGGCAGTCTTCGTTCCACCTGACCGTTTGCTCCTTTCTTAACAGCTTGAATAAGGGTTCACAAGTTGTTGTAAGGTGAGATATGAACCGTGAAATGTAGTTCAATCGACCTAAGAACCCTCGAACTTCTTTCTCAGTTTTCGGTGCAGGCATCTCTTGGATGGCTTTGACTTTATCAGGATCAACTTCAATCCCTTTCTCACTTACAATAAAGCCCAGCAGCTTACCGGATCGCACCCCGAATGTGCATTTGTTGGGGTTCAACTTTAGTTGGTATTTCCTCAGACGCTTGAATAACTTGAGCAGATTCACCAGGTGATCTTCCTCTGTAAGGGACTTGGCGATCATATCATCCACATAACATTCGATTTCCTTATGGATCATGTCATGAAACAATGTTACCATAGCCCGTTGATACGTTGCACCAGCATTCTTGAGCCCAAATGGCATTACTTTGTAGCAGAACGTGCCCCAAGGTGTGATGAATGTTGTCTTCTCCATGTCTTCAGGTGACATCTTGATCTGATTATATCCTGAAAATCCATCCATGAAGGAGAATACCGAGAACTGAGCCGTGTTATCCACCAATACATCAATGTGAGGTAATGGGAAGTCATCTTTCGGGCTAGCTCTGTTCAGATCTCGGTAATCAACACACATCCTTACTTTTCCGTCCTTCTTAGGCACAGGTACTATGTTAGCAACCCACGGGGGATAGCTAGTCACAGCAAGGAACCCGGCGTCCCATTGCTTTTGTACCTCTTCCTTGATTTTCATAGCCATGTCTGGGCGAGTTCGGCGCAACTTCTGTTTGACTGGTGGGCATTCTTCCCTCAAAGGCAGCTTATGCACAACAATATCGGTATCCAACCCTGGCATATCTTGGTAGGACCATGCAAACACATCAACATACTCTTGAAGCAGATCTACCAGCTGTCTCTTCACTGAGTCTTGCAGGCAGGCCCCGATTTTGACTTCTTTCACGTCTTCCTCCGTACCAAGATTAATCACTTCAATCTCCTCCTGATGAGGAGCAATAACTTTTTCCTCCTGTCTCAGCAACCTGGCTAGCTCTTCAGGAAGCTCATATTCTTCATCAACCCCTTCATCAGCTTGATTGATCGGATTGTCAAAGTCATACGATGTCATAGCTGTGCTGTTGTCGGTGCTGTCTGGAAGGCACTCTCTGCAAGGGTTAAGTCGGTTCATTTTAGTGATTGATTTTAATCTTGCTTTAGAAAAAAGTGAAATGAAGTTATCATTTTGAAAACACCGCCATTTATTTTTGTACAAAAAGAAAAATGGAAAAACAGTGAGCAGAAAAGAAAAAGACTCGTTTGCAAAAAGATTGTCTGATATCTCATTAATTTAATCTTGTTTGCACAAAAGTACAGATGGCCCTGGTTACAAAATGAGTCTTGTCATCTTGGGCAAGATGCAAGACTTTGATGCATGCTATAAAAAATACAGGAAATAATAATTACTCTGCTCGAGTAACACTTATAATTTCCTGGGAAGACCAGTTCGAGACACTGCTCCCCGGGACCTTCGGACGAATCCAAATCTCCAGGTTGCGCTCCTCTTCCAGCTCGTCTTCCAGACAGTTGATAGCATCGGGGGTAAGCATTCCCCCACTGACAAAACCAGGCTCTCCAGCAGCCTTTGCTTGATGTTGAGTTGGTCTGTAACCCAACCCAAATTTGTCTTTCTTCTCCTCCACAGCTAAGACCTTGCCCCAGCCTTGGGCAGTTCCTTCTTCAACAACCTTCCGGGCTTGTTGGTATGACGACATGGAGATTCCTGAAACAGCAGATGCTTCATTGACATTCAAGGCTTCAAAACCTTGGCTCATCGTTTCATGGATTTCTCCATCCATCTCAATGTACTTGTAGGTAGCCAGGTGGCTAACAAAGATGTCCTCCTCTCCACAGATTGTGACAACTTGACCCTCCCACTCAAATTTTAACTTTTGGTGAAGGGTAGACGTTATAGCGCCAGCGGCGTGAATCCAGGGTCTACCCAACAAACAGCTGTAGGCGGGCTGAATGTCCATCACATAAAAGATAGTTTTAAAGGTCTGCGGGCCAATTGTCACGGGCAGCTCAATCTCTCCCAGAACCGATCTCTTTGAGCCATCAAAAGCTCTAACCACCAGGTTGCTGGGTCTCAATGCCAAACCATCATATTCAAGCTTCACCAGAGCCTTCTTTGGTAAGACATTCAGGGATGATCCTGTGTCCACCAGCACATGTGAAAGGACAGCTCCTTTGCATTCCATGGTTATGTGCAAGGCTTTGTTGTGATTGCGGCCATCCGCTGTCAAATCAGAATTGGTGAACCCTAGCCCGTTGCTAGCAGTAACATTCCCAACCACCGTTTCCAACTGGTTGACAGTAATCTCCTCTGGCACGTAAGCTGCGTGCAGGACTTTCAGTAGTGCATTCCGATGGGCTTCGGAGCACATGAGCAGTGAGAGGATGGAGATTTTGGATGGAGTTTGGTGAAGTTGATCCACAACTTTGTAATCACTCTTTTTGATGATCCTCATAAACTCATCAACTTCCTGATCGAATGGAGTCTTCAGGGCTTCTTTGGCAGCTGGATCTTCCTGCACCGGGCTTTTTCCTTTTGCCTTGGCAGCAGCTTCTGCTTCGGCAGTAGGTCTTTGGACTTGTGAAGCAAAGAGACGTCCGCTTCGTGTGAAGCCTCCGCCTCCGCCCACATTATCAATTTGTGGTGCAGGTGTTGATGTTTCAAGAGTGATTCTCCTTCCCTCGCAATACAAGTCAGAGCCATAGTGCCAAGGGATGGCCCTATCGCTTTCATATGGTACAGGTCCAGGCACCGTGACAGTGACCGGACTGATTGCTGCTGCTGAAGGGATTGTTATTGTTTGAGGATCATAAAAGATTGTAACTGGTGCTCTAGTGGGAGCAGCACCTTCTGAATGGTAGGCGGAGTTATTTTCTGGATCGTAGAATATGGTAACTGTGGAGACATTTTCATGATTGTTTGCTGGAGTTGTAGGAGGTACCGTTGGGAGGACTGTTGTTGTTGTTGATGGGGAGTCGAAGTGGACTGAAGCTGAAGTTGTAGCAGGAGAAACTGTTGAAAACTGATCATTGGGTAGAACAGATGAAGTACTTGCTGATGCTGCTGACGAGTTATCGGGAACAATTGTTGTTGCATTTGTAGGAGGATCTGAAACCGTTGTCGATGAAGTTGCTTGAGTTGCCGGAAATGATGTAGTGATCTGTAGCAGACCATTCTTAATAAGGCTGTCAATGCCATTCCTCAAGTCTTCACACCCATTCCAAGAAATATTGCAGTAGGGGCACCCTAGTTCACACCCCGGAAATATATTGTTTTCACGGAGTTGGGCTTTGATTTCCACCAATGGTGTCCTGATCTGATCCACACTGGTTATGAAATAAGACGGTGTGTCTTCTTCAATTGCGTTAATACGGGGACCACCATGGTGTGGCATTGGGTTTTTGTTGACATTGGGCGGAGGTGCAAAGTTCAGAGCCTTGGAGTCTACCAAGTCTTGTACCTTCATATGCAGAGCTCTGCATTTTTCTGTACTGTGACCAGGTGCGTTGGAATGAAAAGCACACCTAGCATTGGAGTCATAGTTTCTTGGTAGACTGTTTGGATCCGGAGGTGCCAACGTTCTTAGCTCAACTAGGTTGAGTTTCAGAAGTTGTGGCAGCAAGGCAGCATACGGCATTGGAATCGGGTCGATCACTCGATTAGCTTGAGAGGGCCTTTGTTGGAATGGCCTCTGTTGATTGTTGTTGTTGGAGTTGTTGTTGTTGTAGTTCCTTGGAGGATATTGGTTCTGCTGATACGGAGGTTGTTGTTGGAAGTTTTGTTGCGGAGGTTGGTAGACTGGCTGAGGATGAGCTGGAGCAGGAATGGTGACTGCTGCTATTGTTCTTGGAACATATTGGGGCCTACCCCTGTTGGAGTGAATGGCATTGGTCTCGCCAGTTCTTTTCGGGCCTGCAAAAGGCTTTCTTGTACCACTGGACGAACTAGCACCATTATCCGATATCTTACCCATCTTTAATAGGCTTTCAATTCTCTCCCCGGCTATAACAACATCTGCGAAGCTGGTGGAAGAGAAAGCAGCTAGCCTATCAATATAGGTTCCCTGAAGGGTATTCATGAACATATCAGCCATCTCTCTTTCAGACATAGGTGGCTGGACAGCAGCAGCAAGCTGTCTCCATCTTTGAGCATATTCTCTGAAGCTCTCTCTTGATGATTGTGACATTCCCATTAGGAGAGTCCTGTTGGGCGCCATGTCTAAGTTGTATTGATACTGTCGGATGAAGGCCTCTGCCAGGTCCTTCCAGCATCTTACAGTTGCTCTTGTCAGATGGGAATACCATTCCCTTGATGCTCCAGTCAAGCTATCTTCGAAGTAGAACATCCACAATTTCTCGTCCATGGTGTAAGCTTTTAATCTTCCGAGAAAAGATTGCAGATGGGTTCGAGGACAAGAAGTCCCATTATACTTTTCAAAACATGGAGGCTTGAACTTGTGAGGGATCCTGACCCCCTCTACTAAACCCATGTCCATGACATCGAACCCCAAAGAATTTTGGGATTCCAAAGACCTCAACTTCTCAGCCAACTCATCCAATCTCCTATCATAGGTTTCCTCTCCAGCGCCCATGACTGTAAACTGATCCTCCTGAGGATCCTCTTGAAGTACTCTGGCTGCAGTAGCTGTTCCTTGAACGTTTGCAGGAATATGAATCTCAGGATGTAGATGTGGACCAAACACAGGGGGGTTAACATGTGGTTGCACCCTTTCATTGTTACTGGTGCCAGCAGTCCCCACATGAGGTTCATCTTGAGTTCTCCCCTCTACCAGAACTCTAAGCCTCTCCTGGCTTTGAGCTAAATTATTCATCACTTCCATGAACTGAGTCATTTGGGTTCTCATCTCCACCCTTTCATTAGCCATCTGGGTTCTGGCCTCATTGAGGTCTTGCTGCAACTGGTCCATCTGGATGCCCGGAAGGTTGTTTCTTGTAGGGTACCTGTGTGGCCTGTTGAGAGGGAATAGCCTGCGGCGAGCAATAATTCCTGAATGTCACAACAGAGGTTAGAAACAATAAAACAAAACCTACAAAACAAACAAAAGGGTTAGTATGCAATGCAGTATGCTTATTTGCTATCAAGGTATCCGGCTTGGTCTTCAGTTTTGACCCGTCCAGACCTTTGAAGATGATGCTGTTGAAGTTGCTTTTGAAGTGAACCCAGATGGAAACAAACACAAATATATTACAAAGGTAAAATAATACAAATTGTTCATTTTTTACAACACTAGCCCTCCAAGGGGTCAAAAATACATCACCAAAAGTACATGGAAAAGGAACAACAACAAGCAAATAATCAGACTCCAAGGCCAAACTCATCCTCGCGAACTTCCTTAAGAAGTGCTTCGGTCACAGGATCAGCCGGATGCTCCGTGAGACTTCTAATGAGAAGGTTTCTTGTTGCAACAGCTGTAGTCAACTTCTTGTTCTGGCTTTGGTCTTTGGATTTCTTCACTCCAGCTTTGATTTTTAACTCTGAAATTTCCTCCTGGGCTGCTGCCAGGGCTTTTTCCATCTGCTCCATCTTATCTTGAACTCTCTTGTCTTCTAGAGTACGGGCTTCAGTGATCCGGACCCACCTGGCCTGACTCTCTTTCAAGTACAAGTCTGTCCTTGCTCTTTGGAACTGGGCTTCTTTACAAGCATTCTTCAGAATCTGCTCACCAGCTTTAGACTTGTTGATATAGTCTCCAGACTTCTCAATCTTAGTCAAGTGTTCCACTCTCAGCTTCTCCAATCTTTCAATCTCCCTTACACCTTCACTCCTCTCCCTGAGGGTCTTCTGCAGGGCTTGGGATAGCTTCTCATTTCTTTCTTTCAAGCCTTCAAACTCTTCCAAACTGACAGTAGCAGGGGGTGGTGCTGATGATGACTCAGGCATGTCTTTGATGGTGAAGGGCAATCCTGAGATTTGGGCCCTAGCATAGGACCACTCATGATATTGGGCTGATGCCACATTATTGCACTTCCCCAGAATGGTGATTCCCTTGGTTTGAACATGATCCCAGGCCCAGGCAGCCTGCCTAACAACAGTCAAACTGATCTTGTTCTCACAGTAGAGGGTCTCAACCAGGTCTTGTTCCCTAGGAGCATGAACCAGTGCATAGCCTAATTGCCTCTTGAACAGCAGGGGGTTGTAGTTGATACTTCCCTTAACTCCTACCAAAGGTACATTGGGAAAGTGCCCACAGCTTATGATCATATCTCTGCCCTTGGTGCCTTGGGTGCACCATCTGATGTCTGCTGCAGTTAGGACAGTGAGTCTCTTAGCCCAGTTGCTTTGCTGATGAGGATTCAGGAATGCATCTGTCCTGGGTAGATGCTTGAGAAGCCAAGCATGGAATAGTGGAGCACAACACCTCACTAGCTTACCCCTCTGTTTCTCATTCCTCTGATGTACTGAGTAATAGAGGTCACCCAACAAGGTTGGCACTGGGTTCTTCAAGATGAACAAATGGATGGCACTCTTGCTGATGAATCTGGGCTCATCTGCAAACAACACAATTCCATATACACTCAAGGCCAACAATGCACAAACAGCTTTCCAATCCCCCAGGGAGGCCTTCAAACTAGCTTGAGAAATCAGGAAGTCCAGATGAAAACCAGGGATCCCAGCTTTAGAGGTCATATGCTGCTCAATCAAAGCAGGTTCCAGGTGCAAAGCTCTTGCTATCTCTCCATTGCTGGGAAAGACCATTTCAGGGTTAAAAGGAATTTCTCTCTTGATAGGCAAACCAACCAAAGATGCATATTCTTCTAAGAGAGGTCCCAACTGAAAGTCTTGAAAGGTGAAACATCTCAATGGAGGATCATAAAACTGAATGCAGGTATGGATCAGGCTCCTCTGAGATGGGTCCATGTCTATAACCAAGTCAAGTATATCCCCATAATGGTCCCTGAACAGAGGTATGTGATCTGGGGTCATCAGGGTTTGGACCCTCCTGATGTCTGACAAGTCTGGTTGGAAGAAATGATAGGTGATATTGCTTTTCTTTGGAGCCATGATGCTGAAGACTGGGTAGAGTGCTGATGACAATGCTGAAGTAGAGAAAACCACTGACTGGCTGGTGCTGAAGCAGACAGCTAAACTGAAGCAGATGCTGGTGAATATGGGTCAAAGCTGCAGATGGGGTCAAAACCAAAACCTGATGAAAATGGATACCCTGAAAAACAAATAAGCACATGTTAATATGATGCAATGAGGATGTATGCAAATGATATGCAAAGGGTTTGTGACTGAGCTGGATCTGATTAACTGCCTTGGTATAGATCCATGTGTGTTCAAGAATTCCGGATGGAGGTCTATAAATCCAGTAACCAAGGTGGGGGACTCAAATAAAGAGCCACATGTCCAGGGTTTTAGAATCACAAGAACTATCCAACATGGAGCATTCTTAACAAAGTCAAAGTAACAGGGTATTCTGAGGTCAAGGTACCTGCAAACCTGTAAACAGCCCAACCCCCTCACAGGTAGTGATCTAGAACAAGGATCCTCAGACTTGGATCAGTTATGAGAAGTGTAAACACTTCTAACCCGGAGGTACAGTGTTTACAATAACCATAACAATTCCTCCTCTAATTCACCTCAATTTCTGAAGGTCAATACTAAAAGGTCATCCAGACTTAGCAGGCTTCCCAGATCCCCCTAGCACTACAGGAAATCCGTAGCACAGAGTTCTCAAGAAGAAACCCATATCTGAACCGTGTTTCATATTCCCGCACCAGACCGAAATGGAATGGGAAAGAATATGATTCACTCTAGCCTAGGTGTCACTCAGGTCCCAGGTATAGGACCTTAACTCTCAATGGAACACCCACCCACCAAAGAAAAAACCAGATCCAGCCAGCACAGTATGACAGTATGATATATAAAAGCAGTAAAGAAAGCAGTAAAGTAACTGTACATAAAGCAATAAACAAAAATAAATACAAGCACAAACAAGCACATAACACCCCAGTAAACACAAATCAATCAAGCGCTAGGAGGAACCCACGAAAAGAACCAGAAGCCCTGGTTGCAGTATAAGGGTCCCCAGCAGAGTCGCCAAGCTGTCGCTCCCGACAAATGAAACTGGATCAGATGAAGGTACAGACGCGAACGGTCGGCGAAGGGAACAGTGAGAACACACAGCCGTGAACTCACTGGAGGTGAAAAGAGTCGCCAGCTAGGCATTTTTATCCCGGAGGAAAGGCAATGCTGCATAGACCTAGAAAGAGATGGATAAGACGGTTTGCGAACCAGAGAGACTGAGAAAGGGGGTTGGTTACAACCTGGGAAGGTATTAGCACCCAGATTGTCCGTCGTACTCGACGGGATCCACGCTTAAAAGATTTGTGTTTTAAAGGGGTAGTGTCAGTGCAATCTGTGTGTAAAATAGCTGGAAAAGAATGTACAGGTGTCAGTGCAAAAGAAGTGCAAAGTGTGATATATACAGTGTCAGTGTGAGATCAGGAATGAAATGCTCATGATAATGAGGCTTAAAGAGTAAAGCTGGAAGGAGGGGGGATGTACAGGGACTTTTGTTCGATAACTGTTAAGTTATGCCTACGTATCCTCTCGTGCAATGAGGAAGTCAGAACACCGTAGTTCGACCCAAAGAGACTGAAAGGTGAATTGACTTGTGAACTGCTTGCTTGCCTATGCTCAAGTGTATGATTTGTCTGGCACAGATGCTAACTGTCTTGCATTAGACGGAAGAAGCAAGTTCTTGTTTGTGAATGAAGGTGATGAGAAAAGAATCCCGGAGGAGACGATTATTGTTTGTTTTTTGTATTTTCAGTCTTTTATTTCTTTTTGGAGTTTGTCATAAGATAATGAGCTTAAACCTAAATCAATGGATTTGGTAAACTCATCACATCATCCCTCTGATTAGGGGTAATGAGAATACCTTAAGTGTGAAGTCAGATTCTCACACTTAATCACCTTTGATGTAGGGTTAAGATCATTAACCTACTTGTGATTAATTAGATGTTTTTGTGATTTTTGTTTAGTGTTGAGTAATGAGGTTAAGCCATAATCAGGGATTTAACAGGCTCATTACACTATCCTAAAAGAAGGATAATAGATGAGGGTGTTTAAGCTGAGGAAGGATCCTCAGCTTAATCCATGATTAGGGATTAAACCCATGACAGAACAAACCTTTGATTAAGTGGATTTTATTAAAGATATGATGATGAAGTATTTTTTATGATTTGTAAGACAACTTGAGGGGGACTTGTCCATTAACTTTAGGGTTAGTCCTTCTTAACCAATTAAGGAAGAATTAGAACCCTAATGCAAGGCCCAAGTTACAAGTGTAATGTCTTGATGATTATTAGATGGATTAATTAAGAGAGTTCAACACCTTAAGGGTCCAAGACTTAGGATTAAAGTTATACACTCCATCCTAAAAGAAGGATGCAGGCATGATCTTAATCACAAAGTCTTAAAGCCTTGAGGGTTTAGCCCCTGATTATGAGATGAGAAGAGATGACTCAAAGAGAGACACAAAGGTAAAAACTATGGGGAGACTAATCAAAACCCTAATTCATTGTCATGCTTGGTTGTCCCTAAGGTTTGTGAGGTTTGCAAGAAACAATCTTCAGATGAACCACCAGGAAGCAGATGAACAAGATCAAGAGAAGCAAAGTGACTTGCTTCATTCAAGAAGTCAAGTCACTTGAAGAAAGAAAGTGGGAGGAGGAAGAATGAGCAAGCTCTAACTCAAACACACATAAGAATGCAGCAAGGTATGCAAAAGAGATGAGAAGAAAAGTTGTGAGAAGTGAAGGCAAATTCACTTCCCAAGTTTTACTTACCACCTGAAATGTTAGAAACAAATGCAATATAATGCTAAATGAGATGAAATGATATGATAAGCAAAAACCAGAAGCATGTTGATGATGATGATGATGCTATGGAGTGCTATGAACATGAGACAAGACAATGAGATGTTCATACAAGGTCATGGATGCAAATGATGCAAGTTGAGGGACATGAATAAACATGAAATGTTATGGAACATACAAGACAAATGACATGGCAAATATGTAATGCAATGATCAATGATGCTTCATACATGTCTTAAGATGTCAAATGAATCATAAGAATGCACAAAATGCAATGGCAAGTCAAGTCATGCAAGGAAATGCAAGAATGATGCAAAGGGAAAGCCCAAATTAGGGTTCACAAAGCAAACATCAAACACAAACTCAAAACAGAAGCAAACCCTAATATGAAAAATGTAAAATGGCACTCAAAGAAACCCTAGACCTATAACAAAACACTGCCCAAAGGGGAGCTCTCAACTCTCAACCAAACTCAAGTTATGAATTTTACAAGTTATTAGGGTTTTTTAGGGTTTGTAACAAAAGAAATGCCAATCAATTGGAAAATGTAAGATCAAATCTTGGCCTTTTTATCTTTGAAAATACATGCCAAATGGAAAACAATGCAAAAAGAATCAATGTCTCAACCTTTACCAACAGACAGAAATGAATTTTTAAACACATGATCAAAATAATGCATCAAAAATGATTTAATTCAATGAAAAATTCTTAAAATGCATCAAGATCAAAAAAGAAATTTGGTTTGAAGGTTGGACAATGTTTCTAAATGTCTTAGAACATTTCATGAATTTTTTTGTAATTTTTAAATACCTAAAAGTATTTTTAATTAATTAATTCTCATTAATCAATTAAAAATAATCTTTTAAATATTTAAAAATACTTTTTTAATGATAAAAAATAAAATAAAAATATTTTTGAGTCATAAAAATTAATAAAACCTTAAAGAAAAAGTTTCATAATTTTTATGATTTTTTAACTATTTTAAATAAATTGTACAAATAGAATGGAATAAAAATAAATAAAAATCAAATGAAAATAAAAGTAAACAGAACGCATGGCCAGGATTCGATCTGAGGGAGAGGGGGTTGACTTGGCGCGCCATCTGATGGTCCAGGTTTAAACTTCCTAAATTCAGTTAATTAACCTAATTAAACCTAATTAAATTAACTAATTGGAAATTAGGATTAATGAAGCAATCTGGTCCCTTGGTCCATGCGCGGGAAGGGCAATCCAATGGCCTAGGTTTAAAAACACTAATGACTGGACTAAACCCTAATTAGGGCAAGTTAACCTCAGACGGCCGGAACAGTGGTTCCGGTCGTCTTCTCCGGCGTACCACAAACCCTAGAAAACGTTTCAGGCCACCATTCAACAAATTTCCTGCCCAGAAACAACCCCCCATCCTAACTAAACCCTAATCTAAGATCAAAAGGCATTTATCTAACATGAACAAGGAGAATCGAAGACAAGAGCATTCACGGGCCAAGTTTCAGAGATGCATAAAATGCCCATTTGTTCACCATTTTTGATTCTAATCATACCACAGTGATCCCCAGAGCATGTATTTTTGATTTGTAACAAAAAAAACAAGTTTTAAAAAGTTTGAAGTTTGAGACTACCTGAGATGACAAACCCTGTTTCTGAGCTTCCAGAACCTTTTCTTGATGCAAGCTAGCTCTAATGGATCCCCTGGTGTCAATGGCAAGCTTGGAATGAACTTTGGCAAGCTATTTTGAGTGGTTCACTTCTGGTGTAGCAGAAAATGCACTTTGCATACAGGCTGTTTCAACTCAAAGTAAGGGGTGGTTTGGGCTCTTTATGGCATGCTTGACTTGTTGGTGAAGGAAAATGGAGTGTTTGATGGATGGATGGTGTGATTCGAAGAGAACTGGTTCTGATGATGGTGAATGGTGGAGCTCAGGCCAAGCTTGTTTCAGGCCTGAGTTTTGGTGGTTTGGGGGCTTTGAGGTGTGGTGAGTTGAGTGGTGGTCAAAGTTTTTGTGTTTTGTGGCTGTGTAAAGAGTTTTGACAGAACTTGCAAGTTGGGAGGTTTTTGTGTAAGTTGTGAATGTCAATGCTTCAGCCTTGGTTGCCATGTGATATGGCCAGCAAAATGAATGAATAAACAATTCTGATTGGCCTCTTGATGTGACATGGCCTGCTATGATAGGTGTGGCTACTTTTGCTCAAAATCCACTTTTGTGTAAGATAGGGCATGGTGAGGTGTTTAGGCCAGTACAAGGCATGGCTGGCGCAGCAAAAGGTGAGGGAAGGGCTAGCCAAAGTCAGCTTCCAATGCTGCAAGTTGTGGGAAGTGAATCATGAGCTTTTGCAAGTTGTTGTACTTTTGGTTCACATGTGATCTTTTGGCCAACCAAGCATGAAATCATGGGCATTCCTAGTCAAAATCTGATTTTTGTGACTTAGAGAAAGTTCACATGCTGGTTTGACATGAGTTTGAGGCAGCAATTTGATTTGGTTCAAGACTTAGCAAAATTCCCACTTGGTGCATGACTTGAAAAACAATGATTTTTGGCAACTTTGCATGGCCATAACTTTTGATCCATGAAGAGTTAGATCATGTTCTTGTACTTTTTGAAAAGGGAAAGATGAGATCTACAACTTTCATGACCAAAGTTTTTCCATTTGAAGCCTTTTTGGATCATGAATCAAGGCTTGAAAATTGACCTAAAATGGTGCATTCTTGAAAAGTCAACAAAACCCAAAAAGTCAACTTTTGCAAAAACCCTAAATTCTTGATTTCCATGAACTTCAAACTTCTTCCATGATCAAATAAAGATCATATACACTCAAAATGATGAAGATCACCCATTGGTTGGGTCATTGGGGGCCTCAGATGCCCTGATTTTGCACTGACTTGTCTGAAAAGTCAACCTTTGATCAGATGACTTCCCCATGGAATTTTCTCATGAAAGTTGATATGCATACTCCCTATACCATATAGAGATCAATGGAAACAAGAATGACCAAAAAAATTGGAGTTATGGCCTCTGAAACCAAAACCCTAATTTTCAGTCAACTGTGCAGTTCAACCTGGCTCTGCATCCACTCAAACCCTAGTTCTTGTGATCCCTCTGCAATTTTGACTTTGTGAGGATGTAACATGATATAAGCACACACATGGACCCCTTTGAGTTGATTAGTGGCCTTTGGAATGGCTCAAGATGCCCTGAGGTTGCTCAGATCACAAACCCTAGGTGCAGATGCCTTAGAAACTATCCAGTGAAACCAAATGAGACATGAGATGATGTGATTGTGTTTATGCATATGAGATGATCACAAGTCATGTGTGAATGGGTGAGGGCAAATTTGGGGTGTTTACAGTGGCCATATGAAGATCTTCTCTTTAAGCATCACAAACCATAGGAACATCCAAGCATGATAACTTTAGGGTTGTACATAGTCCCCCCTAGTATTTTACCTTTGAGTCTCCTTGAGTCTCTCTTCTCATCTCATAATCAAGGCTAAACACTTAAAGCTTTAGAACTTTGAATTAGGTTTATGTCTGTATCCTTATCTTAGGATGGAATGTATAACTTTAATCCTTAGTGTTAAAACTTTAACTTGTTTACACCTTCTAATAAAAACACCTAATAATGATTAAGACTTAAGCTTGTAACTTGGGCCTTATATTAGGGTTACATCTCTTACTTATGGTTAAGAGGGACTAACCCTAGTGTTTAATGGATAAGTCCCCCTCAAGTTAGTCTTACAAACATAAAATCCACTTCTTAATCTCACCTTTAATTAAAATCCATTTAATAAAGGATTGTTATATAATTAATTTAACCCCTAACCATGGATTAAGTTGAGGAGACTTCCTCCGCTTAAGTGTTCTCATCTATCATCCTTCTCTTAGGATGGTGTAATGAGTTCACTAATCCCTGATTAGAGATTAAACTCATTACTTAACACTAAACAAAACCCAAAAACACAATAATTACAAGTAGGTTAATGATCTTAATCCTGCATCATCATAGTAATTAAGTTGAGATCTTCATCTCATGCTTAAGTAGGCTCATTATCCCTAATCAGGAAGGATATAATGAGTTTACAACCCTTGATTTAGGCTTAAGCTCATTATCCTATGCAAAACACCAAAAATAATAAAAAACTGAAAACACAAAAACAAACAATAAACGTCTCCTCTGTGATTCTTTTCTCATCACACTCATTCTGAAAACTAGAACTCGCTTCTTCCGTCTAATGCAAAACAATTAGCACTCGAGCCAGACGAGTCACACACTTGAGCATAGACAAGTAAGCAGTTCACAACAAAATGATTCAGTCTCTTTGAGTCGAACTATGGTGTTCTGACTTCCTCATTTCACGAGAGGATACGTAGGCATAACTTAATAGTTATCGAACAAAAGTCTCTTTGTCATCCCCCTCTTTCTGCTTTCTTTCTAAGCCTCAGTCTTTGAGCATTCACCCTCTCTTTTGCACTGACACACTGTATTTTCTTTCCCTAGATTTTCATACACAGTCATCACATACACTACCCCTTTTAAAACACAATCAAGTAAGCGTGGATCCCGTCGAGTACGACGAACGATCTAGGTGCTAATACTTTCCCAGGTCGTAACCATCCCCCTTTCTCAGTTTCTTTGGTTCGCAACCGTCTTATCCATACCCTTCTAGGTTTATGCAACATTACCTTTCCTTCGGGATAAGAATGCCTAGTTGGCGACTCTATTCAACCTCAACATCCAACATCACCGACCGTTCGCGTCTGCACCGGGACGAGAGTCCGGGGAGCGACACGGACGACGAGTGCATTACCGTCTTGCAAATTTACAAGTAAGAGCAAGTTCGTACAAAAAGAGTGAATAAGGTGAGAAGAGAATTCCCGAAGGAGAGACGTTTATTGTTTGTTTGTGTTTTTTAGAAGTCTTTTAGAGTGTGTAACAAGAGAATGAACTCAAGCTATTTTCCATGGGATGTGTACTTGCTACTACATTCCAAGATGGAATAATAGAACAAGCACACCAAGTAAGGAGAATTTATCCAAAACTTGTTTCCAAGGGCAAGGGCTTAAGCTCATTAACTTGTTGAAATTATTAGGTGCTTTAGTTATTAAAATGAAGAAGTGTTTTTTATGGTTTTCTTGATGAAAATGACCTCATGATCAGACTTGTGCATCATGCTAGACAAGTGTACTATTCCAAGATGGAATGAATACATATGCCCCATGGAATAAGGTTATTGCACAAGAAGTCACTTCTTTCTTTATTAAGGTGTTTTAGGTTTTGTTTGAAGATGAGAAGAGAGAGAGAGAGAGAGAGAGAGAGAGAGAGAGAGAGAGAGAACCACAAAGGATCTTAAAGGTAAAAGTCTAATGGGGAAAGACTAAACCTAACATTAGCATGAAAAGGTGGTCCTGAGGTTAGTGTGGTTTGAAACTATCCTAAAAGAGAATGAGAAGAGAACAGAAGAAGAAGAAGGGAAGAAAGAAAGAGAAAAACTTACTCCTCTAAAGGAGATAAGTTGTTTCTAAAGGGGGAATATAAATAATTGAAGCACAATATGGCATAAGGAACATCAATAATCACAAGATAGAAAGTAAATTAAGAGAGGAGATGAAGAATTGAAATATGGATAACATCCACACTTCACTTACCATGAGCCCCTGAAATGGTTAGTAGTGTTTACACAAGATAAGATAAAACCAAATGAAATCAAATGATATGTAAACAAACAAAAGATCAACTCTACACACCACAACCAGAAGTGATTCATCTCCTTTACATGCTAACAAACCCCAAACTAAACCAAAATGGAAGTGGAACAAACATGGCATCTCAAGGCATCATGAACTACTTATGAAATAAGAAAGCAAACATGAGATTATACACATCATTCAAACCTAACAAGCATCATATATTTCAAGACCAGAATCATATCCCCACAAGAATGGGTACCAACAACACAATATACCAAAGAAAGGTTCATACAAGTTCAAACACAATCAACACAAGAATGAGAAGTGAAGTGAACATGTGAATAAGTGTAAGAACAAATGAATGCAAATCAAATCAAAGCATTAGCATCCACAACTAAAAAACCAGGGACCTAATCATATCAAAATGTTCCTAAGAAGCATGAACAAACATGGGGAAAGAGCATGCACACTCAAGCATAAGCATCATGGAGAGCAAATGGACAATGAAGGTGGGGTGAACATGTATACATTTGTGAGAAACTTCAAAAGCAAGCAACACAAAACTTTCCAAAGTACAAACACTAGTCAAGGACCAGGGATCAAACCTCATACAAAAAAGAACTCTAAACTTCCTATAGGAGTTGGCACAAGTGCCCTCCTAGCCTGAGAACTAATCATGTTAACAAGAAGAAGCAAAACTAGGGCAATCACAAATGAAAATTCAAATCAAATAAAAAACTCATTCAAAAATTCTACAATTAAGCTCAAATGTTCATTAATTAAGTGATAACATCATGCCAAAAGAGCAAAGTCAGAATCCAAAGCAATTTAGGTCAAAGGACCTCATGAACATAACCTAGGGTTTTGAAACTTCATGCTCAAGTCACATGCCAAACATAATCAGATAAGCTTCTAAAAATTAGAGGAAAAATCAACAATAAACTACATCCTCATATGAATCAAATGCAAAAGGAACCAACTCAAAAATCAAATTAATGATCAAGATAGAAAATCCACAAGTCAACATGTAATTAAAGTGAATTAAAAACAAATAATAAAAGGGAAAATTAATTTCTATGTGGAAAAATAAAAAATGAAAAAAATTAGAGAAAATTAAAAGCATCATTCATGAAATTTTTGGTGAATTTTAGAAGTGTCTAGCTATTTTTAAAAATTAGAAATCAAATTGAAAATAAAATGAAATAAAAATAATGAAGAACATGTGAGGGGTGCATTTAGCAAGAATATATTGTTCAAACTAATTGGGTTTAATGAAGAGGGGGTGGGATTAGCAGGGAAGGCCCATGGATCTGCCAGACTCACAAATATTATGGTGGAAATTCAAATAAAAACTGGAAAAACACAAACCAATGGATTAATCTCACGCCCAGGATTTAGTCACATGATCAACCAAAGTCTCAAGATCAAACAAACCTCAGCACACGCACATGGTAGTTATGGTGTAGTGGCAAACACCTAGCATTATTGTGCAAAACAGAAACACGTGAGAGGGAGGCTCTCCACTTAATGTGTTGGCAGCATCTCATCCATCCAGATCACAACATTCAAAGGCCATGAGCTCGTCTTCTTCATTCAACTCAATTCTAGAAATACATCCAAATCTCCATATTAAACAATTAAGACACGCTGTTTCCAAATATGGCAATGAAATCCACAAAATATCAATGACCAGACCATATTGAACAAAAACAAGTTCATACATCAAACTTTAAACTCAAATATCTTGCTCAATTCTCAATCATTTTCAATTCTAAATAGATCAGCATAACCAGCAAAGCATGTAGATCAAAACACACACAACTAAAAACATTTCCAGATCTATGAATTTGAAGCTTACCTGAAAGTTGCAACTCTCACAATAGCTCAAGATAAACCTCCTCCAGCTGCAGATCAACCTCTTTTGGTCTCTCCTTGCAAAATAAATGCATGAGAGAGCTTGAATATTTCTGGATCTTACAATTCAAAGTTAATTGCACTTTAATGGCACCTTGTGAACTCTTGACCTTTTGCTTGAATTGATGGTGGATTATTGCTTCTTACACCTCAAGGATCATGAATATGCTAAGAGTTTTTGAAATCAATGGAAGAATAGTGAGATTCATAATCAAATTCATATGGAGCAAAAAGTTTGAAGTGAGAGAATGGTGATCCAATATGGTGAAATGAAACCCTAGCTGGCTTATATATGATGTAAGTTTTCAGTGTTTTGATTTGCAAAAGGAATGCACGTGGGAAGTGAATGGGAGGAGTGATTTTGCAAAAATGAAAAAGTTGTGTGTGTGAATGATTTGCTTGTTCCCTCTCTCTTTTGTGTGCACATGCTGATCACACCTTACTCACCCATTCAAAATGAAATGATCCTGACCATTGGATGCACTTGTATCATGTTTTCCCATGATTTTGCATTTTTGCCTCTCATGAAATTACATGCATGCCATGCACAAATCCTTTGAGTTTTCTTGAGCCAAACCTTATTCATGCCTTGCCCTTAATGCCTATGACCATAATTGGTACAAAGAATGGCTTGAAAATGCATTACATGACAATTTGCAAAGTTGTGGAAACTTGGAAATATGGTAAAACCCTAAAAATCACCAAACTTCAAATGTGCATAACTTTCAAACCATGAGGGCTATGGTGATGTTCTTGTACTTTTTAGAAATGGGAGACAATTTCCTACAACTTTCATGTTCAAAGAATTTTCACTTGAAGTCATTTTGGTCATGGAAGAATGCCTTGAAGATTAGGGTAAAACTTGCCAAATTTAGAAAGTTAGTTACATGCCACATGTCCAAAAATAGAAACTCTTGCCAAAACCCTAGATTCTTGACTTTTGACTTTTCCAAACCTCTTCTATGACCTTAAGAACATACCTTGGCTTGAAAAATAGGATTGGAACCCTTGAATTGCCACAGTTGACTTTTGAAATAATCAGTTTGACCAATTTCTTCTTATGCAAGCAACTGATGAAATGACTGCTTTCCTCAACGAATTTTCTCACCAAATTTCATCCCTAACATTCAAATATCATATGAAGGACTTTTCCCACGTGAAATGGCCAAAGTCACAAAGAATCCCTGCTTGAAAATGAAACCCTAATTTGGAGACCATTTGTGTAGGAGCTTGCCCTTTCTTGGATCATCTGATAATCTCCCAACCTTCTGGGCTCTTGCAAAGGATATTGAGATTGTATATGCCATATAGACACCTCATGGGACTTGGACAAGGTCACTTGACTTCTTGCTTTGACTTCTAAGGCTTCAAATGCACCAGTGATTGATCATATGCCCAATGCTAGAACATGAGAATGTTATGCTTCATTTTTCTATGAAAAAATGCTAAGGATATGCCATGCTTATGATACTTATGATATGATGATGATGCTAGAAAGAAAAGGGCAAATTTGGGTGTTATACCTCCCTCTAAGGAAGAGTTGGCTAGATCTGAGTTTGTAGAGCCACTCAAATGGATGAAGGGAATTTAGAGCTGGATGTAAGTCAAATCAATCCTCATGCTTTACAAGACATGGAGTTCCTTAAATAGTCTTGGACAAATATGGAAGATGAACCTGATCCAGAGAAAAATGAGAATCCATTCCAAGTAATGGTTTCCAAACAGTCAAAGAAAAAAAGCAAAACAAATCCTAAATCATGGAAGGAAGGTATCAGTTCTAGGAAAAAGGTAGTTAATTTTCAACATTTCTCATGAAGAGTCTCTATTGGAATGTTAGAGGGTTTTCCAACCAACCCAAAAAATTGGCTTTCAAGAATCTCATCAAAAAGCAAAGGCCTGATTTCTGCTTCATTGCAGAACCCTAGATGGATCTGGATAGGTTAGCCCCCAATTTCTTCTCCAAATTTAATCTTAAATTCTTTGCCTGTAATCAAAGACAAGGAAATTCTCCTAATATTTGGTGTCTTTTTACTCCTAACATAGACCGTCAGATTGTTCTCATAAATGACCAATAGGCATCTTTCTCTATGAACTCTGGCATTCATTGTTTTGGCATGGCTATCATATATGCTTCTACTAACTATATCAAAAGAAGAGAGATTTGGTCCTCCCTTTATTCTTTAAAGACTTTAAAAAAACATCCCTTGGAGTTATATGGGGGACTTAAATACTATTATAGGAGCCCAAGAACATAGAGGGAAACATAGTCCATCAAGAGTCCTTATTGAAGATTTCCAAGCCTGGACTGATTATAATAATCTTATTCATTTGCCCACTATAGGAGCTGAGTTCACTTGGCAAAATGGTAGAACGAGTGACCATTTCATAGAAAGGAGGTTAGATAGAGTTATATCTGACCAGAATTGGATCCAGGAATGTAACAACTCTTCTTGCTCCACTCTTACTAGGCATATATAAGATCACTTCCCAATTCTTTTTTATTTCAATTTTCAAAGTGTCAAAATTAGTTCTAATTTCAAATTTCTTAGAATGTGGGTTGAACATCCTGAGTGTTTGAAGGTGATTCAAAAAATTTGGAACAATGTTTTTTATGGTTGTCCAATGTTCATTCTCTCTCAAAAACTTAAAGCCCTAAAAATAGGATCTTAAATGCTGGAACAAGGAAAGCTTTGGCAATATCCATGAAATTTTGATCAATGTATCATCCTTCCTAGACTCTATCCAATTTCAACTTCAAACTGATGGACACTCTAAAGAGTTGTTTGTTAAGGAACAAAAGGCTCAAGAGGATCATGGCCATGCTCTTAGGTTAGAGGAGTTGTTTTGGCTTGAAAACTCCAAGGTCAAATGACACAATGAAGGTGACAGGAAGACATCCTATTTTCACAGGGTTACCTAAAAACCATTTCCTCTCTTTTTCATAATGAAGTGGTAGTCACTAATCCAGAGGAAATTTCAAACATCCTTCTTAATCATTTTGAGAAGGTTTTCAGCTTCACAAACAACTGTTCTGATAAAGGTGTTGGTGTAAGCCCTAGAGGCCAATACTTTTGGTACTTGTATCGAATTATTTATTAATAATAAAAGTAATTTCTTTATTATGTTTGTTTTTCCAAAATGATAAAGTCCATAAAATAGCTAGTTCGTTAAGTGTCACCTAATCATGAGATTCCATTAAACATAAGGACACTATTCTTAAAGCATCCATAGCTGAGATTTAATGTGAAATGAAATAGCCTTAAAGCATTAAGACTATTATGTAGATAGACTAATGATCATATATCATGGATCATGGATAAGGAGTTATCAAGTCTTGACATAGGTATAAATATTAGGAGTAATATTTATACTGGATTGACCCGCTACGAGAGTATTAGATAGAATGTTATGCAAAATGTCATAAGTTACTCTCATGGTAATAATGATGTATATCACCCTTTGACCTGAAACTACTATGGACCCTAGATGTAGAGTCAAGTACTTTATTGTTGATCAAACATTGTTCGTAACTAGATGATCATAAAGACAGTTGATGGGTACTTCACAAAGCATGCTGAGGGACATGAGTAGCCTAGATGGAATTTGCCCATCCTGCATAATAGGATAAATGTCTAAGGGCTTAATATTGAACTGGACAAGGATGACACGGTATATGTCTTATGTTCAATATTGACATAAAAGAAAAAGGATAATTATACACATAAATACTATCACAAAAGGTTTTGTCAGATCACATGACAATTTTGTGACTTGGTTAGCAGTGATGTGTTGCTAGATACCGCTCACTGTTTATTATGTTAAATACATGATTTAATATAATTGCCAATGTCGCAAAATCCTACAGGGTCACACACATAAGGACAGTTAGAGAATGAGTAGAATAAATAAGGTACACCATAAGGTACGATACACTATATTGGAATACTGAATATGGTAAGGTACCATGTGCTTGATTAACATATGATATAATAATACTTATTATTAATTTTATAATAGTTATAAAATATAATAATAATAATAATAATAATAATAATAATAATAAAATTATGTTTATTATAATAGTTATTATAATAATATAATAATATTATTATTGAGTTGGACTCTTAGTTTCAAGCCCACACAAGTAGTTCTATAAATAGAACCCTTGTGCAGAAGCTCAAATGTTGTTATTTTTGAAACCTTGGCCGTATTCTATTTTTTCTCTCCCTCACTCTAAATCTTCAATCTAATCATCTAGCACTGTGACTGAAGGAAGTTGTTCGTGTGGACTGAGTAGAGGCGATGTTCATTGTACAACGCCCATGATCATCCATCGATTCAGATTCAAAGGTTTCATCGCCACAAGAGGTAACTTTTCTATCACGGATCATGACCTTTCGTAAGGATCTCTAAAGGGATTTTTTTTGTTTTCCGTTGCGTTTATATCGCTAATTTCCCTTCAAATGGTCTGGTGGAAGATGTAATACCTAACATGGTGAATGAGCAATCCAACTCACTGCTAACTATGTTTCCTAGCCCAGAGGAAATTAAGACTGTTGTCTTCTCTTTAAATATAGACAACTCTTTAGGTCCTGATGGGTTTGGAGGTTTTTTCTTCCAACACTACTGGGATATCATAAAAACAAATGTGATAAATGCAGTTCTTCAATTCTTCTCCACAAGCTGGATTCTCCCTAATTGGAATGCAAATACTCTAGTGCTAATCCCTAAGTGAAACAATTCTAGTTTTGTTGACCATTATAGACCTATTGAAATTGAAAATTTCAAATTTAAAATTCTGTCTAAACTTTTAGCAGATAAACTGGCTTCCATCATGCCCACTATCACCTCTCATGAGCAAAGAGGCTTCATCAAAGGTAGATCAATTACTGATTGTATGTGTTTCACTTCAGAAGCAATTAATTTTCAGGACAATAAAGCCTTTGGTGGAAATCTTGCTGTAAAGATTGATATCAGGAAATCTTTTGATACCCTTGATTGGAATTTCCTGATTTTGGTGCTTAGTAAGTTTGGCTTTTGTGCAAAATTCTGCTCATGGATTACAACCATTATCTCTTCTGCAAAAATCTCCATCTTAATTAATGGAGCTCAAGTTGGCTACTTCAATTGTAGGAGGGGTGTGAGACAAGGAGAACCTCTCTCCCCCCTTCTATTTTGTTTGGCAGAGGATGTGTTAAGCAGAGGTATTTCTTTGTCAGTAGATCAAGGCAAGCTTTAACTCATCAAAGGCCCAAAAGGATGTCTTGTGCCTTCTCATGTGTTGTTTGATGATGATATCATGCTTTTTTGCAAAGCTAAAATATCTAACTTTGAGGCTCTAAAAATATTATTCATCAAATAAACCAAATGCTCTGGTCAGCTGGTTAATCCCAAAAAATCTGTCATATTTGCTGGATCCATCCCTCCTGCCAGGTTCACTAGGTTGGCTCAAATGTTGGGATTCATGGAGGGTCAACTTCCTTTCACATGCTTAGGAGTTCCCATTTTCAAAGGAAATCCTAAAGCTTTGTATTTTCATCCTTTAGTTGATAGAGTGAAAGCTAAGCTAGCTAAGTGGAAAACATCCCTTCTCAGTATGGTAGGAAGAGTCCAAGTCATTAAAAACACTATACATGGTATGTTGTATTATTCTCTTCTTATTTATGACTGGCCTGCCAGCCTTATAAAGGATCTAGAAACATGTATGAGAAATTTTGTTTGGAGTGGTGACATTGGTAAAAGGAAACTTATCACAGTGACTTGGCATAAAGTGTGCAAGTGTTACTCTCAAGGTGGCTTGGGTATTAGATCTGTTTCAAGCATAAACTTTGCTGCAAATATCAAATTATGCTTGGAAATGTTCAACTCCTCTAATCAATGGGCTTATCTTCTTAGGGCTCGAGTTCTTAGAAATTGCTCTATTATAAACTATCACATTTCCTCATCAGTTTAGGGTGGTCTAAAAACAAATATTTCAGAATTATTGGAACACACTTATTGGAACTTGGGAGATGGAAAGAGGATCAGATTTTGGCAAGATGACTGGTGTGATTTCCCTTTGGCAGCTAGGTATCAGTTCAGTAATTCTATTCAATCTGAATTATTTTCTAAAGTTACAGACTGTATTTCCAATTTTCAGTGGAGTATTCCTCAGGATCTAATGGTAATGTTTCCTGATCTGGCTGAAGTTATCAAACTAATTCATATTCCTAACCCTCCAAGACCAGATGAACTTAGTTGGAAGCACTCAAACTTAGGTTTTCTTTCTCTTAAAGATGCATACAATTTTAAATCATCCTCAAGTTTTAACTTGGATTAGGCTAAGAGGATTTGGAGTGCCTACATCCCTCTTTCTATAACCTTTTTTGTTTGGAAGCTGATTCAAACAAAAGTCCCCACTAATGAGGCTCTAGCTAGGAGAGGTATCCAATTTCCTTCTATTTGTGTTCTTTGTGGCTGCATCTCTGAAAACAATGACCATCTTTTCTAGTTCCTCCCATTTGCCCAACATTTGTGGAATTGGCTTGCATGGGTTTTAAACTATAATCTGAAATATAATTTAAGGGATATTTGGAATGTCTGCTTACATTTTCAATCTAGGCAGGCTCAATTGGTTTCCTTAGATGCCATCTCATACACATTTCACACTATCTGGCATTCTAGGAACTTGGAAAAATACAACAATAAAATAACCCATTGGAAATCTGCAATCAACTTAATCTCTGCAAATGTCAGTCTGGTTGGGAACTCGGCCAAGATAGTTTCTTCTTGTAACATAGCATAATTTAAAATTCTGAAAGTTTTCAAAGTTTCAATGAATCCTCCAAAGATATCCAGGATTGTTGATATTGTTTGGATGCCTCCCCTTCAGTCTTGGGTAAAATGTAATTCGCATGGAGTAGCTCTACATGTCCCTGGTAAGGCTGCGTATGGAGGTTTGTTCAGGGACCACAATTCTACTCTCCTAGGTTGCTTTGTTGAGAATCTCGGGGACAACCTCGCAATATTTGCATAATTTTTTGGAGTCATGAGAGCTATTGAAATAGCTCATGATAACAATTGGAGAAATATTTGGGTGGAAATGGACTCCAAAATAGTTTCGCTGGAAATCTCTAATCCGCAGTTCGTTCCGGGGATACTAAAACATAGGTGGCTAAACGACATTCATCGTTGTAGAAATATGAATTTCCAGTTATCTCATATTTTTAGAGAAGGGAACCAGAGTACAAATACTTTAGCTTCATTAGGCCTAACCATTCAAAGTTTTATTTGGTGGAATAAAGCTCCAGTGTCTGTTTTTGATTATTTGGTTCAAGATAGATTAAAACTTCCCTCTTTTCAATATTGTTAATTTCTTGAGGGTTTTGGTCGTGGTCTCTGTAACACCCTAATTTTTGCCCTAATTTTTCTTCGCATTTCATCTGCATCTTGCATACAAACAAGATCGCACTGGTTGCTCGGTTCTTCTCGGGTGTAGGTTTATGTCTCACAGGGGATCATCGTTTGCTTTGAATTGCTTTATTTGTTTTTGTTTACTAAACATTAATTAAAATCCAAAAATATTTTGTTTTCTTTCACTAACATTTTCAGGAAGAGGAACAATTAAAAATGCCAAAAATAGTAGTCTTGCAGCTCGAATAAAATTTCACAGACAAAAGTCGAAGTTGATCCGCAAGTAATTCAAATTTATCTGATCAAGAATTTCTCAAGCTAATTGATTTATTCAAGGAATTCCAAGGTTCGTGTGTTTATTTCCATGCCTTCTTTGACGTGCAAAAGAATCGGGTCACAACAACCAAGCAATCACATTTGAATAAAATATCCAAATTTTAGCTTGGTTAACCGGTTAACCCTATGCGTTAACCGGTTAATCAGTGTGAAATTTGAATATTTTATTCAAATTCATCATCCTTGGATCATTAATCTCATTTGGAATATTCTAGATCCATTTCCCTCTGATTTCTCTACATCACTTTGATCATTTCCTACCATAAACCCTCACTAATCACCACTCTTTTCCATTTCCCACCAAATTTTCAATTACCAAACCTAATTTTAATTCCCAAAGCGAGCTCCATTCCACCAAATTCCCATACCTAATGTCTTTAAATAGCACCCTAATTTCATTCATTCAACAAGCTTTGGAGAGCCAACAAATCTCTTGCAAAATACTCCCCCAAAACCAAAAATTCCACTAAAGCTCTTATTTCCTTCTTTTGAAGTTATCAAGAATTCACATTGAATTCTTGATCAACTTGAGCTAAACTTTCATCCTATTCTTTTCTTGTTCATCAATTTCAGTAGATCTAGCTTGATTTGGTCCAATTTGAAGAAGTGCTTTTGGTAATTCACTATTTCTATAAACCCATCTTCATCATCAACATTCAAGATGTAGATCTTTGGTGCCTTTGATTCTAGATCCTTTGGATCTTAAATTGTTGTTCGATTGCAGGGATTTCACTGTATTTTGGTTTTAAAATTCGTGTAAATTCAGATCATGATCATCAAGTGTTTGAAAAAATGTTTTGAAAATGGATCATGCTGAATTTTTGCATTTTTTCTGCTACTGGTTCAGTGTTAACCGGTTAACTATTTTCAGTGTAATTTGGTTAACCGGTTAACCAGTGTTGTGTTGCACATAATTTGAAACTTGATGCGTTAATTGGTTAACCATTTCCAGTGCATTTTGGTTAACCGGTTAACACAAGTCAGTGGCTGTGTTTGGCTTATTTTAAGCTTCTTTTTGGTTACTCTTTCCTCTTCTTCTTCATCCTTTTTAATTTTACCTTGGGAAGCAATTTTGGGAGTGATTTCTCTTTAATTTCAACGAACTTTGGGTGTATATTATAGTAGTTAATGTTCATTAATCCAAAACTACCTTTAAGTGAATTATTCAATTCATTTAAGGTACTTTGCATCAGTGATACATTTTCATGCTTGAATCCACCAAGATGAGTGATTGAACTTAAAGATGGAAGAATACCATAAGTGTAACTCAATTTGGTATTCATCTTTAGTTTTGTGCGGTATTGCGTTCGGATAGCAATTTACATATCGTTTATCTCGCCTGCATTAACACTAACATTGTTTACCTTAATTGGTGGTGGTCGGCCTCATTTGTAGGGTAATTACTTCGTAAATTACTCAGCGATTACTTAACATAGACCTAAATGTGTCCCGAATTCGGAATAAAAAAAATCCAATTTGATACTTGCACTTTCGTGGACCAGACCTCTTGTTGGTCGTGTAATCCCAAAGCATTTGATTATTTTGAATTAAGAACCAAGACTTATGAATGTTTGATGTGTAGGTGCTTTGGGTCTCCCAATCGCCTTTCAAATTTCATTGAATTTGGTTCGGTTTGCCTTGATTAACCGCTATAGTGTAAGATACTAAGCGGATTCGGTTGCCTTTCATTTTTGGTTACTCTTTTGGTTGTGGTTGATTAAGTTCACCATACCCCTATTATGTAAATATTATTATACTATTACTACTATTAATATTTTAGATTCTTGCACTTTAATTGCTTTTGCTACTAACATTTAATTTTTGCACCTTTATTACTTTTATTTTATTATGCTTTATTCATCCATTATCATGTTTATTATTTTTGCTCTTATTATTGTTGTATTGATTTTCCTTTTGTCCATTTGGACACAAAAATATTAATAAGGGATTAAACCTCTAAAAAACTTGCGATATTAATTTTTGGACTATTGGTTACTATCATTGGCATTGGAATGGAGTTTTGGACTTAAATTTTTAGGACACCTCTCATTTGCTTTGATCTTCATGAAGTTGGTATACTTGCCTTTATTTGACCATTTGCTAGCTTATAAAGATGAAACTCTTATGTTCATAATTGGAAGTATCATCAAATTTGGTTAGATCTTTTCTCCTTTATCTCCTTACTTTCTTTTTTAGGATAGTCTCTTCATCTCCTCCCTTTCTTTAATTTTCAAAACTTCCCTTTTTTTCAAAGGATTCTTGTTTTTTTTTCAAAAATTATCACTTTAATAAATAAAACCTTGACTTTTGTCAAGTGGATTTTACTATTTTCTTTTCTTTTAAAACCAATGAATTTAATTATTTTGACTTTTATTCAAAAAATAAAAAGAACCAAACTCACTCAAATTGTTTTGTGCCTTTGTGCACTTTTTGTTTGTTTTTTCTTTAAAAAAAAGTGTTGACTATGAGTCATTATTCTTTGGTCGGGTGCAAGTCTCTCAATCTCTATGATTGTAGTTTGATGTAATTGAGTCTTTTGTCATTCGTGGGGGTTTAATGACATTCATTCTCATGGTAAATTTGTTTGGCTATCCACTTGAAAATGACAAATTCTCTTCACTAAATAAAATCAATCATAACCAAGCCTTTTCACTATTTGTACCACGAACTACATAGTTTTGATCTCGCACTGTACTTTGTGGGTATATAGGCATGAGGTGGTAAACTTCTCCAAACACAAAAATATTAAAAATTAATTTTTTTCTCATCCCTCCACTCTCATTTGCAAACCATTTTCAAACCAAAAGTAATAAATTTTTCAAAGGACTCCCGTGGAGTATCACTGACATTTTGGGTGCGTAAAACCTTCCCATTGTGTAACCTATCCCTTTACCCGGTTCTTTGCTTGTTTCTTTAGCTTTTTGCTTTTAGATTCATTAGAATTTATTAGCTATTTTTTTCCTTTTCCTCTTGGAATAAAATAAAAGCGCGGTGACGACTCTGTTTACTTTAAATTAAGTTAACTAATAGTTTACATTCATGATTTTTACCGCTACAATCCCCCTCCTTGTACTTCCCTTTTTTATTTATATAACTTTCTCTTAGATAAAAAAAATATTACAAAGTGTTTTATTATTCTTTTATTTATTGAAGTTTTGTTCTCTCATGTTTAGGCTTTTTGTTGTTTTTCTCTATGACTAGGACCTGCAGGCCTTGTATTTAATTGGTTATCTTGTCTCCATCTGATTGATTGTATGTGATACATTAAGTTAAGGTCATGGACTTGTCTTACATCACCGATAGTTTCATATATTGTATCTATATGTACCAACTCTTGTACATCTTCTGCTTGGGATTAGTGTTTTTGGTGATATATATCTTGAACATATTTTTATGTGATTAACAATTAGATTAATTTCAACAAGAGAGAATGCGTCTTAAATTAATTTATTTTATCAACTATATTTCACAATTAAAATATTTGGACATACATAAGAGAAGTGTTGTTTGGGTTATTATACTATTTAATAATTCAAGTTAAAAAATATGTTGCTATTATGTCTTGATTTGAACTCGATATTGTGCTTATATTTAAGTTGATATATGCTGTAGACACATTTGTTTAATATAATATATTGTAGACACGATTGTTTTTTTTTTTGAAGTAAGAAATAGAAAATTTGGTTCTTTTATACATACTTTCATGTTAAAAACCACAAATTCAATATTATATAAATATAGAATCGAAAAGAAAACTTATACTCAGAGATGATATCTTGAACAAGATAGTTATAATATATAGATCAAAACTTCTTTCATGAATGACACTTTATGCTGCATCCAACACTTCATACAAATAGAAAAATCAAAAGATTAATTATATGTACAAAGTGCTTAGGTTTTGGCTCTGATGGTATTAGCTGACCACTCAGAACACGGTCTATTCCCAAGCTCAAGTCTCTTTATACTTAAATAAATATATTAAATCAAAAGGTTATGATACCTTTAAGATTTTTAAAATTGTTGAATGTTCAGTTATAAAAAAACTAACCTTTCGATTACTGGTATGTTACTCTTACTTGACCCTGAATCATCAAAGTGACAATGATAAATCAACTCAAACGACATTCAATCATCCTGTTAATATTTGATTAATTTATAGAAAATACAACACTTTACTAAAATGACGTTTGATAAAACCGCCACTATTTACAGTAAAATAAGGTGGTTTATAAATTGAAGTAATGTTAATAGAAAAGTGATGATTTTTTACCGTCTTTATTTTGACACGTATGTTGTTGTACGATGATTTTTGTTTTTATTATTTTTGTAAATCGAATATTTTCGTTTATAGTTGTGGAAATTGATCTATTGAATTGTATAGAGTCCTAATATATTTTTTATATTATTTGAAGATAAAATTTATTCTTTTCTTCCTTTTTACAACACTTTACATGTTTTTCTATAAAAAAAATTAATAGCAGCTACTTTTATGTTAATATTTATTTCTCCTGAGTATTTATTTATTTTTTGTTTAATTTGATCTTAAATTGCAACTTTATTCTTATTTCAATTTTCTTACACTTTTTGTAATATAGTCAAATCTAAAAATTATAATATAAAAAAATTGATGTAATGTAAACTTAATTGCATAAAACTGTAAAAAAAAAATATTTTTATTTGTGAAAAATATTTAATTTGGCAGTTAAAATTGCCACTATCAACGAAAAAAAGCGTCACTTTCTTTTTTGTGGTTTAACCGCCACAATTTTTAATTTTTTTAGTAAAAAAAAGAAAAATTTTGGGTCAGAGCCTGAAAACATGCCTAACCTGGACGTGCTTTAAAACCACCCATATATAAAGTGTAATAAATTTCTAAATTAAGATATTTAATTTAATTTAAGTGGTTTTCAGTATTTAGTTTAATTGGTTGTTCAAATGTTGGATATATTATTTGTGAATGAGTATTATTATTTTGTTGATGGTTATTCTTGATATAATGAAATTTTATATGATCAAGAGAAGACAATATTCAATCACCCTAGGACTTTTGCCTTTAAAAGAATGTGATTTGGGTTTGACAATATATTTATAACTTTTTAAAGATGTATAGTAACACTATTTTTAGATTTTATAGAGTTATCAATAAAATTCTTCATGAATTACCTTTTTATTTTTGGTTTTAAAAATAATTGAATAATCCGAAATTGATGCTACGGTATGAGAAAATATATTTGGTTATGAATGGGAGAAGTGTCACTTCATACTAAAATAAGTGATATTGCTTGGATATTATATTTTCAAGGAGTTGGAAGTAATTCTGAAATAACTCGTCCATAAGGAATAAAGAAAATCTTTTCATTGTGAAAGGAAGAAAGAGTCATCTTCAAATGGTCAAACATAACTTGAGGAAGATCAATATGCAAGTCAAAATTGAGAAGTAGAAGCAGATCTTTTTCAATAGGGTCCAAGAGTTCATGAGATTTCTCCAATCTCCTCACAATTGATCGCATTAGCAATCACTTTAGAGGTTATTGTTATAGAAACACCAATTACTCTAGACAGAATAACACACTCAAAAATTCAACTCAACAATGGAGGCATTAATCCAAAACTCTTTTACAAGACTTGGATAAGTGAAACCATAAAACATCTCAAAGTAACCATTTCATCCATGTTTAGACATAGTCTTTCAGAAGTTAAAGCCAATCTTAAGCAACTCATCAAAATCCACAAACTTTTCATTGATGACAACAAGTTGATTCAAAGAAGAATTAACTGAAGAACTCATCTCAAGTTTGGCTTGATCAAAGCAACACCAAAGAGAATCCAACAAGAATATGAATCTTGTCAGAAAAAGGACACAATAATGTTTCACAAGACAGGGGATAGTGACAATAAGTATCCAAAGAGAAAGCATCATTACCCAAAGGTTCTTATCCAGCACTTGAGTCTAGGGTGTGGGCTCTTCTTCCATCAAACATTGTAAACAACCTTTGATAAAAACTATGAAAGATGCCTATGCTCCTTTCCTTGATATCTGCAGCAAATACATTCAAATAATGATATTCATATCTATATGAGACCATACATGAAGATACTGATAGACTTTTCTTTGCCACGTGCCTCAATTTGATAGCATAACCATAAATCATTCTAAAGTGTAAATCTAGGATGTGTTATTGAAATTCTGGTATGACAGACTCAGATGTCGAATATGATGTTGAGACATCTTATCTGTTACTTATAAACATGGTGACGCATACACAACAATACTTAAAAATTATGATATATCAGATTCAAACATGCTTCAGGATGTTTCGACATCTGATAGGAAATTGAGTTTAGGTACTGCATAAAACATAAATCAGAAAAGCTGTAACGAACATAATAGAATTGTTAACCTAGTTCGATCAAACTCGTCTACTCTGGGGGCTACCAAGCCAGGAAGGAAATCGACTATGTAATATCAATTCAAAGACTTCCGCAAACACCTACAGTTTACAGTCTTTTCACTTAATCACTACCAATGTAAGTTCTACTTAGGAACTCCTAAATATGAGAAACTCATCCTCGCTTCCAATCACCTCAGTGATGTCTCACAGTCCTCAATAGTCAATTGTTGATATTGACGGCTATTTACCTACATAACAATCTAAAACATAATCCACACTTCCATGAAAATACATTAACCTTGCTTAGCAGCTTCAGTTAAGTACACAACTTCTCTTGCTTACAAGCTTCGAGAATCACAAGTGAAACAACCATAATAGGGTTCCTTGTTGCGCACGGTTGCCATAAGAGCATAACCCTAATAATGTTTACATTTTTGGTTAGTTGGTTAGTTCTAAACTAGGTTACAAGGTTTCTTTTATAACCTATTCCCAACTAGATTTAGGCCTAAACAATCACAACAATAGCTTCTACAAATATGCAGAAAAAATCTACTACAAATATACAAAAAGATCTTCAAATATAAAAACTCCTAAAATATCTCAAAATATAGAAACTCTATATTTTTTAATATTTGTCTTCAATGTAAATTTGAGTCTTCAAGATCTCTTACAATCAGCGCCATTGGATTGATTTAAATCTTCAAAATATTTTGTTTCTGTTAAAACCTAACAGAATATTCAATGCACCTTCAACAGTTCATGATATCGAATGAACTGTTTTGACATCTTCTTCGACATGTTGTTCCAGATCTTGAAACATTTCAACACAATATGTTTGGGCGCACACAACATGATTTCCTTGCTCAATGTTTTCTTTATTTGCAAAGACCCTGTATAAACATACATTGCTGCTATATTTGTTTTACAAAATTAATGCCAATTTTATAGAACTTACAATTCCCCCTTTGGCAAATTTTGACTAAAACAAATACAAAAAATAATACACTAAAAATAGCAGCAAAAAGATTACATTAGCAGAACTGAAAAAACAACAGCAAAATCAAATTCTCCACTGAGTCAGAGCATGTTGTTTGACATCTTCAGCAGAATTCACAATCAAAACACCATTCACCCATTCTTTCATTGGAAACATCAACAATGGGCAATGAGTAGAAAGTCCTGAAGTCTTGGTCGAACTAATCCATTAAGACCTCTCTCCATTCAGGTTCTACAGAACCCTTCCCCTCAACATGTTGAACATTCTCCCTCAAGGTGACTAATGGTGACATAAGAGAACATCCTATTTTTCCCTTATGTAACTCAGAACACAAGTCACAATTGCGTTCTTTAACTTAGGACACAAGTCACAAAGACTAGCATTCAACATCAACCTTGACATCTCGGTATCCACCACACATAACAACTGATGCAACTGCTATGACAACAGCTCTGAGCACATCATCTGTACACATTCTTTCTCCCCCTTTTTAGCCAAAACTTGGCAAACACAACCCTCACAACACCATATCCACAAATTATTCATCTAAACACAAAAGAACCCCATTAGGAGGAAAGGTGAAAGGGTAAAAAATAATTAAAACTCACATACTAGAGGAGGAGGAAATACACTTCTATAAATAGGGAGCCAAGGCATATAAAGTAACTACCTAGCCTTGAAAAAGAAGCATTCTTGGTCCAAGATCTTTATGATAGGAGCAAAAACTTCTGCACCATTCAATGTGAAACAAAAAATGACCTTGACCAGCTGACTTGTTCTCCCAAAACAAACGGCCCAATAACAAACACGCATGAAAACCTCGTGTTTCACATTTTTCTACAAGCGTCGTCCACAAACACTCATAAAAAGAGAACAATACACACATGTTTTGAAACATGTTCTGACATCCAACCATATACTATCTTCTAGCAATGCAACAATATGCTCCACAACACCTTTAGAATCCAAAGTAAACTGCAAAGAGCAACTTTATATCATATACCCTTCTGGACTTCTAGGACACTCCTCATCTGGATCACAAGGACATGCACACCATAACCACTAAGTAAAAACAATAATCAAGAAATCATACTTAGTAGCATATGTCACAATATGATGTGTAACATCTCAAAACTTGGTTAAGGTATTACTTCCCCTTAACTTCACAAAATCAGCTGCACAAAATTGTAACATACTCCCACTCTCTAGGATACTCCATGCTTCTCTGCACTTTGATGAAAGGAAAACATAAGATGCATCTTCATGACTTCAAGAGCTCACCCTCTGTTAAATTCCCAATTGAACACATTCACTTCTTGTACCAAAGCATACCTGATCCCTTCTTGGTTTGTAGTTACCACAGACTACACATGATGAACATCTTCTGCACACAGGTTCTTGAAACTGACCCAACATAATATCTTTATATTCCTTTGGCCATAGAATCCAGAAAAAACACATTAGAACTAATTCTTACATTAGAAATAATGTCCACAACAGACTTCCAAGCAATCGATACCTGATCTACTTCAGCCTCTTCTACATGTTTCTTCTAAAACAGATCATCTACTTCATCATTCTCCCATATGATTAGGTAGGCTTAAAAATAAAAACCATGTAGATAAACACCCAAATAATATAATAACACCTAGTTAGAACATTTACCACACATTATGACCTTATCACCAAGATCCTAGATGTGCTCCACCAAATGGACTTAATATTGCATAGTAATCCAAGAACTAAAAATCTTCAATTGCACTGTGCCACCAGCTTGAATCAGAAATCCAGAAAGAGAGATAAACTCTCATCCTCCTTCAAGAAGAATAAATCTCCTTGAGTCTTCAACTCATCACTCTTCTGCCAAAGAGCAATTTTTTCCAAGACAATCCTCAAGAACAACCAACTGCCACACTCTGATTATCTTGATTCTTCGAATCCACTATAGAGATCAACCAATTGCCACAGTTTGATCACCTCCTTTATGAATCCTCATATGAAAAAGCCAATTGCCACACTTGTCTTCTTCACGTTTATCAAAAATCTTCCAAAGATATCCTGATCAATAAAGTTGATCTTCACCAAGATGTCAAGATAATAGGCCTTATGAAACATTCAATCCCTGTAGATCATTATATCTTAAATTGATGTGTCATTTCACCAATTAGATTCTGATGTTGAACTAGATGTTTGAACATTGTTAGTCCACATCCAGATGTTAAATTCAGTTCCTTCTTCTGCCACTTGAAAGAACCTCCTTCCTTTACAGAACAAGAGTTCCATGCTCTCATAGAATTTATTCATCAACCAAGTTTGAATAGACAACCTCCATTTTGTTGGTTTTGCAGAAAATCCTACCAATATCACATATTGATGAGAAACTTCCACTATTTTCTCCAAAGTCTTCAAACCTACCACTGTCTGAATATTCATAAGGAATAGTTCAAAACTACACCTTGCAGCTATACCAAGGAGACATTTCTCCCTGAGTAAAGCAATCTTCACAAAGCCCTTATGATTTGTCAATTTTAACTTCATGATTATACACACCTTCCTTGTCAAGGGAATAAAAAAACTCCAGTTGCACACACCAAATAATAATATGCATCATTGCACCAATAGACCACATATAACACTTCTTAACCCCCCTTTCATGCACAACCAAAGCTCCTTTTGAAGAAGAGCATTAGTTACTCAGTACATTTTCTGAACCATAAGATTCAGACTGCAAATATGCATACTTCCCAGATAAATACTAAGTCTCACGTCAAATTATTCACTTTTATACATCATACAAATAATAGATAAACACCAATTCTCCCGTCAAGGTATTTACTATAGGTCATATAGGATTACCTCCTCACACTAGGTAGGACATGAGTCTGACTTCTTCTTCTGCAGACATCTGATACTTTCTGAGATGATGTTCTAACATTCTTTCAAACATCAGTATCAGTCACAACTCCACATATTACTATGGTTCTGAAGATACCCATCATAGTAATCCACACACAGGTAGGGGAACACAAGAGAATCAACCATCAGTATTTGATCAGACCAAAACACAAACATATGCAGCACTTGGAACAAAGACTTCTCTTTCAGACCTAATGTTCATATTGTCTGACTTGAGATGTCTTCCAACACAATATAGATACTGATCAGCTATATCCACATCAGTCAACTCCACCAGTTGACACAACTTGTCCTTCATGTACAAGGAGTCTCTCTGAAATAATACTCCTTGAAGCTCAGGTACTTCACTCCTGCAGCAAGGAACATAAATAAACTGTCCTCATGAGAAAAACACATGTTGATCACTCCTTGACCAACACACATATCTAAGAGACGTTCCAGGTCCATAACCTTCTTAGAAACACCATACAGATGCCTCATCTTCCAGATCAAGAGTAGGTTCCAAACATGTGTGAAATAAACATAGTAGTTTAGCACCCAAGCATCTATATAGCTATTCCTTGGAAAACAGAAACATGCCTAATTCTGATGTGATGTTCTACCAAATGATAAGACATCATTCCAAGGATCACAAAAAGATCTGCAGACAAGAGATGGGTCTGTTTAAAATAATCTTCAGATCTCCAAACAACCACTTCTCTTCACAATGCCTTGAGTGGACTTGAAAAAGAGTCTTCAAGTGTCATTAGCACAGTTAACAGAAGCAAATAGACATATATACCCAACATCATAGGATATATCTCCATAGAAGAGCAACCTTCTGAACCAAAAGGAGTTATCAGATAAGCAGCGGATACACAACTCCTCAGAAGCTCCAAGTGTCACAAATTAGCCCTTCCAATATCTCCAGGTGACACCAACAACCATAGGTTTGAAAATAAATCAAACTTCTCACAATAGTAGCACAACCCCAATGCTACAACATCAGAATAATCCATCCTCCACTTCTAGAGACCATTCACACATCAAAACAACTTTTCAGTAGAACCCTTCTACCTTAAACATGAACCAGAAAGTATCCCCCTTGGATCTCATCCAGAAACATACTAGGATGCCTGCACTGATACCAATTGAAATTCTGGTATGACAGATTCAGATGTCGAATATGATGTTGAGACATCTTATCTATTACTTATAAACATGGTAAGGCATACACATTAGTACTTAAAAAATCTGATATATCAGATTCAAACATGCTTCAGGATGTTTCGACATCTGATAGGACATTGAGTTCAGGTACTTCATAAAACATAAAACAGAAAAGCTGTAAAGAACACAACATAATTGTTAACCCAGTTAGATCAAACTCATCTACTCTGGGGGCTACCAAACCTGGAAGGAAATCCACTATGTAGTATCAATTCAAAGACATCTCAGCAAACACCAACAGTTTACAGTCTTCTCACTTAATCACTACCAATTAAACTTCTACTTAGGAACTCCTAAATATGAGAAACTCATCCTTACTTCCAATCACCTCAGTGATGTCTCACAATCCTCAACAGTCATTTTCTGATATTGACGGCTCTTTACCTACATAACAATCCAAAACAGAAGCCACACTTCCATGACAATAAATTAGCCTTGCTTAGCAGCTTCAGTTAAGTACACAACTTCTCTTGCTTACAAGCTTCGAGAATCACAAGTGAAACAGCCACAACAGGGTTCCTTGTTGCACATGGCTTCCACAAGAACACAACCCTAATAATGTTTACATTTTCGGTTGGTTGGTTGGTTCTAAAATAGGTTACAAAGTTTCTTTTATAACTTATTCCCAACTTTATTTTGGCCTAAACAATCACAGCAATAGATGCTACAAATATGTAGAAAAAAATCTGCTACAAATATACAAAAAAAGATCTTCAAATATAAAAACTCCTAAAATATCTCTAAATATAGAAACTCTATATTTTTCAATATTTGTCTTCAATGTAAATTTGAGTCTTTAAGATCTTTTACAATAAGCGCCATTGGATTGATTTAAATCTTCAAAATATTCTATTTTTGTTGAAACCTAACAAAATATTCAATCCACCTTCAACAATTCATGATGTTGAATGAACTATCTTGACATCTTCTTTGACATGTTGTTCCATATGTTGAAACATTTCAACACAACATGTTTGGGCGCACACAACAAGATTTCCTTGCTCAATGTTTTCTTTAATTGCAAAGACCATGTATAAACATACATTGTTGTTATATTTGTCTTACAAAATTAATGCCAATTTTACAGAACTCATAGTTATGATAAGAACAAAATCTTGTTCCAAGTAGGGTCACTAATCTCATTGTCTAGGATTAAATCTTTTGAAATTGAAATCATTGACAAACATAGAACCAAATGATGTTAGTTATCAGAAGTTGGGACAAAACAACTCAAAGTACTATCACAATATTGCTGACATAACTCAAAGAGAAATTGAAGACTTCTCATAGAATTGTCTTTTTACACAAATTCCATGATGACCCTCAATTAAGGAGAAATGAAGTCTCTTAAGATATCATCTTAAAGAGCATACTCCTTATTATAAAATACTAAAGCAAGATAGATTTGAAAGAATCTCTTTCTCTTTAATACTTGATTTTTATTTCAGAATTCATATGTTTCTTTTTCATCTGAATCCTGCACTAATGTAAGATTTAAATGAATAAGCAGTGAAGTTCATCTAACATTAGGTTTTGTTAGTGTTTCTCCTTGCTTTCAGATATGGGAAATTAGTTGAAATACTAGTATTTTAGAAGCTTCTGAAGTTACTCTTCTATCAACAGATATCATAACCTATTTAGCCAGTTAGGAAGTTCTTCTGATAAGAAATATAAGTTTGTTATCATCAATCATTCCAAAGGACCAAGCTTTATGAGAATTTATCTAACTCTATTTCTTTTCTTTGAAGATTTCAAGACAAACCATCAGACATAGTAAGTTCAAGTTGTAAAAACTTCCTGAAAAAAACTATGACCTTATGTTTGAATCTAAAGACAACCTTCTCAAAAATTGTTTGAAACGATTAGATGAAGTATAACTAGACAATATTTAAAACTGATTCCGACAAATCTAAACACAAGGACTCAAAGATAGTCAGAGAATCAAAATATCATGATGTTGACATACTCAGAAGTGAGATAGAGCACCTACCAGAACGCAACTACCTCTAAAGGTATTTAATATGCTTCTTCTGAGCTAGTGATAGAGATTCTCAAACTGGTCATCTCTACACCATCAACTTCTATAGTAATACTTTTCTCAAGGATGTTTTATAGACCTTCAACAACCCTTTTATCAAGACCAATGAGTTAAGAATATGCTTAGCTTTTCCATCATTTAAATTCAGTGGAATCACCCTTTGAATATGGTAGGAAAAACAACATGATATTTTTCAAGTGGCACTTGATTCCTTCTTGAAGAAGAGACATACTTTTCTTATTGCACCATTATCTTCATCACCGTTAAGTATTATGCATAGACCATGCTCTGATACCAATTGAAGGTGTGAAAAGTACACAAGAAGGGGGTAGAATTGTGTTTCTGTTTTCTTAGTTTAATTTTGACCAGAGTTAAGAACTTGAACTTGTGCTAAAATTCTGGTTAATTTCTTAGCAGTGGAATGTTAACAGAAGTAAATAAATAATAGCATAAGACAAAAAGATTTATATTGTTTCCCCCCTAACTGAAAGTACTTCAGTCCCCTTGCTTCACAAGAGATTTTCACTATAACCAAACCATGATTACAATTGCTTATGTATTCTGCATAAGAGTTTACACATGCTCAGAATCATTTGTCCAAGACTTCCTGCTTAAGCCTACAACTCAAGACTTCTGCTCAATCAACCTCATTAATTAAGGCTTTTATAGCTCAAGAAGTTAAGTAAGAGATTACGTGGCTCAAGCATCTTAGCTCAAGACTTTCCTGCTCATGCTTTTCACCAAGACTTCTGCTCACGCCTTCTGACCAAGCCCACTGCTCCAAAGGTCACTATGACTAAGACTTCCTTGCTCACACCATCTAACCGATCTCACCTGATCCAAGATCACTCTAGATGAGACTTTACCTGCTCAAGCTCCCATTGAGACTTCCTGCTCAGAACCTCTGCCTAAAACTTTCCTTTCTTAATCAATCCACTTGATTAAGACTTCACAACTCAAGCACTTAAGCAAAAGACTTATGTGGCTTAAGCATCTGGGCTCGAGACTTTACCTTTTCTCAATCAGTCTAGCTGATTAAGAATTTTATTGCACAAGAACATATCAAGAGACTTGTATAGCTCAACCATCTTGGCTCGAGTCTTATTGTTTGAAGACAAGACTTCTGCTCAAGCACATAGTAAGAGACTTTAATCTATAATGCTAAACAAGTTCAGCAGAAAAGAGAACAAGGTGTAAATGATACAAGTATCAAAGGTATGGAAAATCACTATAACAAGTACCTAAAGCACTTAATATTTCTAAGATATTCGATGGTAAGAAATCGTAAGGCTTTTACAATTACAACCTACATTAATAGAAAATCGTCATATTACTATAGAGGTTATAATTTATGATCTTGGGACTCCTTCTTCTGTATAATCCTTGTTAAAAATTCAACTTGAACCTTCAACCATATATATATAGCCTTTGCAGAAAACTAGTTGTTGAAGAGGTAACATGATCAAAGTCGTTGCTTTTGCTCCATAGTACAAGAGACATTGAAGATAGATACATAGAAGATATGAATCCAGTGTGTAACGTGTTTAACCTATAAGCATTCAAGAGATTTTGTACTAATAAAGACATTGAGAGTAGACATTTTTAAATCATGCCCACCTTTCTTGAGCCTTGTAATCTATAGACTCTAGCTGACAAACCGATTTAACAATACAACTTGGTTTCTACAGTATGGAAAACTCCGACTTTATAACCAACTATGAATGGTACCAGAAGTCAATATAAATTCTCTAAATGTAGTGAATCGTCTAATGATGAGATCTTCAACACCAGAGTCTAGGCCAAGTCACACTAGCAAGTATTCTTCAAATTCTACCACCAGATGCTAACAATTCTACAACTCCCAAGTGTGCTAATATAAAACAGATTCTAGCTAATATTTACAAGTAATAGAACCTGCACACATGTAACTCACATAAAATAAACCATTGTACTTTCAATACTTTGTTATCATCAATATTTAAAGAGAATATGTCATGACCAAATCTTATTCTAACAGATTCATGCATGATCCAAGGAAGTCTCATCTGCTAGCTAGAAAAGAGTACTAAGATACATCAAGGGAACCTTGAGACATGATGTATTCTTCTCTTATGGTAGAAAAGGAGTCAAATAAGAGATGATATGATTTTCTGATTTAGACTGGTGTGATGACATACTAGACAAGAGAAGTACTACAAGTTATGTCTTCAAGTTTCAAGGAGCTCTAATCTCTTGAATCTCTAAGAAGCCACTTGTTATAGCTCTGTCTATCTATGAGACATAATATATTTCTAGTTGTTTATCTATGTATCAAGCTACTTGGATTGAAGATGTATTGACTGAACATGGTATGAACATTCAAGTACCAATCAAGCTCCCTATTGATAGCAAATATGCAATAAACCTAGAAAACATCATGTCTCTCATGGAAGATCCAAGCATATTGAAATAAGGTTTCATTACATAAGGGAGCAAGTGAACAAATGAAGGTTGACAATGAAATATTTTCCAACCAAGGACCAGATTACTGATAGACATGAGAATAGTGGTAATTGATTCAGATGTTGGAATTACTTCTGGATCACAAGTCTCTGAATCTTTGATAGCTTTTGAACCATCGACCTATGAAGGATTCAGAGGTTAAATCTGCTTCTGAAGGTGCAGAGTCTGAAGTAGCTACTTAAGAGTGGCTAGAGTTTGTCGCTCCCGGGATCTCCATCCTGGTACAAACACGAAAGTGGCGCAGAAAAGGAAGAGTCTCCAGCTAGGCATTTTTATCCCGAAGGAAAGGTAATTCTACACAAACCCGGAAGAAAGAGAAAGTGGGGTCTCACGAACCAGAGAGAATGTGTAAGGGAGTCAGTTACATGAATGGATGGTATTAGCACCCCTTCATGTCTGTCGTACTTGACGGGATCCACGCTTGCTTGTATTTCTCAAAGGGTGTTGTAATATGCTTTATCGGCTACTAAACTGGAACTAGAAAAAGACCGGGAACAAAAAGAGAACAAGAGCAATGTAGGGAAAAGAAAGAATTATGCTCGAATGGGCCCTGCCCTACTGCCTACGTATCTTATCGAGTATGAGAATCAGAGTGATGTAGTTCCCCTAACTAGGGATAAAATTTGTTTGTTTGTGTTTTTTATGATTGAACTGCTTATGCCCATGCTCAGGTGTTGCAGGCTCGTCTAGAACAAGTGCGTTTAATGTCTTGCAAAAGACAATTCAAAGCGATTTCTTTCATTTATAGTGAAGGAGTTGAGAAGAGAATTCCCATAGGAAATACGCTTATTGTTGGTTTGGAGCTTTTTAGAAGCTTTTTATTTGAGTGCTTTATGTAAGAGAGTGTATTCAAGTCTCATTCAATGGAGTGTGTACTTCTTACATCACCCCGAGATGGAATGAGTAAGAAGCACACCTAAGTATGGAGGAGATCTCCAAACTTAGTTTCCATGACGAAGGTTCAATCCCACTAGCCTACTTTATTTATTAGATGTTTTTGTTGTTCTTGAAATGCAGAAGTTTTTTTGGATTATTCGTGAAACAACTTCATGCTGAGACTTGTTCATCATGCTAGATGACTTACAACTCACCCCGAGATGGGATGAATGCAAGAACCCCATGGCATAAGGCTATTGACACATGAAGAGGTATCAACCTTTATTATGTGGTTTTGAGTTGTTTAGAGATGAGAGAGAGAATACTCAAATGGAGAGAAATGGAAAACTCTAAGGGGGACTAAGACCCATCCTATGAATTTTCATACTTGGATGTACTAGGGCTAGTGAGGTTTTAAGAACTCTAATCCTAAAAGAAGAGAGAAGAAGAAAAATTTCTAACTCACTTCAAAGATTGAAGATGAAATGAGAACTTGAAAAGGATGGAAAGAGATTACTTGTCAAAGAAGCATCAAGTGCTTTTCACAAACACAAGTTGAAATCTTAAAATGATGAGAGAAGAAGTTGGAATATGGATGCACATCCACACTCTAATGACTTACCATTATCCCATGAAAATGTTAGCAAAAATAATGATATGTGAAAGCAAATGTAAAGGAAGAAAAACCAAAGTAGGATCACACAAGTCCTAAAGTGAAACTATGGTTCAAAACAAACCCCAAACGTAATATTAAAGGTACCTAAAAGTCACATGACTTGTAAAGTCAGTAGCTAATCTCTAAGATTTCTCACTAATTCTAAGAAACCAAACACAAACCAACTAAGCCCAAACTATACACTAAACACCAAAGAAGTTCAATGTTAAGTTAGTTGAAGAAGAATGAATGATTATGCAAGATGAACATGTATTAATGCTTAATGAATGATCAAAGTAAGTATCATACATCATTTATGAATGTTATATAATGCATATGAAGGACCATACAAATCATGAGAAGGAATGTTCAAGTAGTAGAAGAAGTAAGATGAAGAAGGGATATGAAGAAGTAAACATGTATCACATAACATAAAGTAACTTGGAATACAAGTCAAAGTTATAAACAAAAAATGAATGAAAATGGATAAGGTCAGTATAAAATGAAATTTAAGATGAGGTTAGTATGCAATAATTAGTCGTACCAAATGCATATGCAAGTCACTTTGAAACTAGTTGAGGAATGGATGCAACATAGGCCAAAGTAGCTCAAGTAAGCATAAAAGTTATGTATGATGGAATTTGAAATGAATGAAATGATTATAGTTCAGTGGAATACACAAGATGAAATTCAAATTAATGGTATGAATGGACATACTTAGTTCAAACACAAACCATGTTAGGCATAAGAAGAGATGAGGTAAAAATTTAGGTTACATGTTCAAATAAGCAGGACAAACACTAGTCAAAGGAAAACAAAAACCCACATGACCTATAATATGCAAGAGGTGACCTATAATTGTCTAACCATGACCTATAATCTCATACAAGTGTCCTCAAACAATGACACAATTTCCTCCTAATAAACTAGGGTTTGGAAGTTGAGGAAAAGTTCCCTAAATGTCTCCTAATGGTAAGGCCTCAAACAATTGTCATACCTCTTGTAAAAATTATGAAAACTTGTCTCAAAAGTCCTAAGTAAGAATCTAATATCATGTTAAAATATCACTTGAAAATTCAAAAGGAAAATAGGTCAAAAATGACCTCAAAGTCATATTGGAATAAACAAACCAAATGCACAAAAGGATGGTTCAAAATTCCATGTAAAATGATTTTAAAAATAAGAGAAAAATGGTTTTAGATGTTTTAACATGCCCTTGGATCAATGCAAAAAGAATGAGTTACAAACTATTTAGGAGTTAGGAGAAATAAATTGAGAAAGTTGGTTTATCAAAGCAAAAGTCCATTTAAAAAGAAATAAAAGAAAATATGGATTTAATGATGAAAAATTCACAAATTCACAATGATCGTACGAATATGTTATTTTCATGCTTCAATACCCTAGTTAAACCCTACTGGCCAGAGAAGGACCTCTGTTCATCTTCTTCGGCCAACCTCCGGTGGCTGTAAGCAAAAATATCTCCAAAAACTTACAAAAATCATATCAAACGAAAGAGGAGCTCAAGGACATTATAAATCCACAAACAAAACACATGAATCACACAAGATCAGAGAGAATCTAAGGTTAGAACATTCGCCCTAAAAACTGAATCTACTCATATAGATCAACATTCTTATATCCAGTGTTCTACAAGCCTCCATTGAAGCTCAAAGAAGGTAAAAACACCAAGAAGCAGATGAAAGCAAAGAAAAAAGATGCAGTGATTAAAACCTGAAAAAAGTTGAAAACCAAGGTTGTAAGAAAACCAGAGAACTTCTTTTGAGCTTCTTGCAATGCTTTGTGGCCAAATAAAGGCTTTGAGATTGTATTAGATCAATGAGATTCAGTTGAAACAACTTGATTAGCTTGAAGCTCTCTGCACTCTTAAATGCACCATGGATGAAGATGAATGAGATTGATGAAGCTTCTAAAGATTCAGAGAGATTTTAGAGGGATTTTAGAGATAATTCAGAGAGAACAGGATCAAGAGAAATGCGAAACTTTGATCCAAAATGTGTGAAAGGAAACTTAAGAGGTAAATTTTGTTATAGCTCTTCATTTATATGCAGTGTTAACTTTAACCACCTCAGTTGATAGTTGCAATTGTGGTTAAGTTAAACCAGAGGTGTGAGGAGTAAAGCCTTAGTGTTTGAAGCAATGGAATTGAGAGGGAGTTGTTCATGTGTGCATGGTGATCACATGCTTATGGTGTGGATCATAAGGTGTAATGATGCAAATCTTGTTGAAGCACCATGAATATTATGGTGTAAGTCTCACATTGAAGCCTTTTCTCTTGTGATGTATGCCATGAAAATATGTGCATCTATGTAAGGGCTTTGCTTGGATTAGAATCGCATCATGAGTGATATATACATGTACCATGCGCGTGGGAAGAATCAGCCAAGACAATCAATCATGAACAAAGCTCAAACTTGAAATTTTGCTTAGCAAGACACATATGAAGATGGTGTTGTTTGATGCAAGAATTCTTCATGCATGGTGAATGGTTTGATGAGTTCTTGATGTCACTAGAAAAAGGAGACATCAAAGAACATGATTGATGTTCAATTCAAGATGAGACAAATCTTCTAAGTCACTTAAAAATGTCCATGAACATGTTTACACAAAGCTGCATATGTGGGCCTGAGGCCATAGGCGTGCCTGAGGCAATAGGCCTATGGGGATGATCAGCTTAGGATCCTACTTTGACCTTCCATAACTCCCAAACTATTGATCCTATGAAAAATATCTAAACTTGTAAGTTATAGAGGAGACAAGAATGAAAAACTTTGATGTTTAGAAAAAATTCATTTGAAGCTTTATTGATGGAGAAAATTAGACTTAAAAATGGCACTCCATGTGTTTGACAAAATGCCCAGCATTTGGCACGCCCATGACTTGGTTTCTTGGTAAAGTTGATATTCTTTTGTCAAACTTTGATTGATCATATCTCTCTCAATTTTGATCCAATGGGGGTGTTCTTGCCATGGATTTGAAGCTCAAGATGTGATCTCTAATTGGCTTAACTTAGGCCTGAAGTTTGAAGCTTTTATCTTGAATAAAGAGGGCTTGAAAGTGGAGTGCAAAATGGCCTAAATTTGCCTTAAATAGAAACCCTATTAGTCCTTGAACTTTGCATACTTGTTCATTGTTCTTACTTGAACTTCAAGGCATTGTTTGAAATAATTTGATGTTAAATTTTTGTGTGAACTTTTAACAAATTATTATCCTATTACTTAGGTCCTTAGGGTGTTAATTTCAAAAAAAAAATTAACATTGTTTGATGTATGGTTGATTGTTTGCAAATGAAATTACTTTCATGAACTTTCTTCATCACTTCTAACCCTAATTACTTGAAGGAATATGCCATTATTTTAGGTCACTTTTAGGGGTTTGATAGGGGTTTTATTAGAATCTTATAAGTCTTTTATGATCAATTATAGGTCCATTTTTCTTGGGCTTACCTTTTGGTTTGTATGATGCATCATGTGATCATGTTTGACCTAACTCTTCCACATCCTTCATTTCACGCTTCTTATACTAACTTGTATGCTTCTAACATATCCATACCCTTCATCTCATTTTAATTATACATCATGTATGCCTCTGAATTCATGCACAAGCATTCATAATTGTATGGTATGTTTCATCTTTTGACATTCATTTCAAGTATGAAGCATCTTTGCATTATGTGTCTTCCTTTTTCATGTTTTCTAACTTGTTTGAACTTGTTTTCCATGTGAACTTAACTTTCTTATATGTTTATATTTAACACGTAATTCTCATCATAAGCTACTTACCTTCATCATCTTAGGATCATCTTTACTCATTTGACTTTCATCTTAAGTTATGTTCATTCCTTACATGATACATGCTTAATTCATCTTAATTATTCTTCATCTTAATCCATCAATCACTTGAATGCTTCATCACATGACTTGTATGCTAATTCATAGGCATCATAGAAAACTAATAAGTCATGTATTCTACTGACTTCTATCATCTCATGTCATCCATTCACATTTTACTTTCACTTTTTCCTTGCTAGTTTCTTCTCTTATGAACATGTGAATGTTTTCTTCTCTTCATCTCTCACTCTATCATGAACTAATAAATGAAGTTTGGTATGATCATTTAGAGTAACATTAGACCTTCTATTTGACATAAAATTCTGACTTTTGTGTTTCTCATGTGCTTTCATCCATGTTTGCACTATTTTTCTCCCTTACTTCATCAAGTGTGGTTCCTTAGAACTTTTTTTCTACTTTGGTGTTTCTTAGAACTTGTTTGTTTTAGGTTGAACTCTTTGAGCTTATTAAAGTGCATTTAGGATTAGGTTCTGACTTGTAAGGATCATAGGACTTTAGATTCAATTCACTTGTTTCCTTTGTGTGTTTAGTTTGTATTTAACTTCTTATGAACTATTATGCTTCATTTGCTAACCTTGTAGGGGTTTTGGTAAGTCTTAGTGTGGAAATGCTTCTACATTCCAACCTCTCCCTCTCCTTTTACATTTAAATATTGTGTTTGTGCAATCATATAAGATGCGTTGATTTAAAAAATTGCTCACTTCCCTTATAGAAGTAACTTATCTTCCATCATGGAAGTAAGTTGTATTCTAATCCTTTTCTTCCTCTTCTTCCTTCTTCTTTTATCTCCTTCTTCTTCATTTGGATAGAGAACTTCAAACCTCACTAACCTAGGTTATCCAAGTATGATATCTCCATTAAGTTTAGTCTCCCATAGAAATTTTACCTTTGGAGATCCTTTTGGTGCTTTCTCTTTCTCATCTCAAAACAACTCAAAAATACCTAATAAAGGTTGAAGTGTCTTCTTGTGTTATGGACTTATTCCATGGGGAATTTGCATATATCCCATATTGGGGTAATGTAACCTTGTCTAGAATGATGTACAAGTATAAGCTTGAAGTCATCCTCACAAATAAAACCTAAAAAACACTTCTTCACTTCAAAATAGAAAAACACTTAATAAGTACAATGGGGTAGTGTGCTTGAGCCCTAATCTTTGGAACCATGTCTTGGGGATCTTCTCCTTACTTGGGTGTGCTTATTCTTCATTCTATCTTGGAGTGATGTAAGAAGTACATAATCCATGGAAAGGGACTTGAATACACTTTCCTGTGCCAAATTCACAAATAAAAAGCTTCTAAAAGCTACAAACCAACAACAAAGCGTCTTTCATGCGGGAATTCTCTTCTCATCTCCTTCACTCTAAATGAAAGAACTCGCTTCGACTTGTCTTTTGCAAGACGGTAAACACACTAGTTCAAGGAGATCCTACAACACCTGAGCATTGTCATAAGCATTTCAATCATAAAAAAAACACAAGCAAATTTCCTCCCTGGTTAGGGGAACTACGTCGACTCTAATTCTCATTCCCAATAAGATACGTAGGCAGTGGGGTAAGGCCCATTCGAGCAATTCTTTATTTTTCCTAAATTTTTCTCATTCATTATTTCTTTCCAGTTCAGTAGCCGTTTATTCTTACCCTTGGAAACAGTACAAGCTAACTTGGATCTCGTCGAGTACGACAGACGTGAAGAGGTGCTAATACCTTCCCTTCACGTAACCGACTCCCTTACCCGTTCTCTTTGGCTTGCAAGACCTTGTTCTTTCCTTTTCCCTGGTTTGTGCAACATTACCTTTTCCTTTCTTTGGGATAAAAATTCCTGGTTGGCGACTCTTCTTCTTTTTCTGCACCACTTCCGCGTTTGTACTAGGATGAAAATCCCGGGAGCGAAACTACCAGCCGGAGAAGGACCTCCGGTCATATTTTTCTTCCAAACTCTGGTGGCTGTAACAAAAAAATCTCCAAAAACTTACAAAAATCATATCAAACAAAAGAGGAGCTCAAGGACATTCTAAATCCACAAACAAAACACATGAATCACACAAGATCAGAGAGAATCGAAGGCTAGAACATTTGCCTTAAAAACTGAATATACTCATATAGATCAACATTCTTATATCCACTGTTCTGCAAGCTTCCATTGAAGCTCAAACAAGGTAAAAACACCAAGAAGAAGATGAAAGCAAAGCAAAAAGATGCAGTGATTCAAACCTGAAAGAGCTGAAAACCAAGGTTGTAAGAAAACTAGAGAACTTATTTTGAGCTTCTTGCAATGCTTTGTGGCCAAATAAAAACTTTGAGATTGTCTTGGATTAATGAGATTCAGTTGAAACAGCTTGATTAGCTTGAAGCTCTCTACACTCTTCAATGCACCATGGATGAAGATGAATGAGCTTGATGAAGCTTCTGAAGATTCAAAGAGATTTCAGAGGGATTTCAAAGAGAATTTATAGAGAATATGATCAAGAGAAATGTGAAACTTTGATCTTAAATGTGTAAAATAATACTTGAGAGGCAAATTAGTTTATAGCTCTTCATTTATATGTAGGGTTAACTTTAACTATCTCAGTTGACAATTGAAACTGTGGTTAAGTTAAACCAGAGGTGTGAGGAGCAAAGCCTTGGTGTTTGAAGTAATGGAATTGAAAGGGAGTTATTCATGTGTGCATGGTGATCACAAGGATTATGGTGTAGATCATAAGGTGTAGTGATGCAAAGCTTTCTGCAACACCATGAATCTTATGGTGTAAGTCTCACATTGAAGCATTTCCTCTTGTGATGTACGACATGAAAATATGCATATGTATTTAAGGGCTTTACTTGGCTTGGAATGGCATCATGAATGATATATACATGTACCATGCATGTGGGAATAATCAACCAAAATAATCAATTAAGAACAAAGCTCAAACTTGAACTTTTGCTTAGCAAGACACATGTGGAGATGGTGTTGTTTGATGCAAGAATTCTTCATGCATGGTGAATGGTTAGATGAGTTCTTGATGTAACTAGAAAGATGAGACATAAAATAACATGATTTATGTTCAATTCAAGATGAGACAAATCTTCTAAGTCACTTAAAAATGTCCATGAACATGTTTGCACAAAGCTGCATATGTGGGCCTGATGCCATAGGCGTTCCTGAGGCAATAAGCCTATGGGGATGACCAGCTTGTAGAGGAAACAAGAATGAATAACTTTGATGTTTAGAAAAAAATCACTTAAAGATTTATTGATGGAGAAAATTAGACTTGAAAATGGCACATCATGTGTTTGACAAAATGACCAGCATCTGACACACCCATGACTTGGTTTCTTGGCAAAGTTGTCCTACTTTTGTCAAACTTTGATTGATCATATCTCTCTCAATTTTGATCCAATGGGGGTGTTCTTGCTATGGATTTGAAGCTTCAAGAGGTGATCTCTAATTGTATCAATTTAGGCCTGAAGTTTGAAGCTTTTATTTTGAAGAAAGAGGGCTTGAAAGTGGATTGCAAAATGGCCTAAATTTGCCTTAAATAGAAACCATAAGTTTCTATTTTGGGCAGCTTTGTGATTTCTTGATTTTTCCATGAATCTCTTGACTTCTCTTGATCAAATTTCAACCATTGAACATATTCAACTTGTGGAACATGATTTTGACTTCAAAAAGTTAGGAGTTGACTTTTTCCTCTACACAATTGACTTTTCCCTAATTTCTTGATTTTCAAGTAACTAACCAATTGGAAACCTTCTGAAATGATCCAATGGAAAATCTTTCATGCTTTGATACTTGATATCAGATAGGAAACATTTAGACCTATTTTGGACAAAAATATCATCAAGAAACCCCTTGAATTTCAAACCTTAATTTGGGACCAATTTTGCTAAGAGATGTTGCACTACTTCAACCTCTTGATTATTTCTCATCTTTCAATGGTTTGAGAATTCAAATAAAGTGATATGAGCTATGAGAGGCCCTTGAAGCTTGTTAGAAGAAATTTTACTTTTATTCTTTGACTTTGAGTGGTCCAACTTTGTTAATAAACTGATCACATACCTCATGCTCCAACCTATGAATGTATGCCTCCTCTTTCTAAAATTTGAATGCAAGGAAATAGATTGAAATGCTATGCTAAATGACTTGAAAAAGGAAGGGAAACTTTTGGGGTGTTACAGAGTTTGAAGTATTAGCTTCTGATGTGTATCACTTGGTGAAAGATTGAATTAAGGGAACATGTTGTTGAAGGTGTGAGAAAACACAAGAAATGGGGGTTTGAATTGGTGTTTTTAAAAATTAAGCATTTTGTGAAAACACAACAAATATATCAAACAACAAAAGAGAGAAAGAACATGCTAATTTATCATGGTTCACTTGTCAACCACAAGCTACCTCTATTCCACCCGCCAAGGTGATTTTGCCTTCAACAAGGACTTAATCCATTATAACTATAACAAATTAAAATGCACAGAAACTTTTTGACTAAATGCACAACCAGCTGATGAGACTTACAATCGACATTGCACACTCAGCTGACGCGACTTCCATAATGTACAACTAATTGTTGTGACTAATAATCACTAAGACTCACAACCCTAGTCTTCCTAAAGCTACTGACCTTCACTCGTTCCTTTAGGGATTACAAATATCTTTTTGCAATACAAGTTTGTTTACAATAGATTTCTTATGAATAAGATGAGAAAACACAGTTAAGAGCTTTTGAGTATTTGCACTAATGTTAGAAATTTTTCTTTGTATGTGTGTTTCAAATATTGCATAGTCTTTTTCATTTCCCTTTGAGAGGCAATCCTTATATAGGTGTTTGATAAAAAAAGTTCCGTTACATCACAGCTGGCCCGAGGAATGTCGTTACTGAGGGTGAAAATTGTACATACAATCGTCCTTACATACCACAAAACCAGGGTAGTAGGGTAGTGGAATTGTTAGTGGAATGAGTGTCTTTGTACTATTATACTATTCCTTCTTATCCATTAATCCTTATCTTCTAATCTTCATAGGCTTCTAGTTGATAAATGTTTGAAGCATGAGTAGAGGAAATGATAACTCTCTTAATAATTAATCCTTATATTTAGAACTTCAGAGGATTCTGGTTCAAATATGATTGAAGCTTGAGTAGTGAAAATGATAACTCTCTTAATCATTAATCCTTGTATTCAGAACTTCAGAGGCTTCAGGTTGAAATATGATTGAAGCATGGGTAGATGAAAGGATTGTTGGGTCTTCAGAATCTTAAGTCTTTAGTCTTCAGAACCTTGTTCAATCAGAACCATGTCTTCAGAACTACAACACTTGTCTTCAAAACCCTTATTATTCAAAACTTCAAGTCTTTAAGATCTTCAGAACCTTGTTCACTCAGAAATATGTATTAAGAGTCTTCAGCACTTGGTCTTTAGAACTTTTAGTCTTTAGAGCTTCAAGTCTTCAGAGACTTTATGAACTTGGTCTTCAGAACCTTCAGTCTTCAGAACTTCAATTCATTAGAATCTTCAACACTTTGTCTTCAGAAATAGCGTATGAGATTCATGCTCATCCAGAGTCAGAATCCTAGAATACATTGCAACAACAATATATGTTTTCCCAATATCTTCCTGATGAGTTGGTACAAGAACAATATTGATTTGTTTTAGCGCATAAGTGGATATCATCATGTCATAATCATTGGTTCTCATGAACTCCCTCAGAGTCAGAACCTGTTTGTCAAGACTTTCAAAACAACAAACATTAGAGTATTAAAATTGCTTTCACACAAATACTTCATTGTATTATCAAAATATAAAGATATTGAGCAGAACCAAATCTTGTTCTCACAGACTCCCCTTTTTGATAATGACAAAACAATGTATTTTGAAGAGCCAATTTTGTATGAAAATAATAAATGGGAAATGACTTAATATGAGTTTAGAATTATCTTACCTTTACCAGATACTCTCCCCTTGATTCTGTCAATCCCAAAAATTTATTTAAGCTTGTTCAGAGTCTCCCCCTGATCCCAAGACTCACAAAATAAAATTTGAGTTTCCAGATCATATAAAAGAGAAGTAATACTTCCCTATAACTACTCATCAGAGTCTGACTAGAACACAGGCCTTCATCTTAGAAACTCGTTTATATCAGAACTTGATGATCATGAATGGCCTGAATATGAATGCTTGGTACTGAGAATTTATCTTTTCTTTTCTTATCAGATTCATAAATTCCTGATATTCAATATCATTCCTGAAACAAGATATACTAAAATAATTTTATATATTCAATATATTAGAATGTCAGAACTGTGATTCAGAGTCTAGATATTGAACATCAAAATAACTTTCCATCAATACTCCCCCTTTTTGTCATAATCAAAAAGGTGAAAAAACATCAACCAAACACATACAGAATAAAACTTCTATGATAAAGTGAGCTTTAAACAAATGATGTTGCCACTGAAATATAAATCAATAAGAGTGTTTTCAAATAAAGAATTTTGCTCAAAGAAATTTTCTGGAAAAAAATCTGAGAAGAGTATTGATAATGATTATTCTGAAATTCTAACCTCATAAAGGAAGGTGTGAGAAAACATAAGAAATGGGGGGTTTGAATTGGTGTTTTAAAAATGAAAGCTTTTTGTAGAACCCCAACAAATAAATCAACAACAAAAGAAAGAATGAACACATCAATTTATCCTGGTTCACTTGTCAACCACAAGCTACCTCCATTCCATCCACCAAGGTGATTTTGCCTTCAACAAGGACTTAATCCACTATAACCAATATGATTACAATGCACAGAAACTCCGTGACTAACTACACACTCAACTACAACTAGTTAATGCGACTTCCACATTGCATAACCAACTGATGTGACTAATAACCACTAAGACTCACATCCCTAGTCTTCCTAAAGATCCTAACCTTCACTCAGTCCTTTAGGGAATGCAAACAATAGTTTTCTACAAGGTTTGTTTACAATAGAGTTCTTCTAAAATAAGCAAAGTAAACACAGTTTAAGAGCTTTTTGGAACTTTTGCACTACTGATAGAAAATTTTCTATGTGCGTTTCAAATTTTTGTAGTCTTGTGTTGTGCTTGTTCCCTTGAGAGACTTTACTTATATAGGCGCTTGAGAAATAGATCTGTTACATCATAACTTACCAAAGGAATGTTGTTGCTGGGGGTGAAAAATAGTACACACAATCTTTCTCTCGTACCACCAAATCAGGGTAGTGGAATAGTAGAATTGATAGTGGAATGAAGTGTCTTTGTACTATTGTACAATTCCCTCTTATCCGTTAATTCTTATCTTCTAATATTCAGAGGCTTCTGGTTGATAAACTTATGAAGCATGAGCAGGGATAGAATAAATTTCTTGATCATTATTCCTTTCCTTCAGAACTTCATAGGCTTCAGGTTGATAAACATTTGAAGAATGAGCAGAGAAAAGAATAACTATTGATCTTATTCATCAGAACATCAGAGGCTTCTGGTTGATAGATGTTTGAAGAATGAACACATGAAAGGATGTATCTTGATTATTAACCCTTATCTTCAGAACTTCAGAGGCTTCTGGTTGAAATGTGATTGAAGCATGAGTTGAGGAAAGGATTGTTGGGTCTTCAGAATCTCAATTCTTCAGTTTTCATAACTTTGTTCACTCAGAACCACGTCTTTAGAACTTCAACACTTTTCTTCGACACCCTTGTTCTTCAGAACTTCAAGTCTTCAGAATCTTTCTGCACTTGTTCTTCAGATCATTCTGTCTTCAGAACTTCAAGTCATAGGAGTCTTCAGCATTTGGTATTCAGAACTAATGTATCAGAGTCTTACTCATTCAGAGTCAGAATCCTAGAAAACATTGCAACAACAATACCAGTTTTCTTAAGATCTTTATGATTAGTTGGTACATGAGCAGTCTTGCTTTCTTTTAGCGAATAAGCGAATATCATCATGTCAGAATCTTTGATTCGTAAGAACTCCCTGAGAGTTAGAACATATTTGTCAAGACTTACATAAAACAATCGTTAGACTATCAAAATTGGTTTCACACAAATACTTTGTTGTTATTATCAAAACATAAAGATATTGAACAGAACCAAATCTTGTTCTCACAATCTCCTCCTTTTTGATAATGATAAAACAATGTATTTTGAAGAGCCAATTTTTATGAAAATAATAAATGGGAAATGACTTAATATGAGTTTAGAATTATCTTTACAACTCCATATTTGCTTGGAGTCAGAACCTTTTTTTTACACAAAGAGTCTAAGCCAGTTTTGAAAGATTTTATTTTGGACAATTGCCCATATTTAAATTCTTCAGAATGAATAGAAATCTATCTTCAACTAAGGGTTTTGTAAATATATCAACCCACTGATGGTCTGTATCTATAAATTTTAATGTTAAAATTCCCTTCTGAACATAGTCTCTAGTAAAATGATGTTTAATTTTAATGTGCTTAGCTCTTGAATGCAAAATAGGATTCTTGCTCAAACAAATAGCAATTGCGTTATCACAAAAGAAAGGAATATTACTCTCATTCATTTGAAATCCTCGAGTTGATTCTTCTTCCAGAGCATTTGAGTGTTGCAAAATGATGATGAGATATATTATGCCTCTACAGTAGATAATGCTATTTTTGATTGCCTTTTTCTAGCCCAAGAGATAAGATTGTTCCCCTAAAACTGACAGTTTCCAGAACACCTTTCCTTTCGATTCTATCTCCGACATAGTCTGCATCATAATAACTAGAAAGTGTGTACTCTGAAGTCTTCTTGTAGATTAGACCCAGATTATTTGTTCCCTTGATATACCTTAGGATTCTCTTGACAATAGTAAAATGAATTTCCCTTGGATCTATTTGGAATCGGGGACACAAGAAAACATTGAACAAAATATATGGTCAAGAAGATGTTAGATACAGAAGAGAACCTATCATTCCCTGATAGAGCTTCTGACACACTTTAGAAGTTGCTTCTTCTTTCTCAAACTTCTTCAGAAGTTCTTTTGTATATTTGCATTGATTAATATATGTTGCATCTAGACGTTGATCAATTTGGATTCCAAAGAAGAATTTGAGTTCTCCCATATGACTCATTTCGACTTTTGCCTGCATCAACTTAGAGAATTCCTTGCACAAAGCAGGATAAGCAGAACTAAAAATGATATCATCAACATAAATTTACACTAAAAGAATATCATTCTTAAATGTCTTGCAAAAGAGTGTAATATCAACCTTCCCTCTGGTAAAATCATTTTCCAAAACAAATATATTAAGTCTATCATTCCAAGCTCTAGGATCTTGTTTCAGACCGTACAAGGATTTCTTTAGTTTAAAAAAAAAATCTGAATTCTTAGAATCCTCAAATTCAGGGGGTTGTCATACATACACTTCCTAAAAAATGTAGCCATTTAAGAATGCACTTTTAACATCCATCTGCTAAAGGATGAAGTTATGGTTGATATCAAAAGAAACTAATAGGCGAATAGATTCTAACCTCGTTACTGGAGCAAAGGTCTCAGTATAGTAAATTCCTTCTTGTTGACTATAGCTTTGTGCAACCAGTCAAGCCTTGTTTCAGACTACTTCACCTTTCTCATTCAGCTTGTTTCTGAATACCCATTTGGTTCCAATAACATGGACACCTTTAGGTTTCTGAACAAGATCTCATACATCGTTCCTGGTGAATTGATTCAACTCTTATTCCATAGCCAAGATACAATCATTGTATTTAAAAGCATCTTTTGTAGATGTTGGTTCTATAAGAGATACCAATCCATGAATATTTTCATCAGAAGGTCTAAAAGAGGATTTGGTTCTGACTAAAGAAGGTTTATCTCCCAGGATTAATTCTTCAGAATGAGAATCTCTGAGTCTGTTTTTCTTTTGTGTTGGACTCATCATTTTTCCTGGTGAAGGAGTCTATAACTCTTTAGTTTCTGCAACTTTTTCTTCTTCTTCCTCCTTGGGTTCTGAGAAATTAATCTGCAGATCTGCAAACTTTTCAACTAGCTCTGACTTTTCAGAGTCATGCTTATCATCGAATCTGACATGAATTGATTCCTGCATATTTTGTGTCTCTAAGTTGTATATTTTGTAGCCTTTAGAGCATTCAGAATATCCTACCAGTATACATATATTTGCTTTGGAGTCAAACTTTCCAAGACTCTCTTTAGTGTACAACATATAACATATAAAACCAAAGGGATGGAAATTAGAGATGTTGTGCTTTCTATTCATCCACAATTCATAAGGAGTCTTAACCATAATAGATCTTATCGAGACTCTATTCTGAATATAACATATTGTATTTACTGCCTCAGCCCAGAAGTGCTTTGCCATGTTAGTTTCTTGAATCATGGTTCGAGCTATTTCTTGCAAAGTCATATTCTTCCTTTACACAACCCCAATTTCCTGTGGAGTTTTGGGACACGAGAAATCATTGGAAATTCCTTCGGAATCAAATAATTCCTCAAAGTATATGTTTTCGAACTCATTTCCATGATCACTTCTAACTTTGACAATTTTGCAACCCTTCTCGTTTTGCACTTGAGAACAAAAGGTAGAGAATATAGAATGAGACTCATCCTTGTGTTTTAAGAAATTTATCCATGTCCATCGACTCTAATCATCCATAATGACTAGTCCATACTTCTTTCCATTGATTGATTCAGTTTTCACCAGACCAAACAAATCAATGTGAAGAAGTTCTAATTGTCTTGAGGTCGACACAATATTCTTTGCCCTGAAGGAAGTTTTCAAAATTTTGCCTTTCTGAAATGGTTGATGTTTTTTCTGTTAATTTAATGTTATTTTATACTTTGTGCATTATTAAATTGTATGTATGCTTTCATAGTCCAACTTTTAGAGAGTTGGGTGAATGCTCGACGTGTTAATCTTAAACTCGTCAGTGTATGGAAGTGGCCAAGGGGAAAGATATGTTCTCGCTGGAGGGGTTTAGTGACATGGTCATGTCCCAGTTCCCTAAGGCTTAGACCTTTCGCATCGCGAGCTGGGGGTCTGCCATGCTGGTATGACAACGGTGGAGCTCGTTCGAGGTATCCCCGTTGGGAGATTCAGTTACCCGGATGATGGGAAAATGGTTGCGCACATTTTTGTTGAGGGTTGTATTTATACCATGATACGTCCCTGTGGTCGGGAACTTTTACCCCTATTTGTGGGGTTTATTTTTCGGCAACTATTCTGCGCTTAGGATGGATTTTTAGATGTAATATTGTTTAAGGGTTTCAGTGTTCCTCGTCGAGCAAATGGTTCCCCATTCAGTTCTTCGAGGTAGTATGCCCTAGTACCCGTTTTTTATTTAACGCGATATGGGCCTTCCTAGTTGGTTGCGAGCTTGCTTTCACACGAGTCTTTCTGATTTCTGCATAGGACAAGGTTGCCTACCTAGAATTCTCTTTTGACGATTATGTTGTCGTAGCGTAATGAGATTTATTTTTGTAGGGATTATTCGCGGAGAGCTGCCCCTGAACGAACCTCCTCAACCAAGTCGAGTTCCTCCCTTAAAGCCTCATCGTTGAGTTCTTCTTCTAAAGGGGACTTTGTGTGACGAGAAGGTTCTCTGATTTCCACCGGAATGAGGTTTCCCCGGTAGTCGAGTGCGGAGTGGTCTGGTAGGCCCACAATATGTTGTGGAGCTCCTCGACCCACCTGTTCTTTACCTCTCCTAATCTTCGTCTGAGGCCCCGTAGGATGACTTTGTTTGCGGCCTCTGCTTGCCCGTTTGTCTGGGGGTGCTCGACGGATGTGAAGTGTTATTTGGTTCCTATCTTGGCGACAAAGTCTTGAAAGTTTCTATTCGTGAATTGGGTGTCATTGTCCGTTATAAGGGACTGTGGTACGCTGAATCAGGCCAAGATGTTTCTCTTATAAAATCATAAGATGTTGAACGCGGTGATTCTGGCCAGGGCCTCGGCTTCTATCCATTTGGTAAAGTAGTCAACATCCATGATCAAATATTTATTTTGGAAAGAACCTGTTGTGAAGGGTCCGAGAATTTCCATGCCCCACTGCGCGAATAGCCAGGGTGACAACATCATTTTCAGAAAGTTGGGGGGCGCAATGTGCATGTCCCCATGGCGTTGGCACTTCTTACACCTTTTTACGTGTTCTCTGGCATCGTTCTTCATGGTCGGCCAGTAATAACCAGCTTGTAATGTTTTTCGGGTCAAAGACATGCCACCCAAATGCTAAGCATTAATCCCCTCATGTATTTCTGCAGGATGTCAGATATGTTTTCCTCCTCGACGCACCTCAAGAGTGGGATGGAAAATCCTCGATGGTACATCTTGTCGCCTATAAGGACGTAGGAGGAAGAATGACGTTTAGTGGCACTGGCTTCCTTCTTGTCCTCAGGTAGTTCTCCGATTGTTAAATACTGGAATACAGGAGTCATCCAGCAACCGTTGTTACCTACGATGTTGATATCGATGGTAATGCCAGTCTTTTCAATGTTAGGACGAGGAAGCATTTCCTAGATAACGGACTTGTTCTCGCCTTTCTTACGCGTGCTTGCTAATTTTGACAGCACATCTGCTCACGAGTTACGCTCGCACGGATATGTTGAACGTCCCAGGACCTAAACTGCACAAGAATTTGCTGCACTAGAGCCAAGTATTCAACTAGATTTTTGTTCTTTGCTTGATATTCTCCTTTTACTTGTGAGGCAACCAGCTGTGAGTCGGTGAAGATCGTGACTTCCTGGGCGCCCATGTCTCTTGCGAGGCGGATTCCTGCCAGGAAGGATTTTTACTTGGCCTGGTTGTTAGATGTTGGGAAAGAGAGAACTAGAGATACCTCGATCCCGAGACCTTTTCATTTTCGAGGATGATCCCCGCCCCGCTCCCAGAAGGACCAGATGCCCCATCGACGTAGATGATACATTTGTGGGCATTTTCTGAAATGGTTTTTGTTGGGGTCATCTCCACGAAGAAGTCGGCCAAGGCTTGAGCCTTTAGAGCTTTCCTACTTTCATAATGTATGTCACATTTAGATAACTCCATGGACCCGTTTAACATCCTGCCAACCATATCTGGTTGAGCCAGAAGTTGTTTGATGGGCTGATCAGTTCTCACGACCACCGTATGTGCCAGGAAATAATGCCGCGGTCTTCTTACGACATTTACGAGTGCGATGGCGACTTTCTCGATCTGTTGATACCATAGTTATGGTCCTTGTAAAGCTTTACTTATGAAGTACACGAGCTTCTTCCTGACGGAGTGCTCTCTTAGGAGAATTGCGTTGATGGCTTCGGTATTGACAGATAGGTATAAGTAGAGGACTTCCCTGGTTGTCGGTCTGGATAGAACTTGGGGTTCTGATAAAGCTTGTTTAAGATGTCGTAGGGTCTTCTCACATTCTTCCGTCCATTCAAACGAGGCTTCTTTACGGAGTAGTTTGAAAAATGGGGAAGCATGTTGGGCGGAGTTTTCCACAAATCGAGACAAGGAAGCGAGCATACCATTTAAGGATTAAATTGACTTTTTTGAGTTAGGCGTAGGAAATTCCGAGAAGGCGCAGCATTTGTCGGGTTGGCCTCAATTCCTCTTTCTGTCAAATAGAAATTGAGGAACTTGCCCGCCCTTACAACGAAGGTGCACTTGTCAGGGTTGAATCGCATTCTACATTTCCTAACTTGGTCAAACACACTTTGGAGATGAGAGGTATGGTCGGACTCTTGAACAGACTTGACGACCATGTCGTCCATGTAAACTTCTAGCATGTCCCCAATTTGTGATTGGAAGACGTTGTTCATCATGTGTTGATATGTGGCTCCTGTGTTTTTTAACCCGAAGGGCATTACATTGTAGTAATAGTTTCCTGTCGGGGTCATGAACGCGGTGTGCCTTTTATCTTTTTCGGCCATGGGTATTTGGTTGTACTCGGAGTACGCGTCCATGAAGGAAAGCATTTTAAAACCTGCGGAGTTGTCTACCAACTTATTTATGTTGGGAAGAGGGTAAGATTATTTCGAGCAAGCCCGATTAAGATCAGTGTAGTCAATACAGAGGCGCCATTTCCCATTAATTTTTTTCACAAATACAGTGTTTGAGAGCCAGGTCGTGTGCCTAGCCTCAGTTACAAATTTGGCCTCTAGAAGGTCCTTGACTAATTTCTCAGCAGCTAAAGTTTTTTCTTCGGACTACTTGCGCATATGCTGGGAAACTGCGCATGCTATTGGGTTGATGGAGAACTCATGGCTTTCAATTTCTGGGGATATGCCTGGCATATTAGCGGCGCTCCAAGCGAAGACGTCAGTGTTGTTGCGTAGGCATTGCTTTAGTTGTTCCTTGACATTATCCGGGAGCCCTACACCAATACGAACTCCTCTATTGGGTTGTCTATGAAGGTTACAATTTCGAATTCATCCGCGGAAAAGGGCGCAAAATAGTTGCTTTCTCTGCGGAGATGTCTTCCCCATCCTCCATGCGGATGCGGGGATCAAGGTCGATAGCATTGATCTGAGGTGTTGGCTTCTTCTCGGACTAAATATCCTCATTCGGAGAGTCTTCATCTCTTGCGTGCTTGTTTCTTTTTGGCGTGGTTTCTATCACGGTCTGGCCTCTGTTTGATGCTTCAATGAATATTTGTGCCACCTAAATGTCACCATGAAGAGTGGCCATATGGCCTTTCTCTGTGTAATACTTCATTTTGAGGTGGATCATCAAAGGGACGGTGATGAGTTCGGCAAGTGTCGTCATCCCCATGATGCACTGATAGAGCGATGGACAATCAATCACCAGGAAGTGTGTCTTTACCGTCTTGGAGGTGACGTTCAGCTCGACGTAGCCCCATGGTCTGGTTGTGGCTCTATTGAATCCCTACAAATCGGAACCCACATATAGGGATATATTTTTTTGGTCAAGTTGTAGTGCTCAAAAGAGTGAAGTATACATGATATCGACTGAGCTTCCTTGGCCGACGAGTAATTTACGCACATCTGTTTTGGCCATATTTTCGTGGATCAACAAGGGGGTATGAGAATTTGGAGATCCGCTGAGGAGTTCCTCTTTGTAAAAGGTGATTGGTTGGGATTTCCCCTTGACTCTCTCGATACATGAAATTTGAAACGGAGATGAATCAACTAGATGCTCGAGGTTACGCCTAATGGATCCAACAGTCATCTCGTTGTAACCTCCGCACGAAATAAGCATGGCCGATGGGAAGCACTCCTAGGGGTTGTGTGATGCAAAGTATCCTGTGCATAAGAGGTATCGAGGAATGAAGAAATCCTTGGGCCTGGTGACTGACAAGGCGACTTGCATGGGGGAGGCCTCCTCGGTGACTTCGTCAACCCTCTTCGTCTCCTCTTGTCGAGGATCTCCATCTTTGACGTACTTCTTGAGATGTCCATCTTTGATGAGGATCTTGATCGTGTCTTTGAGGTGGATGAAGTCTTCGGTGACATGCCTGTGGCTGCAGTGGAATCGACAATACTTGCTCTTGTCAGTATTGGTCTTGGAAGCAGTTGGTTTGGGAAAGCGAACAAATCCTTATTTGAACTCAATGTTGATGCACTCGATGTGAATCTTCTCGCGAGGGGCGGTGAAAAGAGTGTACTCTGAGAATCGACCTGTTGGTCCTCTGCTTTCTCACGAACGATCATCTCTTCATTATCACACTCTGGGGCTTCGTCGCTATCTTTCTTCTAGTGAGGTCTCGCATTTTCCTGGTTCCTTAAATCCCGCGTATTGTACGCAGCTTCTTTTTCCTCGTACTGGATGTAAGCCTGGGCCTTGTGGAGCAGCTCCGCGGGGGATTAGGGAGGTTCAATACCCATAGCTCTTCGGAATTTGCTGTTGGGGAGCAAGCACTTCTCCAAAATATACCGCTTCATGCGGTCAGTAGTATGCACTTCGACGGCTTCTTTGTTGATTCGGTCGATGTAGTCCTTTAGGGGCTCTTCCTTTCTCTGTATAATCCCCTCGAGGGTGGCTTCAGACTTCGGGTGATGTCTAGATGCTGTGAAGTGCCTAGTGAATTGGTTTTTCAATACCTTCCATGATGTGATGGACCCTGCGGGGAGATGCTTGTACCATGACATCCTGCCTTTATGCAATGTGATAGGAAATAGCCTGCATTTGATTGCACCCTCCATGTTGTGACAATGGAGCATGGCTTCGAGGTTTTCGATGTGATCATCAAGATCGATGGTCTCGTCATGGATGGCTAGTGTAGGAGGTTTCTCGAGCCCGCGTGGGATGCGGGTTTCATTGATCTCGCGACTGAGTGGTCCGCGATGGTCCTCGTTGTCACTGCTACCAGACTCAGGATATGGGGATCTTCTCCGTCGATGACGTTCTTTGTCGTATCAGGACTTCTTGTTGTGATCCTGATCTTCAGGTGAGTGTTTGGTCTTACGGGGAGGAGATCAGGTGCATTTTCTTCCTCTTTCAGGCCGTGGACCTTTAGGAGGATCTTGCTCTCTAGGAGGAGAAAGGTGCATGGGATCCTTCCCTTTATGATCTTGTGGAGGAGACCGAGAATGACGGGGAGAGCATCTGCGATGTCGTCTCCTGGATGGTGAGGGGGAATGATGGTTGTGTTCGGGCACTTGTATATGTCTGCTCTGCTGAAAGAGGGCGAGGTTTTCCCTATTGAGGGCACTGATGAGAGCCTGAGTACCAACGTCTACGTCCGATGGGATGGGAATCGGTTCAAACACAGGATACACGTGAATGACTGTAACACCCTATTTTAATTTGACTATTTATTTAATTTCTAAAATCGATTATTTGCTTTATTTTAATCTATGTTGCAAATTATTAAGCTTAGTGACGTGTCGGAGAAACTTATTTGACGGAAATGTCGGTCTTATTAGATTTATCGATTTTATTGGATAAACTAGAATTAGTTATAATTTAATCGATTAAGGAAATTTAGAAAATAAGAAGTTGTGAGGTTAAAGGATATGGTGGTCATTAAAAGAGTAGGTAAGGGTATTTTTGGAATTTGATAATTAGAATATAAGGGTTATACAAGGGAGTTAGAGAAAGTAAAACTCATTCTGTGTTTTTTTGGAGAAGGAGAACCGAGAGGAAAATCAAGAACATGGAATCGGAAGAATCGGAAGAACGAGAAAAAGATTCAATCGGAAAGCGATAAACTTAAGGTAAGGGGTGTTTAATCTTGATTATTATAATTGATTAGGAATTGATTAGTAATAGTCGTAGGAAATTTGGAGAAGATGAAACGTGTGTGGAGAAATTGGAGAGAAACTGAAATCGTATAATGTCTGTGAATACTTTTAGGAAAAATTGTGTGTAATTGGAAATTGAAATTAAGTGAAAACATAATAGGTGGAATTTTTATGAAACCCCATTCCAGAAAGGGGTGGCCTGAGCCACCCATCCAAATTAACATAGGTGGCTTGTGCCACCTGGGAATTTGAACTAAGAAGAATTAATTAAATAAAGTGGTTTTCATGTGGCTGGTGCCACATGAAGGTGGCCAGCGCCACCTGGTATGCTTGGAAGGGTGGCTTGCGCCACCCATGAGAGGGAGATCACGTGGTTTGTGCCACTTATGCAATGGGAAGGGTGGCTTGTGCCACCCAATGTTATCTTGGGGTGGTCTGTGCCACTCCCACGTGGCCTGAGCCACCCAATAATTTATGATTTGTCCAGTTTTGGTATTTTTCAGTCCAACTTCTGTAATTCATAATTTTGTTCATGAAAATATGAATTCTATAAAATAAAACTCAGAAGTCGGATACAGAATAATAAGGAAACTGAACATTTTCTGTTTTTTGTAAGTTTAACAAATGAGGTTTAAGAGTAGTAGTGGATATTTTAGTGAATAATTCCTGTCAAAATAAATAATGTGAATGTCCACTGTTTGTGAAATTGAGTATGTGCTATATGTTGCTGTGATTTTTGTGATGCTATGAGAATTGTGAAATACATGTTGTATGTTTTGGATATTAAATTTTGAGGGTAATTTGAAATATATGATTGAATAATGATGCGTTTTGACTAGCCGTGGTCGTTTTTATTGTTGTGCGCATCATGCATTCATAGCATTTATTAGGACAAATTGTCCAATGAAATTTTGCTGGATGAAGATCCATTGATGAATTTCAGGAAGGTAATGTACATGATAGCCTTAATCCCATAGTGTGGATTAAGTGCAAATTGTGGTGTGCTCTGGTTCCAAGTGGGAATCGATCCTATTGGTGGGGATCTTTGGAGATAACGATGACTAAGTCATCGGTGATGTTTTTGTACCGCATGCTTATAGTCCTTTGAGTTGCATTAGCATTGTATTTTGACATTTAGTTTTGTGATGAGTGTTGATTGAATTGTTATGATGATCTTTACGAGTTATATGACAAATATGAGTATGTTATTGATATCATTTTTATGAGACTTTAACTCTATCAATTTCTTGAATCTCTTATAATGATTATGATTACTCACCCTTTCTGCTTGGAATTGTTGCCTCTTTCGTGGATAACTTGCAGGTAATCAGGAGTAGTGTAGGAAGCTTAGGAGTTGCTTCAGGGTGTGTCATTTTAATTCATAGAAGTAAATGGAGTCTTGCTATGATACGTGACATCGAGATTGGGAATTTGTCTTTTTAGAATATTTCATGTTTTGTTGATTTTGAAGATTTTGAGACGTTTTGATGATTTTTCCTTTAATTGAAGCTTTGAGTTATAAATCTTGAGATTTTTTTCGAACCATGTGATTTGTCTGAGTTATACCTTAGGGTATTTGTCACTCCCGGTATTTCCATCCTGATACAAAAGCGAAAGTGGCGCGGAAAAGGGAAGAGTCGTCATCCAAGCATTTTTATCCCGAAGGAACGGGAAAGGTAATGTTGCGCAAACCAGAAGAAAAGAAAAGGAAGGACACAGGTCCTGCAAACCAAAGAAACTGGGTTCGGGAGTTGGTTACAACCTGGGAAGGTATTAGCTCCCCAGATCGTCCTCCTTACCTGACAGGATCCACGCTTACAAAGAAATTGTTTCAAAGGGTGAAGAAATAAAAGTTGCTGCAAAAACTGAGACTGAAAATGGAGAAAAGAAAAGAAAAGGGGGAATGTAGGGAAAATAAAAGAGTGCTCAAAAGGGCCTGACCCCGCTGCCTACATACCTCATCTGGATATGAGGATCAGAGTCTCCGTAGTTCCCCTAACTAGGAGTGGAAAATGATTTCTTGTGTTTTAAGGCTAGAACTGCTTATGTCAATGCTCAGGTGTTGCAGGCTCGGAAGACGAGTGCGTTACCATCTTGCAAAGTGACAAGTAGGAGCAAGTTCATACGTAAAGAGTGAAGGTGATGAGAAAAGAAGTCCCGAAGGAGAGACGCTTATTCTTTGTCTAGTGTTTTTTATGAGTTTTTTATGAGTGTGACACAAGGAAGTGAACTCAAGTCCTTTTCCATGGAATGTGTACTTGCTACTACATTCCAAGATGGAATAATAGAACAACCACATCCAAACAAGGATAAAATCCCCAGAGCTTGGTCCATGGACTAGGGCATAAGCTCACTAACTTGTTGAACTTTTTAGGTGTTTTTGTATCTTTTGTGAAGAAGTATCTTTTATGATTTTCTTTATGACAATAGTCTCATGATCAGACTTGTGCATCATGCTAGACAAGCTTGTACTATCCCAAGATGGGAATACTACAAGTTCCCCATGTAATAGGGATATACACAAGAGACTACTTCAACCATTTATTTTAAGTTTTTTTTGGTTTTTGTATGAAGATGAGAAAGAGAAGAACCCAAAGGGAGCAAAGATAAAACAACTAAGGAAGACTAATCAAAACCTAATGTTCTCATGCAGAGGATGATCCTAGGTTAGTGAGGTTTCAACTATCCTAAAGAAGAAGGAAAAAAGAAAAGAAGAAGAAGAAAGAATGTAGAATATCAACTTACTTCTCCTAAATAAGTTAAGTTGTACTATAAGGGGGATGGAAAGATGTTAAGCAAATGATGGCCTAAGCACATATTATGAACAAGTATGAAAGCATAAATGAGAATAGAAAAAAGTTGGAGATGTGGAAATCTCATCCACATCTCTCACTTACCAGAGCCCCTGAAACTGTTAGAAGTAATCACAAATGATAAAAGAAGTTCAAACAAGTATAAGACAAGTAAGAAATAAGTTCTAAGCAAAACAAAACTATCAAAGTCAGAACCTAAAGGTCAGGAAAGAACTCTAAGATTAGTCATGCAATGTTAACCAAAAGGAAATGGGAGAAGCATCGAGCAAACAAACAAGGCATTAAAGGAGAAGTGAGGTGAAAACATGAGATTAGAAACATCAAGCAAGTCAAAAATGAACCACAATCACCAAGGTTAGAACCTAAACATTGTCAAGAAGTTCCTAAGAAGGAGATCCAAACATCATGGGAGGCATACAAGTTCATACAAGATTAATTTAGAGAAACATGGAGAAGTTTGAGGTGTTGTGAAACATACATGTGCAAAAGAAGCTTAGTGAACAAGTTAACAACAAATGATCAAGAACAAATTTATCACACCAAATCCAGGGGTCAAACATCAAGTTAAAAAGCATAAAATAAGTTTTAGGAGTTGGCACAAGTTCCCTCCTATCCTAGCAAGCAAGCAATGGTCATATAAACATCAAATGGGGACATGTTAAGAACAAAAATTCAAACATATATCAAGCAAGTCCTGAAAATTTCATAATTAAGCATCAAGACACTTTAAACATGTAAGAACAATATGCCAAAATCACAAGGCAAGAATCATAAGCAAACTAAATCAAACAATGCCTCAAAGGTCACTTAGGGTTTCAAAAACTTCTTCACAAAACAATACCTCAAAATAAATCCAAACAAACCCTAAAATTTATGATAAAAATCTCTAACATGCTTCAACCAGTGAAGAATTCATACCAAAAATAATTACCTTGATATCTATTATATAACTCACCAATGAAATTCCCCAAGGCAGATTGTGCATAAAAGGAATGAAAATAAAAGAAAATAAGTCTCATAATTAATTCAAAAAAGAAAAATAATAAAAAATGAAAAATAAAAAACATGACAAATTAAAGAAAATTAAAAGAAGTCTTCATGATTTATCTCAATATTTCTCAATGTCTCTAACTATTTTAAGAAAAATTAGAAATGAAACAATTAACAAAAAGAAAATAAAATAAAACAAAGAGCCAAGGGAGGTTAGAATAGCATTGGGTCCACGTTAGAAACAAATTGGGCTCAAATAAAGGGGGGGGGGGGGATAGCACACAAATCCCAAACCCAACCAGCACAGTCAACTCTCTTATAATAAATCCTATGTCAAAAGTCAGCCCTAACTATAACCTTCTAATCCATCCAACGCACACCACTAAGTCAACAGATCAAGTCAGTCCACCAATCCAATGGTCCACAAATAACGCACATGATAATAACAATACTCTGGAAAACAAAAAGAATAATATGAAAAAAGAAAACACGTGAGGGGGAGTGAGACTTTTTAATGTGTTGTCAGCGTGACAATCGTTCGGATCATAAAATCAATGGCCACGATTACTTCTTCCTCATTTACCCTGCAGTTCAAACTCCAAAATCTGGTGACCGGAGCTAGGGCCCCGGCACCGGAAAATTCATGCATATGAACAAAATTCAACAACAACACACAAAAAGCTCCAAGATTCAGGCATGGTGACTTCAAATCAAAACTCAAAATCCACAAACAAACAACATATCAAGCCAATCGAAGAAAACAAAGTTTCACATCCAAACTTTAAATCAACAATGCAACTTCAATACTCAACCATTCTTAAAATAAACCATATCAGAATCATCAGTGAAGTGAGTAGATCAAGATTCACACACAAAAAGCAAGATCTAGATCTAAAGTTTAAGAAGCTCACCTGAAGTTGAAGACCTTCAAAATCACCAAGAATTCCCTCTGAATGGTGCAGATCTACTTGATTTGATCTCTTCTTGCAAAATAAATGCAAGACGGAGCTTGAAGAATCCTGGATTTGAAGATTCGAAAGCTTTTGCCCTGAGCTGCACCTCAAGAATCCTTCACTTTTATCTCCAATGGATGGCAGATTCACACTTCTTATGACTCAAGGATGAAGAATGCACAAAATTCTGAGACAATGTGTTGGTGTGGAGGGTGATTCGAAGAGAAAAGCAAAAATACAAGAGAAATTGGATATGAGAAATGAGAGTGGCTAAGGCTGTGCAATTGGTGTGATTCGCTTATATATGAAATGATTTTATCACTGATTAGGGTTTTGGAGTGTGTGGGAGCAAGGGAAATGTGATTCCAATAGTTTTGCAAAATTGCATGAAGTGTGTGATGTGGTCATTCATGCGCGTAAACCTCTCCCCATGTGAACAATATGATTCAAAATGAGTCCATAATCACCCTTGGATTGATCTTAGGGCTTAGAAACAAGTGAGTCATGCTTTTTGAATGGTTTTTCAAAAATGCACTTTGAGAAATAACCATGTATCAAGCCACGAAATTTTGGGATTCTTTGCACAAAATCAATTGTCATGGCTTATACTTGAATGTTATTATCAGCTTTTGTCCATGTCATGCCTTGGAAATGAGATATGAATGCTTTTGCAATTGATAGAAACTTGAAAAATAAGGTAAAAACCCTAAATTGCACCAACTTTCTTTGGCCATAACTTTCAAAATATAAAGGCTATGGTCATGTTCTTGGACTTTTTGGAAAGGGGAGAAGATGCTCTACAAGTTTAATGTTTGAATAAAAATCATTTGAAATCATCTTGTCCATGAAAGAATTGAATGAAAGTTAGGGTAAAACTTTTGTTAAAGATGTTTTTATAAAGATGTGACATCCGTAATTTTTGATGATAAACTTATTTTCCTTAAATAAATCGTATTTTTATTTGGGGTTTAGATGTGTGTTACATTAGTGGTATCAGAGCAGGTCGGTCTTTCCGGCCAGGTTGTTTAGAGTCAGTCTTGTTCAATCGATAAGCATGTGTATAATATCAATGTTTTGTTCTATCTAACCTTGATTGTTGGTACTCAAAATGGATGGAAGAAACGATGATTCCATGGTTGCCGCTTTGTAAGCTGTTGCTCAAGCTATGTAACAGATACCCAATGCTGGAGGGAACGAGGGTCCTCGTGTCTTGGAGGCGTTCCAGAGGAACAATCCGCCTACCTTTGAGGGTCGGTTTGATCCCGATGGGTCACAGGCTTGGCTCAAAGAGACCGAGAGGATCTTTCGAGTCATGGACTGCTCGGATGATTAGAAGGTGTGTTTTGGGACGCATATGCTGAAGAGAGAGGCTGATGTCTAATGCGTTAGTACTCGTTGTAGGTTGACTTATGGAGGTGGTGCTATTACTTGGGCTGTGTTCAGTAGAGAATTTTTGAGAAAGTATTTTCATGAAGATGCAATAGGTAATAAAGAGGTTGAGTTTCTCGATTTGAAAAAAAGGGAATATGACCGTGACTGATTATGCTTCCAAATTTGTGGAATTGGCTGAGTATTATCAGCATTATAGAGAAGAAACTGCTAAATTTTCCAAGTGTGTAAAGTTTGAGAATGGGTTGCGTCCGGATATCAAACGGGCAATTGGCTACCAACAAATTCACAGGTTTGAGGAGTTGGTGAAAAACAGTAGAATCTATGAAGAGGATAGCAAAGCTCATTTAGATCATTACAAGAATTTAAGTGATAAGAGGTGAAGGCAACATCAGAATCGTGGGAAGCCTTATGATGCTTCAATGGACAAGGGAAAACATAAGACTGCTGATGAGAAGAAAAACAGTGGGGGAGGAGTTGTTGCTCCTATCAAGTGCTTTAGGTGTGGAGAACCTGGTCATCACTCTAGTGAGTGCGAGAACAATGTTTAGAGATGCTATAAGTGTGGGAAGACAGGTAATCATGCCTATGAGTGCAATAATGCTAGCCCTACTTGTTTCAATTGTGGAAAACATGGCCATATCAGTACTCAATGCCAGAAATCGAAGAAGAATGTTGTTGTTGCCCAGACTAATGGTAGGGTGTTTGCTTTGAGTGGTACCGAGACTCCTTCAAAGGACAACTTGATTCGAGGTACTTGTTTTATTAATGATGTTGAATTAGTTGCTATTATAGATACTGGAGCTATGCATTTGTTTATTTCGTATGATTGTGCGACTAAATTGGGTTTGAAATTATCTGAGATGAATAGTAGCATGATAATAGATACTCCTGCTATGGTTCTGTTACTACTACTTATGTTTGTTTGAAATGTCCTTTGACTATTTTTGGAAAAAGTTTTATTATGGATCTAGTGTGTTTTCCATTACATCAAATTGATGTTATTCTTGGTATGAAGTGTCTGAAATTCAATTATGTCCATATCAACTGTTATGCTAAGACTGTGAGGTTTCCTGAGTTGGGTGACAATAGAGAGTTGATGCTCTTATCTTCTAGGCAAGTGGAACGACTTGTAGGGGAGGAAGCTTTGATGTTTGCAATATTTTCATCCTTACAAGTTGATCGTGAAGCTCTAAGTGTTGAGTTACCTATTGTTTTTGAGTTTACGGATGTGTTTCCGAATGACGTAAGTGATCTACCGCCAGAGGGAGAAATTGAGTTTATCGTGGATTTAGTACCAGGTACAAGTCTAATGTCTATGGCTCCTTATCGGATGTATGCTTCAGAACTGAGTGAGTTGAAGAAGCAATTAGAAGACTTACTGGAGAAGAAGTTTGTTCGGCCTCGTGTTTCGCTGTGGGGTGCTCCTGTGTTATTGGTTAAGAAGAAATATGGTAGTATAAGGTTGTGTGTCAATTATCGACAGTTAAACAAGGTGACTATCAAGAATAAATATTTTCTTTCGAGAATCGACTATTTGATGGTGTAATACCCCAAAATTTGCCCTCTCATTTTTGCATAACATCTAGCATAGCATTTAGCATACTCAAATTCATGTCATGAACAAAAACATTGCATCATATTCATCATAACTGAGGTATAGGTTTGTGATCAATGACTGAAGCAATTGAAGGCTATACAAAGACAACCAAAGGGCAATATAGCTTCTCAACCTTGTGCAAAGGGCTCACAACATCCCACAAGTCTTTATTTGAGGCCACAAGTCTTGAAGAGAAGTGAATTGATCTAAGGATGCAAGCAGTGCAACTATCCTGAGGAAAAAGGCCAAATTAGGGTTTCCAATTAACTGGGCTTCTTAATGAAGTTTTGATCCAAACTTGATTCTATTATTTTCTACATGATGTCAAGTACCTATGGTTAAAATTTCATCCATGGATTCATTTTGGAAGGGCTTCAATTGATCAGTGGACTGAAAATCAGGGAATTGGGGAAAAGTCAACCAGACTGAGCAAGAGGTCAACTCCTGACTTTTTGATAGAAAAATCATGAAATTAGAGTCATAAGAGTCCTATGGACCAAAGTTTGATCAAGAAACGATGGAGAAATAAAGAAAAAACAATTTTGATTGTGTATGTATCGATACATGCTTGTTTTGCATCGACACAAGTCTTTGTCAATCACAAAAAACGAAGTTGCTTCTGTATGGATCGATACATTCAAATTTTGCATCAATACATGTTTCTTTATGATATGTATTGATCCATGCAAGGGTTGCATCGATACATGCTTCATTGTGTTTCTGGAAATAGGTTATGTATCGATTCATTCGTGATATGTATCGATGCATGATTGAATTAACTTGCTGGAAATAACCAAAGCTTCAGTATGCATTGATGCATACATCTTTGTATCGACTCATACATGTTATATAACTAACATGTATCGACTCATACAAGTTTCGCATCGATGCATAAGTCTGTTTTTCTGCTAGCAGCTTCTGTTTGACATGTAGAAGAGCATGAGAGTTCAGTTTTCATGGGGCTGCATTTGTGAGTGAATTGTGCTCACAATAAAAGTGAATTAGCTTCACAATTTACTTCAACTCAAGCATAAACCATTTCAGGCTGCATCATACTTCACCCTCAATATAACAAGCATAAACATCACAACATGAGATCACACCCTAGAGCTGCATAACTAATTCCAACTCACCTCTAACAAACTTGACTCAGTTAACTCAACTTCTAACTATTAACTGAGCTGGTTAAGGGCTTAACCCAAGTTATATAAGCTTTCATCTCAACTGAATCCAGAACACACTTCATTTTTGCTCAGAATCACATCAAAAATCATCAAATTCTCTCTAGCATTGCTTCTTCATTTTGCTTCAAGGAAGCTTCATCTTCATCAACCCTGATCCAAGCTTCATTAATTCATCATCTTCATCACTTCACACACCATTTCCATGGATTAAAGGGCCTGAAACTTCTAAGATCAACCTCTGCATCTCCTTGAGCTTCAACTGCATTTTGAATCGAATCACCTCAAACTTCATCAATTCAATCTCAATCTTCATCAAATCATCATCAACATCATATTTGGCATTGGATCCATGAAGTTTATAGCTTGAATCATCAAGAATTTACCTCTGCACTTTTTTGCACCAGATCCAATTTAGCAAGATTATTTAAGCATAGAGTGTTTATTTCACTCCAGCCACATCCAAGATCAATCAAGGAATTCATAGGAGCCTCATCTCTGGATTTCTTCAACCATTAACCTCACTGCATTTCAGGTTCTTCTTCAATCTTTTCTTGCTCGACTTTAATGTATTTTGATTGTTTTGTGGTGTCTTGAGCTTAATAAAAGCAATGTGATGTCTGGATAGTTGATAGGCTTATTAGAAGCTTAGATTCATATTTTTAGGTGAAACTATTTGGCTTCGATTAGCATTATCCAGGAACCCTAAGTGAAATTTGAACCTAGATATGTGATCAGTGCAAGGAGACGAGTTCAACCATGGTCTTAGTTGTCATTTTAGTGAAGTTTTGGTCCAAGCCCTAGAAACAGGTCATCGGAGAAGGTAACCGGAACTCTTCTTCGGTGACCGGAACAATGCCTTAGCTTTTATTGTGAGAACATAACACAACCCTTGGATCGTTTCAATCTAACGCATCATATTTTGACACCACATTAATGAATCACATGCTATGCACATTATAACACCCCAAGTTTACCCTCTTATTTGTTAAGCATCATCATCGTATCATAATCATTATAAGCATGTCATATCCTTGGCATCTTTGCATAGAAAAATAAAGCATAATACTCTCATGTTCTTGCATTGGGCATATGATCAACTATTGGTGTATTTGAGGCATTACAAGCCATAGAAAGAGGCCAAGTAGACTTGTCCAAGTCCCATGAAGAGTCTACATGACATTCACAAGCTCTAAATCCTTTACAAGAGCCCAGAAGGTTGGGAGGTCATCAGAGAATCCAAGCTAAGGCAAACTCCTGCACATTGGTTCTCAAATTAGGGTTTCACTTTCAAGCATGAATTCTTTGTGACTTTGGCCATTTCATGTGGGCAAAGTCCTTCATATGATAAGAGGTTCCTATGGATGAAATTTGGTGAGAAAATTCCTTGTGGAAGGCAGTTATTTCATCAGTTGCTTGCATAAGAAGAAATTGGTCAACTGTGCAATTAAAAAGTCAACTATGAGAATTCAAGGGGGCCAATCCAATTTTTCAAGTCAAGGGATGTCCTTAAGGCCTTAGAAGAGGTTTGGCAAAGTCAAAGATTAAGAATCAAGGGGTTTTGAAGAACTTTCCATTTTTGGCACATGGCTTGTAATGAAAGTTTCCATTTTTGGCAAGTTTTGCCCTAATTTTCAAAGCTTTCTTTCATGATGAAGATGACATAAAATGAGTTTCCATTAAACATGAAAGTTGTAGGGTATGGTCTCCCATTTTCAGAAATTACAGGTGCATTTTCATAGGCTTCATGAATCAAAAGTTATGGTCTTTTGAAGTTCACTTGTTTTTAGGGTTTTACCATTATTTCAAGTTTCCACCATTTGCAAAAGCCTATTTACTTCAATTCTAAGCTATCCTATGGACAAATTTGAGTCACTATATCACAATACATGGCATGAAAGTCATTTGGCTCAAGAAATCTCACCAAAATCGTGCATGGAATATGAGTTATTTCACTAAGTGCAAAAATGCAAAAGCATTCACAAAGCATGATCCACTTACATCCAATGGCCAAGATTGATTCAGTGGTAATTTAGGGATGAAATGAGATCAGCATGTGCACAAGGAGATAGGATTGCACAAGCCATTCACCTCATCGCCACTTTCATGCAAAATTGCAAAATGATCCCTCTCACACAAATCCTGCCACCACTCACCACAAAACCCTAATCAGTGTAATACATGAATGATATAAAAGCCATTGCACACATGTTTCAGCCCTAGCTCTCTCTCATTCCTCAGTTTCAAAATCTCATGCACAAAAGCAAAACCCTTCTAATTTCTCTCTCCAGGCTCTCATTCTCCAATCTCTTTCCATAGTCTTTATCCTTAAGCTTCAAGGATCTCATTTCACCCATTGATTTAAGCTGAAGCTGAAGTTTCATTGAAGTGAAGTTCAGAGCAAGAGGACTCGGGTTTTCAAATTCAAGCCTCTTCAAGCTCCATCTTGCATTTATTTTGCAAGAGGAGGTTCAAAGAGGTGGATTTGCACCATTGGCAAGGTTTTCTTGGTGTTTTGTGAGATCTCCAGGTTCAGGTATAACTCTAAATCCATGGATCTCTAAGTTGTTTTTATTATGTGCTTCTTGATCTTTGTGGTATGCTGATTGCACTGAGCTTTCTGGTTTCGAAAATGATTGACTATTAAGTGAGATATGTTAAATTTCAGTTTGGTATATGATTTTGTTCTTGCTCGATTTGGCTTATTCACTGATCATTTGAAATTTTCATTGCCATATTTGGATTCACCATGATTTGATTAGTTGATCTGGAGGTTTGTATACATTTATGTGCATGTTTGTTCTTGCGTATTGTCGCTCCCACCAAAATGACACCCAAGGTCAGAAGGGGTACAGACGCGAACGGTCGGCGAAAGAGGAAGAGGACACACAAGGGTGAACTCAAGAGAAAAGAGTCGCCAGCTAGGCATTTTTATCCCGGAGGAAAGGTAATGCTGCATAGACCTAGGAAGATATGGATAAGACGGTTGCGAACCAGAGAGACTGAGAAAGGGGGTTGGTTACAACCTGGGAAGGTATTAGCACCCAGATAGTCCGCCGTACTCGACGGGATCCACGCTTAAAAGATTTGTGTTTTAAAGGGGTAGTGTCAGTGCAATTTGTGTATCAAAGCTGGAAAAGAATGCAAGTGTCAGTGTAAAAGAAAAGTGAAGTGTATAAAAGAAGTGTCAGTGTGAGAACAAGGATGAAATGCTCATGACTATGAGGCTTAAAGAATAATGCTGAAAGAGGGGGAATATACAGAGACTTTTGTTCGATAACTGTTAAGTTATGCCTACGTATCCTCTCGTGCAATGAGGAAGTCAGAACACCGTAGTTCGACTCAAAGAGACTGAAAGATAAATTGACTTGTGAACTGCTTGCTTGTCTATGCTCAAGTGTATGACCTGTCTGGCTCAGGTGCAAACTGTTTTGCATTAGACGGAAGAAGCAAGTTCTCGTTTGTGAGTGAATGAGATGAGAAAAGAACCCGGAGGAGACGATTATTGTTTGTTTTTTGTGTTTTCAGTCTTTTATTGCTTTTTGAGGGTTGTCATAAGAAAATGAGCTTAAGCCTAAACCAAGGGTTAGTAAACTCATCACATCCTCCCTCCGATTAGGGGTAATGAGAATACCTTAAGTATGAGGTAAACACCTCACACTTAATCACCATGATGTAGGATTAAGATCATTAACCTACTTGTGATTATTTAAATGTTTTTGGAGTTTTTGTTTAGTGTTGAGTAATGAGATTAAGCCATAATCAAGGATTTAATGGACCCATTACACCATCCTAATAGAAGGATAATAGATGAGAACATTTAAGCTAAGGAAGATACCTCAACTTAATCCATGATTAGGGATTAACTTCATGACAAAACAAAGCCTTTGTTAGATGGATTTTGTTTAATGGTAAGATTAAGAAGTGAATTTTATGGTTTGTAAGACAACTTAAGGGGGACTTGTCCATTAACACTAGGGTTAGTCCTTCTTAACCAATTAAGGAAGAATTAGAACCCTAATGCAAGGCCCAAGTTACAAGCTAAATGTCTTGATTATTATTAGATGAATTGATTAAAGGATTTAAACACATTAAGGGTTTAACACTTAGGATTAAAGTTATACACTCCATCCTAATAGAAGGATGCAGGCATAAGCTTAATCACAAAGCCTTAAAGCCTTTAGGGTTTAGTCCCTGATTATGAGGTGAGAAGAGAAGACTCAATGATGACACAAAGGTAAAAGCTAAAGGGGGGGACTAATCAAAACCCTAATTATTGTCATGCTTAGTTGTTCCTAGGGTTAGTGAGGTTTGCAAGAAGATCTTCAAGGAACCACCAAGGAGAGAAGCAGATGAGAGGAGCAAGAAGCAAAGAGAAGCAAAACAACTTGCTTCATTTAAGAAGACAAGTTGCTTGAAGAAAAAAAGTAAGATGAACAAGAATGAGCAAGCTCAATCCAATACACATACAAAAATGCAGCAAATGAATTATGAAAGAGATGAAAAGAGAATATGAGAAGTGAAGGCAAATTCACTTCTCAAACAAACTTACCACCTGAAATGTTAGCATAAGAAATGAAATGCAATGCAAATGAGATGGAATGTGATGATGCAAACCAAAACCAGGAGCATAAACATGGTATTAATGATGCTAAGAGATGATGCAAACATGAGGCAAGGCAAGATGATGATCAAACAAGTATGAGGATGCAAATGAGGCATGCATTTGAACCATGGATGTTCATGAAAAGTTATGAAATGCAAATGACATACAACATGGCAAATGAAAGATGAAATGATCAATCATAGTTCTAATATGTCCTAAGGTGTCTTATGAATCAAATGAATGCACAAAAAGTCATGGCAAGTCATTAGATGCAAGCAAATGAGACATGGATGCAAAAGGATGCACAAATTAGGGTTTATGATCAACACACCAAGAAAAATTCAAAATCAGAAGCATATGACATGATAAAAAATTGAAAATGAAATAAAAGATACCCTAAACCTATACAAGTTCACTTCCCAAAGGAGAGGATCCAACTCTTAACCTAGTGTAAGTTATGAATTTCCTAAAATTGCTAGGGTTTTGGGGTACCTCAACAAGAAAAATGCCAAACAAAATGAAAATGAAAGATCAAATCAAACCAATTTTATCCTATAAACTACATGCTATAAAAGATGCAATGCAAAAAGAATCATCATCCAACTCTCAAAGGTTAGGCAGAAATGATTTTTCAAAGTTTGAACCAAAATATTACCTCAAAATGAATTTAATTCCATTGAAAATGATCAAAAGGCATCAAGAACAAAAAAGAAATTTGGTTTGAGGGTTGGACAATGTTTCTAAATGTTCCTAAATGCAACATGAATTTTTTTGTGATTTTTAAATACCTAAATGTATTTTTAATTAATTAATTTTCATTAACTAATTAAAAATAAACATTTAAATGATTTAAAAATAATTTTTAATGCAAAAAATAAAAATAAAAATATTTTTGTGTTCTGAAAATTCATGAAACCTTTGACAAAAAATTTCATAATTTTTTAATGATTTTTGCTATTTCAAAAAATTCGTACAAATTAAATATGAAACAAATGAAAATAAAATGAATTTAAATGAAAAAGGGGAAAGTCAACTGATCTGAGGGTTGTGGTTCAAACCTAGGACGCGGGAATTGACCAGCACGCGCATCTGGACGGCCAGAATTCAAACTTCCCTAATTAAGTCATTAGCCCTAATCCTAACCCTAATCACATTCAGATGACCGGAACAGTGTTCCGGTCATCTTCTCCGGCCAGCCAAAATCCCAATCTCTCTCAAAACGTATCAAAACCTCACCAAACTCTCCAGAATCAATCTATGAACATCACTAATCATAAACCCTAAAACAAACAACATTTATTTTTCGTGAATCAAAGGAAACAAGCAAAAACGTTTTCACGGGCAAACATTCAGACATTGAATACATGCTTGTTTCTGGCTCATTTTCAAAAATAAATAGATCCCCATGATCAGGGCAACATATAGAACAATATTCTAACAAGAAATCAAAGTTCTGGAAAATTTGTTCATCATGTTACCTGAGATTGAGCTTTCAGTCCAGGAGCTTTCTGCTTGCCTCTTTGCCTCAAAATGATCCCAATGGTCCTCTTGATGAAGTTATGAAGCTTGGTTGGAGTTTAAAATGGTTGGTTTGTGAGTTTGCAGAAGTTCTGTTCAGGAGAGGTGAGACATCGTGTTTTGATTTCAGGGGGTTTCAAGGATGAATGAGGGCAGGGATGTGATTAGGGGAGTATGCTGAGATGTTCTATGAAGTTTTCTTGGATTTTTTATGCTTGTGTGAGGTGTTTCGAATGAAAATGCATATGAAGCATAAACTTGGAACTATGGCTTATGATCTGTTTCAGGCTTGTGTGTGTGGTGTGTTATGATGCATTTGGTCCACTTATCACAACTAGAGAGGTCAGAGAAGTTGGTGTGGCACAGACTGATTGGTATGGGTCTTTTTGCAAAAAGTCCAAGTTAGGTGTACTTGAGGTATGGGCAAGTGTGAGGCTGTGATAGGGGCATGGCTTGGCTCAGCTGAGTTTAGGGAGAACCATGGAATTTGATTAGAAGCAATACAGCAAGTGGATTAGGGTTTATCATAGGTTTTGCAACTTTGTGACCTTTGGGCCCTTTTGAAGTTTCTTGATCCACAAGGCATGAACATGGGCAAACCTTTGATGCATTCTGATTTTTAGGCCTTGGCTTGTGTTTTTACAAAGGTTAGAAGTCACTTTGAGGTCTTATTTCAACTTGGCAAGTGGTTTTGCAACTTTGCCTCTTTGGTACATAACTTGAAATTATGTGATTTTTCCCAACTTTGACAAGCCATAACTTTTGATCCAAAATTAATTAGAATGAGTTCTTGTACTTTTTGAAAAGGGAATGATCCATTCTACAACTTTCATGACCAAAGTTTTCTCATTTGAAGCATTTTTGAATAAAAAAGCAAGGGTTGAAAAAGTTTCCCAAAATGGCAAGTTTCCATTACAAGTCATTTTCCCAAAAAGTCAACTTTGCAAATGGCTTGAAATTATTCAATTTTGTGAACTTCTAACATCTTCTATGATCAAATAAAGACCATACACAATCAAAATTATGAAGAATACCCTTTGGTTGGGTCATTGGGGGCCTCAAATGCCCTGATTTCACACTGACTTGCTCAAGAAGTCAATTCTTGACCAGATGACTTCCCCATGGAATTTCTTCATGAAAATTGATATGCATGATCCCTATGCCATATAGAGACCAATAGGAACAAGAATGACCAAAAAATTTGGAGTTATGGCCTCTGAAACCAAAACCCTAATTCTAGGTCATCTGTGCAGTTAAACCTGGCTCTGCTTCCATGCCTTTCTCAGTTCTTGTGATTTCTTGACCTCCTTGATCTTTTGAGGATATAATATGATGATTGAACATACATGGACCCCTTTGAAGTGATTTAAGAACTTTGGAGTGGCCCCACTAGTGCTTGGATTGCTCATATCACAAACCCTAGATGCAAATGACTTTGAACCAATGCAGTGAATCAAGAATGTGGTATGAGATGCTATGATAGAGTTTATGCATATGAAAAGATCACAAGCCATGGTGTGAATGGGTGAGGGAAAATTTGGGGTGTTTACAGATGCCCCTATTCAAACATGAGTTAGCTGTGCAGGATGTAAGCAACGGCTTAACAGGTAAACAAGATAACTTGTGGTTGAATACCAAAGACAGTCCAAAATTTGCACTCACAGAATGAAGAAGAAAAGGGATATAGATTGTAAAAGCAAGTAAAGTATGATTATAAGTGCGGGCGACGGAGGACGGCCATCGGGCAGAGGACGACTGCTGGGGATGAAGCAATGACGGGGACGACCGACACGCTGGGGAAGATGCGGAAAATACAGCAGTGACGGGGACGGCCGACAAGCTGGGGATGCAGGAAATTATGATGGGGAAGGCCATCAAGATAAAGTTATAAGACTCTTTGGGGATTATAGGTAAACGAAATAAATGATGGGGTACGGTCATCAAAGGTGAAGGACGATCACCTAGCAGGGGACGGCTGCTCTGTTGGGGATAAGATGAGGGACGGTCATCTAAGGTGAAGGACGATCACCGGGAAAGGTACGGTTGCCAAAAGCATCGCGACATAGGACGAATGTCGGATAAAAAGGTCGACGATAGGGACGGCCATCGGATAAGAATGATGAAGGACGATCATCAAGAAGGTGAAGGACGATCACCTAGCAGGGTACGGCTGCTCTCAGGGTTTATCATGACACAGGACGAATGTCAGATAACAAGATCAACGATGGGGACAGCCATCGGATAAAGTGATGAAGGACAATCATCAAGAGGTGAAGGACGATCACCTAGCAGGGGTCGGCTGCTAAAAAAAGTCACGACATAGGACGAATGTCGGATAAGAAGGGGTTCCAATGAATAGAGACTCCACTGGGAATGATGAAGGACGATCATCAAAAAGGTGAAGGACGATCACCTGGTAGGGTACGGCTGCCACAAAGGTATCATGACATAGGACGAATGTCAGATAGAAAAGAGATAGTTTGACAAGTTTTGTTGGGGACTTCGCTGGGAAATAGTAAACACGGACGAGTGTTTACATCCAAGAAATGGAAGGTATAAGTGTTCGGGTACTGTGTATGGATTTAAAGATGCGGACGAGCACCCTTAAGACCGTGATACGGACGAGTATCGGGTAGAAATAAACACTGACACATGTTCAGAGATGATGATACGGACGAGTATCAACTGGTTAACAAAGAACAGAGACGAGTGTCGAATCTGAGGGGACTCTTCTGGGGAATAATAGACACATACGAGTGTTTACATCCAAGAAGACCTAAGTGTTTGACACGGTGTATAGATTACAAATGCGGACGAGCATCTTTAAGGCTACGATACGGACGAGTACCGGGTAGAAACAAACGCTTGACGCATGTTCTGAGATGATGATACGGACGAGTACCAACTGGTTAACAAAGAACACGATCGAGTGTCTAATCTGAGGGGATATAAGTGATGTATACAAGATACGGATGAGTATCTGTATGAGTGAAAAGAGGATGAGTAACACGGACGAGTGTCGGAGAAAGTGTATTATAAACAAGTGTATGGTTTCCAAAGTGTTTGGGTGACTACGCTGGGGAGGTGATATAGACGGGTGTCAAGGAATTGTATATATGTATCTGTGAGTGTAAAGGGGACGCTTTGGCTTTCTACCGGGGATATGACACGGACGGGTGTCAGGAATTATCTGTATTTGTAAGAGAAATGTCTGGGCTCTCTGCCGGGGAATTTGGGGAATTTTCTGTGTATTGTTGATGGTAAGCTAGTATTTACAAGTGTTTGATTCAGAACATGGCGTATGATTATGCAATATGTTTGATTTTTGCCGTAATGCTCCGTTTTAGACGGAATGCTACGCTCTGTGGGGAGAATATGATGCGAATGTTATGATTATGAAAAGATACGATCCGGGATTCGGGTCCCGTTGCTGTGAAGATCTCTGACCGATCTGCTTAAAGTGGACATCCCAGCTAGGGATAAGATCATTGGTAGATCTGTCATGTATGGCTTAGCTTGGGGAATAAGTCATTGGTAGACATATCCTTATAATGGGGGACCCAGCTGGGTTTGTAGAAGCTTTCCTTACTCTGTTGTGATTTCTTCAAGCGTTGCTCTTCTGGATAGAGGCTGAAACTCTGTGGGGAGATGGTTCCCTGGCTTCTGTACTTGGCTGAGGAGGAATAATAAATGGCAAATCAGCTGGGGAGAAAGCACCTCCGGTGCTAATTGGGAGGTAGACTGAATAGATAATGATTTTCCAGCTTGCTGGGGTGAAGCTTTCATGCCCCATGTTGTGCTTTGAAAACCTGCAATCCTGAAAAGGCATAGAAACGCACAAGTAATCCCGAGGTATCCCTTACCGGATTCCACCGTAGGAGTTTAGACGCCCCCGGGAATAAGTATATTTCCTGCAAGCACGTATTTTAGGAGAAAAGCATCTGTATTTATGCAATCAGTATCTTAAAGACATCGGACATTCTTTGCAAACAAAAATAAAATGTACGAGACGAAACATGACTGAAAATCTAATTTTATTAATTCATGTGCCCTGAATTGGCAAGATACCGTCAAAGAAACAAATCCCCTAAAATGAGGAGATTGTTACAAATTGAGAAACAAAAGATATCGGCAATGTTGATGACGCTTCAAGGAGCTTCCCCTTTGCTATGACTCATATGACTTTTGACGTTCTTCTCGTCTTGCTTCCTGAAGAAAGCTGATTCCGAAAGAAGCTTGATCCTTTCGAAGCTTTCCAAGTTGCAAGTGATACAGACGAATTCAGAATGCAGTTGTTCGCTCATCCCCTTATTTTGCATGGATCGCCCTTTCGGGTTTTCAATCCATCGAGATACCCATTTTTGCCTGAGTTGTCCAATGCGGCTTTTCAACTCAGCGGGTGTACATTTTTTATTTATTTTCCCTTATTTTTGCCCGAGTCTTTTATTCTGTTTTTGACTCGCCGGGATGCCCTATTTTTGCCTGGACTTACATTCTGTTTTTATGTCCAGCGGGTCATTTTATGCGAAGTATTTTTTAACTGCGTCTGAATTCACAGGGGACGGGAAGTCTTCACCATCCATAGTACTGAGCATCAGTGCTCCACCGGAGAAAACTTTCTTTACTACGAATGGCCCTTCATAGTTCGGAGTCCACTTGCCCCTGTGGTCTGTATGAGGAGGGAGGAGTCTTTTCAGCACAAGATCTCCTACTTGGTACTCTCGGAGCCTGACTTTCTGATCGAAGGCTTTCTTCATTCTTTTCTGATACAGCTGCCCATGACAAATTGCAGCCAATCTCTTCTCTTCAATCAGACTTAGTTGTTCGTACCGGGATCGAACCCATTCTGCTTCATTGAGCTTAACATCCATTAGTACCCGTAAGGAGGGTAATTCAACTTCAACAGGTAGGACTGCCTCCATACCATACACAAGCTGATACGGTGTTGCCCCAGTGGATGTTCTGATTGACGTACGGTACCCATGCAAGGCAAATGGTAGCATTTCATGCCAGTCTTTGTAGGTGACTACCATCTTCTGCACAATCTTCTTAATGTTCTTATTAGCTGCCTCAACAGCGCCATTCATCTTTGGCCTGTAAGGAGAAGAATTGTGGTGTTGGATCTTGAAGTCCCGGCATAGCTCTGCCATCATTTTGTTGTTTAAGTTGGAACCATTATCAGTAATGATTCGCTCGGGAACTCCATACCGACAGATGATGTCTCTCTTCAGAAATCGGGCTACCACCTGCCTTGTAACATTTGCATAAGAAGCTGCTTCAACCCACTTGGTAAAATAGTCAATGGCTACCAGGATGAATCTGTGGCCGTTTGAAGCAGTCGGTTCAATCTTGCCAATCATATTAATGCCCCACATAGCAAAAGGCCAGGGTGAAGACATCACATTCAGAGGATTTGGAGGCACATGCACTTTGTCCGCATAAATCTGGCATTTATGGCACTTCCTGGCATAAGCACAACAGTCGGCATCCATCGTGATCCAGTAATAACCTGACCTTAGAAACTTCTTGGCCATGGAATGCCCTCCAGCATGGGTACCAAGGGATCCTTCGTGCACCTCGTGCATCAACAAGTCTGCTTCTGTTCTATCAACGCACCTGAGAAGTACCATATCAAAGTTTCTCTTGTACAGGGAACCATCAGTATTCAGGAAGAAACTTCCAGCCAACCTTCTTAATGTCTTCTTATCATTGGAAGATGCCCCATGTGGGTATGTTTGATCCTCCAAGAAGCATTTAATGTCATGGAACCAAGGCTTATCATCTTTCACAACATCTGCTGTAAATACATATGCTGGTCTGTCAAGTCTGGATACTGAGATTCGAGATACAAAGTTGGCAGCTTGAACTTTGATCATGGATGAAATGGTAGCCAGAGCATCTGCAAACTGATTCTCGTCCCGAGGGATATACTCAAGCTTGACCGTTGTAAAGAAGGTCAATAACCTCCTTGTATAATCCCTGTAAGGTATCAGATGATCCTGGTGTGTGTACCATTTGCCGTTGGTTTGATTAATTACCAGAGCTGAATCTCCGAATACAGTCAAAGTCTTGATCCTGAGGTCAACGGCTTCCTCAAGACCCATAATACAAGCTTCGTATTCAGCTTCGTTGTTAGTGCAGTTAAAAGTGAGTTTTGCCGAGAAAGGCATGTGAACTCCCTTAGGTGTAATGAGTACTACACCAACACCACGACCATTCATATTAACGGCCCCATCAAACATCATAGTCCATTCTTCTTCCGGGTCAGGCCCCTCAGTGTGAACAGGCTCTTCATGATCTTTTGCTTTTATGAACATGATGTCTTCATCAGGGAAGTCAAATCTCATAGGCTGGTAATCATCAATGGGTTGCTCAGCAAGATAATCAGACAATACACTGCCCTTAATGGCTTTCTGAGATGTGTACTGGATGTCGTATTCTGTGAGGATCATTTTCCATCTTGCAACCCGTCCGGTAAGTGCTGGCTTCTCAAAAATATACTTGACTGGGTCCATCTTTGATATCAATAAAGTAGTGTGGGTCAACATATACTGCCTTAGTCGGCGAGTAGCCCACGCTAAAGCACAACAAGTTTTCTCGAGCAGTGAATGACGTTGTTCACAGTCGGTAAACTTTTTGCTTAGGTAGTAAATTGCATACTCTTTTCGACCAGACTCGTCATGCTGGCCCAACACACACCCCATTGACTCTTCTAATACTGTCAAGTACATTATCAGAGGTCTTCCTTCAACTGGAGGCATAAGGATTGAAGGCTCTTGTAAGTATTCCTTGATTTTGTCAAAAGCCCTCTGGCAGTCTTCGTTCCACCTAACTGTTTGTTCTTTTCTCAACAGCTTGAACAAAGGCTCACAGGTTGCTGTAAGGTGAGATATGAACCGTGAAATGTAGTTCAATCTACCTAGAAACCCCCGAACTTCTTTTTTTGTCTTCGGTGCAGGCATTTCTTGAATGGCTTTAACTTTATCAGGGTCAACTTCAATCCCTTTTTCACTTACAATAAAGCCCAGCAGCTTACCAGATCGTACCCCGAATGTGCACTTGTTGGGGTTTAACTTCAATTGGTACTTCCTCAGACGCTTGAATAGCTTTAACAGGTTTACCAGGTGGTCTTCTTCTGTGAGGGACTTGGCAATCATGTCATCCACATAACATTCAATTTCTTTATGGATCATGTCGTGGAATAATGTTACCATAGCCCGTTGATAGGTTGCACCAGCATTCTTCAGTCCGAATGGCATCACCTTATAACAGAACATGCCCCAGGGCGTGATGAAAGTTGTCTTCTCCATGTCTTCAGGTGACATTTTGATCTGATTGTATCCTGAAAATCCATCCATGAAGGAGAACATCGAGAACTGAGCCGTATTATCAACCAATACATCAATGTGAGGTAAAGGGAAATCATCTTTCGGGCTGGCTCTGTTCAGGTCCCGGTAGTCCACACACATCCGCACCTTGCCATCTTTCTTAGGCACGGGTACAATATTAGCAACCCACGGTGGATAGCTAGTCACAGCAAGGAATCTGGCGTCCCACTGCTTTTGTACCTCTTCTTTAATCTTCATTGCCATATCTGGGCGAGTACAACGCAACTTCTGTTTTACTGGCGGACAGTCTTCTTTTAAAGGCAGCTTGTGCATAACAATATCGGTGTCCAACCCTGGCATATCCTGATAAGACCAAGCAAACACATCCACATACTCTCGAAGCATATCAATCAGTTGCTCTTTCACTGAATTTCGAAGGCAGGCCCCGATCTTAACCTCTTTCACATCTTCTTCCGTACCAAGATTAACCGTTTCGACCTCCTCCTGATGATGAGTGATAACCTTCTCCTCTTGCCTGAACAACCTGGCTAGCTCTTCAGGAAGCTCATAATCTTCTTCAACCCCTTCATCAGCTTGATTGATTGGATTGTCAAAGTCATACGAAGTCATAGCAGTGTTGTTGTCGGTGCAGTCTGAAGGGCACTCTCTGCAAGGGTTTAGATTGTTCATTTTAGTGATTGATTTTTAATCTTGTTTAGAAAAAAGTGAAATGAAGTTTATCATTTTGGAAAACATTGCCATTTTATTTTTGTACAAAAAGAAAAATGGAAAACAGTGAGCGGAAAAAGGAAAAGACTCATTTGCAAAAGATGTCCGATATTCATTGATTGATCCGTTTGCACAAAATTACAAGATGGCCCGATTACAAAATGAGTCTTGTCATCTTGGGCAAGATGCAAGACTTGATGCATTCTTAAAAATACAGGAAATAATAATTACTCTGCAGGAGTAACCCTTATAATTTCCTGGGAAGACCAGTTAAGGACTTGATTCCTCGGGATCCTTGGACGTATCCAGCTCTCCAGGTTGCAGTCGCTTTCTTCCTCGTCTTCCAAGTTGTTCACAGCATCCGGGGTGAGCATTCCCCCGCTGACAAAATTGGGCTTCTTGGCAGCCTCTGATTGATCTTGTTGAGTTGGTTTGTAACCCAACCCAAATTTGTCCTCCTTCTTCTCCACGGGCAGCAGCTTGCCCCAGCCTTGGGCAGTCCCCTCTTCAACAACCTTCCTGGCTTGCTGAGAAGATGTCATGGAGGTTCCTAGTACAGCAGATGCTTCATTTATGTTTAGGGCTTCAAATCCCTGGCTCATAGTTTCATGGATCTCTCCATCCATCTCAATGTACTTGTACGTAGCCAGATGGCTAACAAAGATGTCTTCTTCACCACAGATGGTGATGATCTGGCCTTCCCACTCGAATTTCAGCTTCTGGTGAAGGGTAGACGTAACAGCGCCAGCGGCATGGATCTAGGGTCTACCCAACAAACAGCTGTAGGCCGGCTGAATGTCCATCACATAGAAGGTAATTTTAAAAGTCTGCGGGCCAATCATCACAGGCAGATCAATCTCCCCAAGCACTGATCTTTTAGAGCCATCAAATGCTCTCACCACCAAATTACTTGGACGCAATGCCAAGCCATCGTACTCCAGCTTCACCAAGGCTTTCTTCGGTAGAACATTGAGTGAAGACCCAGTGTCCACCAGTACATGGGATAGAACAACACCCTTGCATTCAAGAGTGATGTGTAAAGCCTTGTTGTGGTTGCGTCCCTCAGTTGTTAAATCAGCATTGGTAAAGTCCAGTCCATGACTGGTGTTGACATTTGCCACCACAGTTTCTAACTGATTAACAGTGATCTCCTCTAGCACGTACGCCGCGTGCAGGACTTTCAATAATGCATTCCTATGGGCTTCAGAACACATTAACAGAGATAATATGGAGATCTTTGAGGGAGTTTGGTGAAGCTGATCCACCACTTTGTAATCACTTCTCTTTATAATTCTCATAAACTCGTCCACATCTTATTCAAAAGATGTCTTTGCAATTGTGAGGCAAAAAGGCGTCCGCTTCTGGTGAAGCCTCCGCCTCCCCCAATATTATCAATCTGTGGAGAAGAAGTTGAAGAATCCAAAGTGATTTTCTCCCCGCTGCAGTAGAGGTCAGAGCCATAATGCCAAGGTATGGCATTGCTACTTTCATAGGGAACTGGTCCAGGTACCGTGATGGTAACTGGACTGACTGCTGCAGAGGAGGGTACTGAAATGGTGTGCGGATCGTAGTAGATGGTGACTGGTGATCTGGCAGGAGGTGCCACTGTTTGTTGTTGAAAGTTGTTGTCTGGAGGAACACTTGACGGATCATAATAAATAGTGACTGCTGAGATATCTTCATTAATTGCTATTAGCGTTGTAGAAGATTCTGCTGAATAAAGGGATGCTGATGTTGTAGAAGAAATGGTTGTTGTCATTTGGTTTGTTGAAGTGATGGATGAAGCCATTGTTGATGATATTGATGAATTGGTCGGAATGATTGTTGTTGCAGTTGTAGAAGAATCAGGAATTGTTGTCAAAGGAATTGCTGGATTTGTAGGCGCCGTTGTTGAGATCTGAAGTATACCACTTTTGATAAGACCATTTATGCCGCTTCTCAAATTATCACACCCGTTGACTGAAATGTTGCAGTACCCACAACCGAGCTCACACCCGGGGAACATCTGGCACTCTAGAAGCTGAGCTTTAATTTCGACCAGAGGTGTTCGAATCTGTCCAACACTAGTGATTAAGAAAGATGGCTTGTCTTCCTCAATGGCATTAATTCTTGGTCCTCCATGATTGGGCATGGGATTCTTGGTGACACTTGGAGGAGGTGCAAAGTTGAGGGCCTTAGAATCCACCAGGTCTTGTACCTTCATTTGCAAAGCCTTGCATTTTTCCGTATTGTGGCCAGGTGCATTGGAGTGGAAAGCACATCTGGTGTTGATATCATAATTTCTTGGGAGATTAGAGGGATCTGGTGGCGCCAATGTCCTTAATTCAACCAAGTTGAGTTTCAGGAGTTGTGGCAATAAAGCGGCATAAGGCATAGGGATTGGATCAATCACCCTATTTGCCTGTGATGGTCTTTGCTGAAAAGGTCTTTGCTGTTGATTGTTGTTATTGTTGTTGTAGGTCCTTTGCGGCGGATACTGAACTTGTTGTTGATAGTGTGGTTGTTGCGGTTGTTGATATGTTGGTTGCTGAGGAATCGGAGCTGGAATAGTGACAGCTGCTACTGATCTATGGACATACTGAGGTCTGCCCCTGTTGGCATGAATGGCATTTGTCTCACCAGTTCTTCTAGGTCCCACAAAAGGCTTCCTGGGGTTGCTAGACGAACTTGCACCATTATCAGAAATTTTACCCATCTTCAGAAGGCTCTCAATTCTTTCTCCAGCTATAACTACGTCAGCGAAGCTGGTGGAAGAAAAGGCAGCTAGCCTATCAATATATGTTCCTTGCAGAGTATTCATAAACATGTCGGCCATTTCTCTTTCCGACATGGGTGGCTGGACAGCAGTAGCAAGCTGTCTCCACCTCTGGGCGTATTCCCTGAAGCTTTCTCTGGAGGACTGAGACATTCCCATCAAAAGGGTCCTGTTAGGAGTCATGTCCAGATTATATTGATATTGTCTGATGAAGGCCTCAGCTAGGTCCTTCCAGCATCTGATAGTAGCTCTGGTCAAGTGTGAATACCACTCCCTTGAAGCCCCAGTCAAACTGTCTTCAAAGTAAAACATCCACAGTTTTTCATCCATGGTGTATGCTTTAAGTCTTCCCAGGAAGGACTGTAAGTGAGTTCGTGGACAGGAAGTTCCATTGTACTTCTCGAAGCACGGGGGTTTAAACTTGTGGGGAATCCTTACCCCGTCTACCAACCCCATATCCATGACATCAAAACCCAGGGAATTTTGAGACTCCAGAGATCTCAACTTCTCAGCAATTTCATCAAACCTCCTATCATAGACTTCATCCCCAGCTCCCATTACAGTGAACTGCTCCTCTTGAGGATCTTCTTGCAAGATCCTGCCTGCAGTAGTATTTCCTTGCACGTTACCCGGGATGTTGACTTCAGGATGTAGATGAGGCCCATATACTGGTGGATTAGCATGAGGCTGCCCCCTTTCATTGTTACTTGTTCCTCCAGTTCCTAGATGGGGTTCTTCCGGGGTTTGTCTTTCTACCAATGCCCTCAACCTTTCTTGACTTTGGGCCAAGCCATTCATTACTTCCATGAATTGGGTCATTTGGTTTCTCATCTCCAGCCTTTCATTAGCCATCTGAGTTCTGACCTCTGTCAGATCTTGCTGTACTTGGTCCATTTGGATACCAGGAAGATTGTTGCGAGTAGGATACCTGTGCGGACGGTTGAGAGGGAACACCCGATGGCGAGCAATAATTCCTGAATCACAACAGAGTTAGTAACAAACAAAACAAAACCCTACAAAACAAAACAAAAGTTAGTATGCAATGCAGTATGCTTATTTATTTTTCAAGGTATCCGGCTTGGCTCTTGGTTTTGACCTTTCCAGACCCCTGAGGAAGATGCTTTGATGGTGCTTGAGAACAGAAACTCAAATGAAACAAACTGACAAATAAATTACAAATGGTGGATCATACATAGTTTGTTTTTTTACAACACATGCCCCTGAGGGGTCAAAATACAACATAAAAAGAAAAGTACATGAAATGGAAATAGCAACAAGCAAAGAAGTTAAACATCTAATCCAAACTCATCCTCCTTAACCTCCTTCAAAAGTGCTTCAGTTACAGGACCAGCCGGATGCTCTGTAATGTTTCTGATAAGAAGGTTCCTGGTGGCAATAGCAGTGGTCAGCTTCTTGTGCCTGTCTTGGTCCTTTGACCTCTTCACACCAGCCCTAAGTTTCAACTCTGAAATCTCCTTCTGGGCTGCTAGCAGAGCCTCCTGTTGCTTCTTTTCATTGGCCTCTAAATGCTCAATCCTGTCTTGATTTCTCTTATCTTCTTGAGTACGAGCTTCAGTGATCCTGACCCACCTAGCTTGACTTTCTTTCAGGTAGAGATCAGTCCTAGCCTTCTGAAACTGGGCCTCTTTGCAGGCATTCTTCAAAATTTGCTCTCCAGCTCTTGATTTCTTGATGTAGTCCTCTGCTTTCTCAATCCTGGCTAGATGCTCCACCTTAAGCTTTTCCAACCTCTCAATGTCTAGACGACCATCACTCCTCTCCCAGAGGGTCTTCTTCAGGGCTTGAGACAGATTCTCATTCCTCTCCTTCAGTTTCTCAAATTCTTCCAGACTGACAGTGGCTGGAGGTGGTACTGTGGAAGGTCCAGGTGCATCCTCAATGGTAAAAGGCATCCCAGAAAGCTGAGCCCTTGCATGAGACCATTCATAGTATTGAGCTGAAGCCACATTATTGCATCTCCCAAGAATGGCCATCCCTTTGGTCTGGATGTTGTCCCAAGCCCAGGATGCTTGTCTGACAATAGCTAGATTAGGTTTTATCTCACAATAAAGGGTTTCAGCCAAGTCTTGCACTCTAGGAGGGTGAACCAAAGCATAGCCCAACTGTCTTTTAAACAGCAAAGGGTTGTAGTTGATGCAACCCTTCACTCCTATCAGAGGTACATTGGGGAACTGTCCACAACTAGTAATTATGTCCCTGCCTTTGGTGCTCTGGGTGCACCATCTGATGTCATCTGAAGTCAAAGCAATAAGTATCTTAGCCCAATTCTTCTGTTGGTGAGGATTCAGGAAGGCATCAGTCTTGGGTAAGTGCTTGAGCAGCCAGGTATGGAATAGGGGAGCACAGCATCTCACCAACCTCCCTCTTTGCTTCTCATTTCTTTGGTGAACAGAATAATAGAAATCTCCCAGCAATGTGGGCACTGGGTTCCTCAGAATGAAAAGATGAATGGCATTCTTGCTGATAAACTTGGGCTCATCTGCAAATAGTATAACCCCATAAATACTGAGGGCTAACAATGCACAAACTGCCCTCCATTCTCCCAAAGAGGCCTTCAGGATGGCCTGAGAAGTCAGAAAGTCTAAGTGTAGGCCAGGAATCCCAGCCTTTGTTGTCATGTTATGCTCAATAAAAATAGGTTCTAGGTATAGTGCTTTTGCCACTTCTCCATTGCTGGGAGAAGTCATCTCTGGGTTGAAGGGGATATCACCCCTGACAGGTACTCCAATCAATGATGAGAACTCCTCCAGCAAGGGTCCTAGCTGAAAGTTCTGGAAAGTGAAGCATCTCAAAGGAGGGTCATAAAACTGTAGGCAAGTGTGGATCAAACTCCTCTGAGAAGGGTCTAGGTCCATAACCATATCAAGGATGCCTCCATAATGCTCTCTGAATAATGGGATGTGGTCTGGAGTGATAAGTGCCTGGACCTGTCTGATGCCAGTCAGCACAGGCTCAAAGAAATGGTATGAAATGTTGCTCTTCCTGGGTGCAGACATGAGTGCTGATGAAGAGCTGAAAACAAGTGCTGATGAAGATCAAGGTCAATACTGGAGATGAGCCATTGATAGGCTAGTGCTGGTGATGATGGAGACAGCTGAAGCAGACAGCTGATGAAGATAGCTGAAGCAGATAACTGATGAACAGAGGTCTATGCAGATGAAGGGGTCAAAACCAAGCCAGATATAATGTGGATACCCTGAAAAATAAATAAACAAATGTTAAATGATGCAATGATGATGTATGCAAATGATATGCAAGGGTTTGTGACCAAGCTGAATCTGATTACTGCCTTGATATAAAGTCCATGTATGTTCAAGAAGTCCAGATGGAGGTTCAGAAGTCCAGTAACCAAGGTGGAGGACTCAAATCAAGAGTCACATGTCCAGGGTTAAAATCACAAGAACTGTCCCAAAATGAGGTACTCTTAATCAAAACAAAGTATCAGGGTATGATGTGGTCAAGGGTACCTGCAAACCTGTAAACAGCCCAACCCCCTCACAGGTGGTGTTCTAAAACAAGGATCTTCAGACTTGGATCAGTTATGAGAAGTGTAAACACTTCTAACCCGGAGGTACAGTGTTTACAATAACCATAAAAGATCCTCCTCTAATTCACCTCAGTTTCTGAAGGTCACAATAAAGGTCATCCAGACTTAGCAGGCTTCCCAGATAGCCCTAGCACTACAGGAAATCTGTAGCACAGAGTTCTCAAGAAGAAACCCACATCTGAACCGTGTTTCATATTCCCGCACCAGACCGAAATGGAATGGGAAAGAACATGAACCACTTTAGCCTAGGTGTCACTCAGGTCCCAGGTATAGGACCTTAACTCTCAATAGAACCCCACCCATCAAAACAACAAACCAGATCCAGCAAGATGACAATATGACAGTATGATATATAAAGCTGTAAAGAAAGCAATAAATAACTGTACATAAAGCAGTAAATAAAGCAAATATACAAACACAATTAGCACATAACACCCCATTAACACAAATCAAACAAGCACTAGGAGGAACCCACAAAAAGAACCAGAAGCCCTGGTTGCAGTACAAGGATCCCCAGCAGAGTCGCCAAGCTGTCGCTCCCACCAAAATGACACCCAAGGTCAGAAGGGGTACAGACGCGAACGGTCGGCGAAAGATGAAGAGGACACACAAGGGTGAATTCAAGAGAAAAGAGTCGCCAGCTAGGCATTTTTATCCCGGAGGAAAGGTAATGCTGCATAGACCTAGGAAGATATGGATAAGACGGTTGTGAACCAGAGAGACTGAGAAAGGGGGTTGGTTACAACCTGGGAAGGTATTAGCACCCAGATTGTCCGTCGTACTCGACGGGATCCACGCTTAAAAGATTTGTGTTTTAAAGGGGTAGTGTCAGTGCAATTTGTGTATCAAAGCTGGAAAAGAATGCAAGTGTCAGTGTAAAAGAAAAGTGAAGTGTATAAAAGAAGTGTCAGTGTGAGAACAAGGATGAAATGCTCATGACTATGAGGCTTAAAGAATAATGCTGAAAGAGGGGGAATATACAGAGACTTTTGTTCGATAACTGTTAAGTTATGCCTACGTATCCTCTCGTGCAATGAGGAAGTCAGAACACCGTAGTTCGACTCAAAGAGACTGAAAGATAAATTGACTTGTGAACTGCTTGCTTGTCTATGCTCAAGTGTATGACCTGTCTGGCTCAGGTGCAAACTGTCTTGCATTAGACGGAAGAAGCAAGTTCTCGTTTGTGAGTGAATGAGATGAGAAAAGAACCCGGAGGAGACGATTATTGTTTGTTTTTTGTGTTTTCAGTCTTTTATTGCTTTTTGAGGTTTGTCATAAGAAAATGAGCTTAAGCCTAAACCAAGGGTTAGTAAACTCATCACATCCTCCCTCTGATTAGGGGTAATGAGAATACCTTAAGTATGAGGTAAACACCTCACACTTAATCACCATGATGTAGGATGAAGATCATTAACCTACTTGTGATTATTTAAATGTTTTTGGAGTTTTTGTTTAGTGTTTAGTAATGAGATTAAGCCATAATCAAGGATTTAATGGACCCATTACACCATCCTAATAGAAGGATAATAGATGAGAACATTTAAGCTGAGGAAGATACCTCAACTTAATCCATGATTAGGGATTAACTTCATGACAAAACAAAGCCTTTGTTAGATGGATTTTGTTTAATGGTAAGATTAAGAAGTGGATTTTATGGTTTGTAAGACAACTTGAGGGGGACTTGTCCATTAACACTAGGGTTAGTCCTTCTTAACCAATTAAGGAAGAATTAGAACCCTAATGCAAGGCCCAAGTTACAAGCTAAATGTCTTGATGATTATTAGATGAATTGATTAAAGGATTTAAACACATTAAGGGTTTAACACTTAGGATTAAAGTTATACACTCCATCCTAATAGAAGGATGCAGGCATAAGCTTAATCACAAAGCCTTAAAGCCTTTAGGGTTTAGTCCCTGATTATGAGGTGAGAAGAGAAGACTCAATGATGACACAAAGGTAAAAGCTAAAGGGGGGGACTAATCAAAACCCTAATTATTGTCATGCTTAGTTGTTCCTAGGGTTAGTGAGGTTTGCAAGAAGATCTTCAAGGAACCACCAAGGAGAGAAGCAGATGAGAGGAGCAAGAAGCAAAGAGAAGCAAAACAACTTGCTTCATTTAAGAAGACAAGTTGCTTGAAGAAAGAAAGTAAGATGAACAAGAATGAGCAAGCTCAATCCAATACACATACAAAAATGCAGCAAATGAATTATGAAAGAGATGAAAAGAGAATATGAGAAGTGAAGGCAAATTCACTTCTCAAACAAACTTACCACCTGAAATGTTAGCATAAGAAATGAAATGCAATGCAAATGAGATGGAATGTGATGATGCAAACCAAAACCAGGAGCATAAACATGGTATTAATGATGCTAAGAGATGATGCAAACATGAGGCAAGGCAAAATGATGATCAAACAAGTATGAGGATGCAAATGAGGCATGCATTTGAACCATGGATGTTCATGAAAAGTTATGAAATGCAAATGACATACAACATGGCAAATGAAAGATGAAATGATCAATCATGGTTCTAATATGTCCTAAGGTGTCTTATGAATCAAATGAATGCACAAAAAGTCATGGCAAGTCATTAGATGCAAGCAAATGAGACATGGATGCAAAAGGATGCACAAATTAGGGTTTATGATCAACACACCAAGAAAAATTCAAAATCAGAAGCATATGACATGATAAAAAATTGAAAATGAAATAAAAGATACCCTAAACCTATACAAATTCACTTCCCAAAGGAGAGGATCCAACTCTTAACCTAGTGTAAGTTATGAATTTCCTAAAATTGCTAGGGTTTTGGGGTACCTCAACAAGAAAAATGCCAAACAAAATGAAAATGAAAGATCAAATCAAACCAATTTTATCCTATAAACTACATGCTATAAAAGATGCAATGCAAAAAGAATCATCATCCAACTCTCAAAGGTTAGGCAGAAATGATTTTTCAAAGTTTGAACCAAAATATTACCTCAAAATGAATTTAATTCCATTGAAAATGATCAAAAGGCATCAAGAACAAAAAAGAAATTTGGTTTGAGGGTTGGACAATGTTTCTAAATGTTCCTAAATGCAACATGAAATTTTTTGTGATTTTTAAATACCTAAATGTATTTTTAATTAATTAATTTTCATTAACTAATTAAAAATAAACATTTAAATGATTTAAAAATAATTTTTAATGCAAAAAATAAAAATAAAAATATTTTTGTGTTCTGAAAATTCATGAAACCTTTGACAAAAAATTTCATAATTTTTTAATGATTTTTGCTATTTTAAAAAATTCGTACAAATTAAATATGAAACAAATGAAAATAAAATGAATTTAAATGAAAAAGGGGAAACTCAACTGATCTGAGGGCTGTGGTTCAAACCTAGGACGCGGGAATTGACCAGCGCGCGCATCTGGACGGCCAGAATTCAAACTTCCCTAATTAAGTCATTAGCCCTAATCCTAACCCTAATCACATTCAGATGACCGGAACAGTGTTCCGGTCATCTTCTCCGGCCAGCCAAAATCCCAATCTCTCTCAAAACGTATCAAAACCTCACCAAACTCTCCAGAATCAATCTATGAACATCACTAATCATAAACCCTAAAACAAACAACATTTATTTTTCGTGAATCAAAGGAAACAAGCAAAAACGTTTTCACGGGCAAACTTTCAGACATTGAATACATGCTTGTTTCTGGCTCATTTTCAAAAATAAATAGATCCCCATGATCAGGGCAACATATAGAACAATATTCTAACAAGAAATCAAAGTTCTGGAAAATTTGTTCATCATGTTACCTGAGATTGAGCTTTCAGTCCAGGAGCTTTCTGCTTGCCTCTTTGCCTCAAAATGATCCCAATGGTCCTCTTGATGAAGTTATGAAGCTTGGTTGGAGTTTAAAATGGTTAGTTTGTGAGTTTGCAGAAGTTCTGTTCAGGAGAGGTGAGAAATCGTGTTTTGATTTCAGGGGGTTTCAAGGATGAATGAGGGCAGGGATGTGATCAGGGGAGTATGCTGAGATGTTCTATGAAGTTTGCTTGGATGTTTTATGCTTGTGTGAGGTGTTTCGAATGAAAATGCATATGAAGCATAAACTTGGAACTATGGCTTATGATTTGTTTCAGACTTGTGTGTGTGGTGTGTTATGCTGCATTTGGTCCACTTATCACAACTAGAGAGGTCAGAGAAGTTGGTGTGGCACAGGCTGATTGGTATGGGTCTTTTTGCAAAAAGTCCAAGTTAGGTGTACTTGAGGTATGGGCAAGTGTGAGGCTGTGATAGGGGCATGGCTTGGCTCAGCTGAGTTTAGGGAGAACCATGGAATTTGATTAGAAGCAATGCAGCAAGTGGATTAGGGTTTATCATAGGTTTTGCAACTTTGTGACCTTTGGGCCCTTTTGAAGTTTCTTGATCCACAAGGCATGAACATGGGCAAACCTTTGATGCATTCTGATTTTTAGGCCTTGGTTTGTGTTTGTACAAAGGTTAGAAGTCACTTTGAGGTCTTATTTCAACTTGGCAAGTGGTTTTGCAACTTTGCCTCTTTGGTACATAACTTGAAATTATGTGATTTTTCCCAACTTTGACAAGCCATAACTTTTGATCCAAAATTAATTAGAATGAGTTCTTGTATTTTTTGAAAAGGGAATGATCCATTCTACAACTTTCATGACCAAAGTTTTTTCATTTGAAGCATTTTTGAATCAAAAAGCAAGGGTTGAAAAAGTTTCCCAAAATGACAAGTTTCCATTACAAGTCATTTTCCCAAAAAGTCAACTTTGCAAATGGCTTGAAATTATTCAATTTTGTGAACTTCTAACATCTTATATGATCAAATAAAGACCATACACAATCAAAATGATGAAGAATACCCTTTGGTTGGGTCATTGGGGGCCTCAAGTGCCCTGATTTCACACTGACTTGCTCAAGAAGTCAACTCTTGACCAGATGACTTCCCCATGGAATTTCATCATGAAAATTGATATGCATGATCCCTATGCCATATAGAGACCAATAGGAACAAGAATGACCAAAAAATTTGGAGTTATGGCCTCTGAAACCAAAACCCTAATTCTAGGTCATCTGTGTAATTAAACCTGGCTTTGCTTCCATGCCTTTCTCAGTTCTTGTGATTTCTTGACCTCCTTGATCTTTTGAGGATATAATATGATGATTGAACATACATGGACCCCTTTGAAGTGATTTAAGAACTTTGGAGTGGCCCCACTAGCTCTTGGATTGCTCATATCACAAACCCTAAATGCAAATGACTTTGAACCAATGCAGTGAATCAAGAATGTGGTATGAGTTGCTATGATTGAGTTTATGCATATGAAAAGATCACAAGCCATGGTGTGAATGGGTGAGGGAAAATTTGGGGTGTTTACACGTATGAATTTTCCGGTGACCGGAGCTAGCGCTCCGTCACCGGATTCTGGAGATGCAAATGGAGAAGATGACTCCTCCACCCTTGGATTATTTGATCTGGACGCTCCGCAGTGAGATAGCACATTAAAATCACACCATCCCCTGCACGTAATGTCCTTTTGTTTTTTATTTCTGAATTAATCCTCATGTTGCGCACCCCATTGTAGTTCTCATGCACTCACACGCTGGCCAATGGTTTGGATGACTTATGGTTTTGTTGACTTGAATCCTGAGCATTGCTTTGATCTAATGGTTTTCTTTTTTTTTCTTATGAATTCAATTGATTCTCCATCATAATTATGTGTGAGCCTGCGCAGGTCTTTGGGCCTCAGCTTCTATTCACACCCCTCCCTTTTATGAGCCCATTAGAATTGAATTGAATCTCATTACTATATGCACCCCTGGCCCATTTCATTTATTTTACTATCTTTATTTTATTTCAGTTTGCTTTTTAATTAATTAAAATAGTTAGAGGTTCATAAAAATTCTAAAAAAATTCATGAATGTTATTTTGAGTTTTCTTTAATTTTTGATATTTTTGTTTTCCATTTATTTTCATTTTCACGCTGGAATTAATTGTTGCTTCTATTTAATTGTTCTTAATTCATTTTTAATATATGCTGACTTGTGAATTTCATATCTTGATCATCCTTGGGAATTTCGAGTTGATTCTTTTTGCACTGGATTCATATTGAGATGTAATTTATTGGTGATTTTTCTTCTGATTTTTAGAAGCTTGCTTGATAATGTTTAGTCTTTAACTTGTGTGTGAAGTCTCATAACCCTAATCCATGTTTAGGCATCCCTTTAACCCATTTTGCTTCTGATTTTGATCCTATCCTTTTGGCATGTTAATATTAGATGTTCGAATAGTCTTGGTGCAAATTTGTGGAATTTTTGGATGAACTTTTGATTTAAGGAGAATTTTCTTGTTTGCCTCTCTCTTTTTGCATCCTTTTTGGTCATATGCCTAGTCCTTATGCTAGGAGGGCACTTGTGCCAACTCCCTTAGGTTTTTTAGAACTCTTTTAGGATGAGGATATCTCCCTGGTCTTTGATTGATGTTTGTGTTTTGAGAAGTTTTGTGGTTGTTTGTCTTTGAAGTTTATTTACTTATGTACATGTTCACTTCACTTCTTATGCTTATGTGTTTCTCCTGTTGACAATGTTTAAGCTTGTATGCTTCATTTCTTGATCTCTTGTGTTTCTTAGGCACATTCTTGACATGTTAGGGTTCTGGTCTTGAAGTGTGTGATGTTTGTTTACTTTGTATGCTTTGTGTTATCCCATAAGTGTTTTGTTTTGTCATGTTGATTTGTAATGCTTTATGTTGAGTTGTTTGATCCACTTTTCATCCTATGATGTGTGCTTGATCTTGGTCTTTGATATTGAGGTTTCAATTCTGGTTGTGATGTCTTGGCTTGATCTTTTGTTCATTGGTATCTCACTTGGTCTTACTTGCTTTTGTCTTGCTACTTGTCTATGCTTTTAACCATTTCAGGGGCTTTGGTAAGTGAGAGGTGTGGATGAGATTCCCACATCTCCAACTATTTTCTCTTCTTCTTTCATTATGCTTTCTCATTTGTGTTTGATGTGCTTAGGCCGTCCCTTCTATTTTCTTTCCTTCTTTTTTTTTCTTTCCTTCTTCTTCATTAGGATAGATTTCAAACCTCACTAACCTAGGATATCTTTGCATGTTAACATTAGGATTTGTTAGTCCCCCTCTAGTTCTTTTATCTTTAAGATCTTTGGTTCTTTTCTCTTCTCATCACAAAACAAAAACCCTAAAAAACCTTAATAAGGATTGAAGTGGTCTCCTATGCAATAGCCTTATTCTATGGAGCACTTGTAGTCTTCCCATCTTGGGATAGTACAAGCTTGTCTATCATGATGCACAAGTCTGATCATGAGACCATCTTCATCAAGAAAAATCATAAAACACACTTCTTCATTTTAATTACAAAAACACTTAATAAATTCAACAAGTCAATGAATTTGGGCCCTTGCCTTTGGTAACAAGTTTTGGGGATCTTCTCCTTACTTGGTGTACTTGTTCTATTATTCCATCTTAGAGTGTAGTAGCAAGTATGCATTCCATAGAAAAGAGCTTGAGTTCATTCTCTTGTGCCACACCAATAAAAAGCTCATAAAAAATACAAACAAACAATAATCGTCTTTCCTTCGGGAATTCTTTTCTCACCTCCTTAGCTCCGTCCGCGAACTTGCTTCTTCTTGTCATTTTGCAAGATGGTAACGCACTCGTCGTCCGAGTCTGCAACACCTGAGCATTGGCATAGGCAGTTCAAGCCTTAAGACACAAGCAATCTTTTTCACCCCTAGTTAGGGGAACTACGGCGACTCTGATCCTCATTGTCCAGATGAGGTACGTAGGCAGCGGGGTAGGGCCCGTTCGAGCACACTCTTTTATTTTCCCTACATTTTCCCCCTTTCTTTTCTTTTCATTTCCAGTTCCGGTCTTTCTTTTTGCAGCAGTTTTCATTCCTTCACCCTTTAAAACAGTTTCTTTGCAAGCGTGGATCCCGTCGGGTACGGCGGACGATCTGGGGTGCTAATACCTTCCCAGGTCGTAACCGACTCCCGAACTCAGTCTCTTTGGTTCGCAGGACCCGTGTCCTTCCTTTTTTTTTCTTCGGTTTGTATAGCATTACCATTCCCGTTCCTTCGGGATAAAAATGTCTGGCTGGCGACTCTACCTCTTTCGAGCCACTTTCGCGTTTGTACCAAGATAGAAATCCAGGGAGCGACACACATGCCTTAGTTTTGTGAATGAATTATTCAGATTCTATTGACACCCCCATGTGTGTGTGTGTGTAAGCCCAAGTCAGTTCATTTTCTCACTTCCTGCACCCCTCAGGCCCATTCCAGTTATTTCTTTTACTTTTATTTCTAATTTGTATTTTCATCTCCATTTTCAATTTTATAAAATACCAAAATTCATCCAAAAATCCTAAATAAATTCACACTTGTTCTTCAAAATTTTCTCTAATTTTCCACATTTTTTAATTATGTTTTTATTTTATTTTTGAGTCAGAATTAATTTTGCAATTAATTTCTTCCACATTTTTTTATGTCTGGACCAATCATTTTGTCCACTTTTGTTCTCTTAAACCATAAAGGATATAAAGCCCGTTCCTTTTTCCCTATCCAGAGGACTCATCAAACTTCCCAAAAATATTTTTTGTTTAATTTTTCGGTCTTGTTTGGTCTTCTTTTGAACCAATTCTTGTGCATTGATCCCTATGAATCCTAATTCAATTCTAGAATTTATTTGACTAGGCAAAAATGTGAATCTTTTTGAGATTTTTAGACATAAATCACCTTCTGGATTGTGATCTTGGATATTAAATTTCATAATTTTTCAATTTCCTTTGCTATTTTTCCAAGTATTTGGCATCATAGGTCATAGTTTGGTCCTTTTTCCTTATCCTTTTGTTCAAGAATTGGTAAGGCATTTATGCCATTCAATTGAAGTCCTTAATTTGTGTCTTGTATGGTCCATTTGAGGTCTTTGAATGTTTAGAATCCATTTTAGGTCTTTGTATTTTTATTTGTGTTGGTTACTTGAATCATAAGTCACATATGCCTTCATAAACCCTAATTCTTTCCTTCCTTCTACCTTAGCCCTTAAATACCAATCTTGTGATCATTATTTTGTGTTTAAATCACATATTAACTTTTCATCACACTCCTGGTTTTTGAATGGGAAGTTCAAATTTCTTTGGTCATGTTTGGTTTTTCCTCCTAAGTCACTTTTCTTACTTTGAAAACCATGTTTCCATGTTCATTCTTACATCCTTCTTTCTTATGTTTGAATCTTTATGATTTGAATATCTTCCTTTCCATTTGATTTAATATCCTTAAACACTTCCATTTAGTGCTAGGTTCTGGACTTTACATTCACCATTGACCTTAGGAAACTTTACCATGCTTAGATACTTGAATTTCCCTTATAACTTCTCCTTAGCTTTCATTAGGGTTTAGTGATGCTTTAGGGTATAGTTTGAGTTTGGTTTACTTCATAACCTTAGATCCTTTTGATTTGATTTAGATCCTGCCTTTAGAAGCTAACTAACATGTAATATACCTTTAGAACTTGACTTTAGGCTTAGAAGTCCATAATTGCCTTTATTAGCTAGTGTGAGTTCTTCCTTTGAATTTTACCATGCTATAGCTGTTTAAAATGCTTCATCATGCTAACATTTGTTTTGTATGGGGGAAGATGGAGGTAAGTATTAATTCATTCTCATCTCTTGTGCATTTTAATTGTGTTTGCCTTAGCACCTTGTGCTTTTCTCATAGGCTTTCCCTTTTGTTCTCTTAGAAGCAACTTATCTTCTTTAGGAAGTAAGTTGAATTCTATGTACTTTTCTTATTAGGATTATAAAACCTCACAAACCATTAAGGCCCCCTTTTGTATATAATAAATGATTTAGGGTGGTGTCTTAGTCCCCCTTAGTTTTTTCCTTTCTCCATTTGAGTCTTCTCTCTTATCTTCAAACAAAAAATCCAAAAGAAACTTATAAAGGGTTGAAGTAGTCTCTTGTGTATAGCCTTTTTCCATGGGGCACTCATATTCATTCCATCTTGGAATAGTGTGAGCTTGTCTAGCATGATGTACAAGTCTAATCATGAGACTATTTTCACAAAGAAAACATAAAAGACATTTCTTCAAAAGCTACAAAAACATGTAATAAGTTCAACAAGCTAGTGAACTTAGACCCTAATCCTTGGAAACAAGTCTTGGATAAATTCTCCTTACTTGGTGTGCTTGTTCTACTATTCCATCTTGAAATGTAGTAGCAAGTACACATTCCATGGAAAAGAGTTTGAATTCACTTCCTTGTTCCAAATTCATAAAAAACTTTTTAAAAACAAACAACAAACAATAAGCGACTTTCCTGTGGGAGCTCTCTTCTTATCTCATTCACTCACAATGCGAACTTGCGACAACTTGTCTCGCATGCAAGACGGTAAATGCACTCGCACAAGTCGAACCTGCAACACCTGAGCATAGACATACGCGGTTCCAGCGCATAAAAAACACAAACAAAGTTCCCGCCCGGTTAGGCGAACTATGTCGACTCTGATCCTCATTATCCCGATGAGGTACGTAGGCAGCGGGGTAGGGCCCGTTTGAGCACATTCTTTATTTTCCCTACATTTCCCCCTTTCTTTTTGTTTCCTTTTCTCATTTACATTCTCATTCCAGTTAGTAGTTCTTTATTCAGCAGCACTCGTATTTCCTTACCCTTTGAAACAAACAAACAAGTGTGGATCCTGTCGGGTACGGCGGACGATCTGGGGTGCTAATACCTTCCCAGGTCGTAACCGGCTCCTGAACCCAGATCTTTGGTTCACAGGACCTTGTCCTTTCCTTCTTCCTTAGGTTTGTGCAGCATTACCTTTCCCGTTCCTTCAGGATAAAAATGCCTGGCTGGAGACTCTACCTTTTCTGCGCCACTTTCGCGTTTGTACTAGGATGAAAATCTAGGGAGTGACAGATGGATCAACTAGTAGGTGCTTGCCTGTTCAGTAAGATTGATTTGAGGTCTGGCTATCATCAAATTTAGGTTAAACCATATGATATTCCAAAGACAGCTTTTAGGACAAGGTATGATCACTATGAGTACACTGTAATGTCGTTTGGGGTGTCGAATGCACCTGGTGTGTTTATGGAATATATGAACCGAATCTTTCACGAGTATTTGGATAAGTTTGTGGTAGATTTTATTGATGACATACTGATATATTCTAAATCGGAAAAAGAACATGAAGAGCATTTGAGAATTGTTTTGCAGATTTTGAGAGAAAGGAAACTATATGCTAAGTTGTCTAAATGCGAGTTTTGGATGAAAGAGGTAAGCTTTTTGGGACATATAATTTCAAGTGGCAGGATTTGAAATACCCCAAAGTCTATTTTAAATTAATTGATGTGTTTTCTTGTGAATTTTGATGTTTATGATATTATTTGATGTTTTGCGGAGTTTTGGGATGGCTTAATATATTATTAATATTAAAAATATTAAGTTTAGTGGGTTTAGTTTACTATTTGAGATTAAATTAAATAGTATAAGAGGAATTGGAGGATAAGGGTATTGTGGTCTTTTGGTTGAGGATAAGTGAGGGTTTTATGGGGAAAGACTAAAAAGGTCCTAGGGGTAAGGATGACAAAAGAAGGAAAGTTGGAGAGTACGATCATTTTGAACGATCGCACTTTTGGGAGAAGAGCTCTGAAGAAGAGGAGAAGCTAGGACTTGAAGGTTGGAAGGATTTTCGAAGATATTATCGAAAAGCTTACGGAATTTAAGGTATAGGGAGTATTTTACTTTCGGTATTATAATGTGGGAATGGAATTGGTTTTTTTTGGAGATGTAGGTTAGGGTATAGTGTTTGATTGATGATTTTGGGTTTCGATGACGATTTTATGATGATTGGATGAATATAATGTTATTATATGATATGTTTGATGTTATTATGAGGAATGTTGATGATGTTTCTCTGAAGTATTGTTGTCAAATTCTGTGTTTTGAGGGGTTTTATCGCAGACGAAAGAATCTGGAAATCACATAAAATCTGCAGAATTGGCGCTTAGCGAGCAAGATGTCTCGCTTAGCGAGCCCCGAGAAGTTTTGAAAAATAATTTTTGTTTGTTCGGAAAACTATTTTGTTGAGGTGGTTTAGGTCTTAGACCGCTATGAATGTTGTAGAGTTGTTGTATGATGTGTTTTAGAGGCTAAAATGAGTAGAATTAGCGATTATATGATGTATGATGATTTTGATTTTTCCTGAGCTATGAAGTATGAGTATATGATGTAAGTGTATGATGTTAGATGAGTATGTAATATGCTGGAAGGAATACATATGAGGAATGATGATTAAATGATGAATGTGGATGCAATGTTTATGATGTTTGAGGATGATGTCTGTATATTGCGTCTTGCATTCATGGCATTGAATTATGAGGGGACTTCAGTCCGTTAGTAGCTTCAATCCCATTGTGAGGATTGAAGTGATATGATGTTTATGATGAGATCCCTTGTGGAGGGTTGATAGCCCAGTGTCCATCCATGAGAATGTTTCAGTACAACATGCATATTTAGAGGTTGCATATCATTCTAAATGACATAGCATGATTGGCGTTGATTTTTGTGTGATGATGAGTTATACTTGATGTTGTCTATAAATGAATTATGATTGATTAGTTATTGTTTTTAATGCCTTTAAATCCTCATTACTATATTATTTTATTGAATGTGAATTTACTCACCATGTCTGCCTTCCAGTGATGGTCTATTATGCCATCCTGCAGATAATCAAGGTTATCTCGGTGCGTGCTTAACTCAAAGGTAGTGAGTTGTCGAGTTAGTTAGATGTGGAGTCCTACTCTGTGTCCAGTAACATCGGGATGGGTTTCTCCTGAGTTGTTTTATTTTATGGAATTAAGATGTTATCTCTGTGGAGTATTTTTGATTAAATCTTACTTGGGATAATTTTTTAGGTTTATTTTATTAAATACGAATTATGACGTATTGTTTTCCGTTGCGTATTTTTGGAAAGAGATTTAAAGTGTTTTTAATGATTTTATTAACCCGCGTTACGGGACAGGACTCAATGTGATGTTTGATGATGCATGAGTTGTTTGAAGTATGTGACATATTTTCTTAAGTTTTACTCTGATAAATGATTAGATGTTTGTTATTTGTGATGGGGTAGAAAGGGTGTTACAGGATTTTTGTGGACCCTTCGAAAATTGATGCAGTGTTGCAATGGGAGACTCTGAAGTCTGCTACTGAAATCAGAAGTTTTCTCGGATTAGTAGGTTATTATCGTAAGTTTATAGAAGGCATTTCTAAGTTGGCTTTGCCTTTGACTCAGTTAACCCAAAAAGGGCAGGCTTATGTGTGGTACGTGGCGTGTGAGGAGAGTTTCTTAGAATTAAAGAAGAAGTTAACAACTGTGCTAGTGTTGATTTTGCCGAACCCGAGTGAATATTTTGTAGTATATTATGATGCCTCAAATATGGGTCTTGGAGGAGTACTAATGCATAATGGTAAGGTTGTCGCCTATGTTTCTAGACAATTGAGAGTTCATGAAAGAAATTATCTGACGCATGATCTAGAATTGGCTACTGTAGTGTTTGTATTAAAAATTTGGAGACATTATCTGTTTGGTTCCAAGTTTGAAGTATTCAGTGATCATAAGAGTCTGAAGTATCTATTTTATCAGAAAGAGTTGAATATGAGGAAAATAAGATAGCTTGAACTTCTGAAGGACTATGATTTTGATTTGAATTACCATCCGAGTAAAGCAAATGTTGTGGCAGATGCTTTGAGTAGGAAGTCCTTGCACATGTTGGTGCTTATGGTAAGGGAATTAGAAATGATTGAATATTTCAGGGATATGAGTTTAGTATGCGAAGAAACCCCCAACAGTATGAAATTGGGAATGTTGAAATTGACAAATAGCATTATGGAAGAAATCCGAGAAGGTCAGAAATCTGATTTGAAGATGGTTGATCTGATAACATTAGTTAACCAAGGTAACGAAGGTGAATTCTGGATTGATGAAAATGATATGTTGAGATTCAGAGACAGAGAATGTATTCCAGATATTTCGGAGATGAAAAAGAATATTCTTTAGGAAGGGCATCGAAGTGGACTGAGTATCCATCATGGTTCTACAAAGATGTACCAGGATTTGTGAAAGTTTTTTTGGGGGCCGGGTATGAAGAAAGGCATTGCTGAATTTGTCTATGCTTGTTTGACGTGTCAGAAATCAAAGATTGAGAATCAGAAACCTTCGGGTATGCTTCAACCGTTGAATATTCTAGAATGGAAGTGGGATAGTATTTCTATGGATTTTATATCGGGACTACCGGTAAAAGGGAATGATTCTATTTGGGTGATTGTGGACAGTTTAACTAAGTCGACTCACTTTTTATCGATTAAGATTAATCACTCCATGCAGAAGTTGGTTGAATTGTACATTGAGGAAATTGTAAGACTACAGGGGATACCTTCGAGTATAGTGTCAGATAGATATCTGCGGTTCACATCAAGATTCTGGAAAAGTTTGCAAGATGCTTTGGGTACTAAATTGAGGATGAGTTCTGCTATCATCCGCAAACAGACGGTCAAACAAAGAGGACTATCCAATCCTTGGAAGACTTGTTGAGATCTTGTGTATTAGACCATGGAGGTTCGTGGGACAATCATTTACCATTGATTGAGTTTACCTACAACAACAATTTTCACGCTAGTATTAGAATGGCACCATACGAAGCGTTATATGGTAGGAGATGTAGAACTCCATTGTGTTGGTATGAATCAGGAGAGAGTGTTGTACACGGGCCTGAGATTGTGTAAGAGACGATTGCAAATATCAAAGTGATACAAGAAAGGATGAGAGCTTCATAGAGTCGTAGAAGGGCTATCATGATAAGAGGAGGAAAATGCTAGAATTTCAAGAAGGGGATCATATGTTTCTGAGAGTTACTCCAATAACAGGTGTTGGAATATCTTTGAAGTAGAGAAATCTCACTCCATGTTTTGTGGGACCGTATCAGATTTTGCAAGGGATCAACAATGTGGCTTACCGCATTACGCTACCACCGTCGCTTGAAAATCTGCATGATGTGTTTTATGTGTCGCGGTTGAGAAAGTATATATTAGATTTGTCGCATGTTATTCAGATGGATGATGTACAAGTGAGAGACAACCTGATTGTTGAAGCATTGTCGGTAAGAATCGATGGGTGAGAGATGAAGCAATTGTTAGGCAAAGAGATTTCCTTAGTGAAAGTACTTTGGGGTGGACCAGCTGGTGAAAGCTGGACTTGGGAGCAAGAAGATCAGATGAAGGATTCGTACCCGACCCTATTTGATTCGGGTAAATCTTTGAGGACGTAAATATTCTAAGTGTGGGAGAGTTGTAACGCCTTATTTTAATATGACTATTTATTTAATTTCGTAAATCGATTATTTGCTTTATTTGAATCTTTCGTGCGAATTATTAAGTTTGGTGACGTGTCGGAGGAACTTATTTGATAGAAATGTCGGTCTTATTGGATTAATCTATTTTATTGGATAAACTAGAATTAATTATAATTTAATCTATTAAGGAAATTAAGATAATAAGAAATTGTGAGGTTAAAGGACATGATGGTCATTAAAAGAGTAAGGGCATTTTCAAAATTTGATAATTAGAATATAAGGGTTACATGACGGAGTTAGAGAAAGTAAAACTCATTCTGTGTTTTTGGGAGAAAGAGAACCGAGAGGAAAATCAAGAACGTGGAATCGGAAGAATGAGAAAAAGATTAAATCAGAAAGCGATAATCTTAAGGTAAGGGATGTTTAATCTTGATTACTATAATTGATTAGGAATTGATTAGTTAATAGTCGTAGGAATTTTGGAGAATATGAAACGTGTGTGGAGAAATTGGAGAGAAACTGGAATCGTATAATGTCTATGAATACTTTTGGGAAAAATTGTGTGTAATCGGAAATTGAAATTAAGTTAAAACAGAATAGGTGAAATTTTTATGAAACCCCATTCCAAAAAGGGATGGCTTACGCCACTCATCCCCATTAACATAAGTGGCTTGCACCACTTGGGGAAGTGAACTAAGAACAATTAATTAAATAAAGTGGTTTTCATGTGGCTGGTGCCACATGAAGGTGGCTAGCGCCACCTGGTATGCTTAGTAGGGTGGCTTGCGCCACCCATGAGAGAGAGATCATGTGGCTTGTGCCACTTATGCAATGGGAAGGGTGGCTTGCGCCACCCAATGTTATCTTGGGGTGGTCAGTGCCACTCCCACATGGCCTGAGCCACCCAACAATTTGTGATTTGTCCAGTTTTGGTATTTTTCGGTCCAGCTTCTGTAATTCATAATTTTGTTCATGAAAACCTGAATTTCTATAAAATAAAACTCAGAAGCCGAATACAAAATAATAAGGAAACTGGAAATTTTCTATTTTCTGTAAGTTTAACAAATGAAGTTTAAGAGTAGTAGTGGATATTTTAGTGAATAATTCCTGTCAAAATAAATAATGTGAATTTCCACTATTTGTGAAATTGAGTATGTGCTATATGTTGTTGTGATTTTTGTGATGTTATGAGAATTTTGAAATACATGATGTATGTTTTGGATATCAAATTATGAGGGTAATTTGAAATATATGATTGAATGATGATGCATTTTAACTAGCCGTGGTCATTTTTATTGTTGTGCGCATCATGCATTCGTAACATTAGTTATGACGAATTGTCTAGTGACATTTTGCAGGATTAAGATCCAGTGATGAATTTCAGGACGGTAATGTCCAGTGATTGCCTTAACCCTATAGTGTGGATTAAATGCAAATTATGGTGTGCTCTAGTTCCAAGTGGGAACCGATCCTATTGATGGGGATCTTTGGAGATAACGATGACTAAGTCGCCAATGATGTTTTGATACCGCATGCATAGAGTCCTTTAAGTTGCATTAGCATTGTGTTTTGACATTTAGTTTTGTGATGAGTGTTGATTGAATTGTTATGGTGATCTTGATGAGTTATATGACAAATATGAGTATGTTATTGGTATCATTTTTATGAGGCTTTAACTCTGTCAGTTTCTTGAATCTTTTATAATGATTATGATTACTCACCCTTTCTACTTGGAATTGTTGCCTCTTTCATGGGTAACTTGCATGTAATCAGGAGTAGTGCAGGAAGCTTAGGAGTTGCTTCAGGGTGTGTCGTTTTACTTCATAGAAGTAAAATGAGTCTTGTTCTGATACGTGACACTGAGATTGGGAATTTTTCTGTTCAAAATATTTCATGTTTTGTTGATTTTGAAGATTTTGAGACGTTTTGGTTTTTTTTCCTTTAATTGAAGATTTGAGTTATAAATCTTGAGAATGTTTTCGAACCATGTGATTTGTCTGAGTTATACGTTAGGGTATTGTTTTTAAATTATTAAAGAAGTTTGGGAATTTAATCCACTGCGAGGTTATGATTATATTTTATTGGATATGTTGTTATTTTATTGATGAAAACCTTTAAACCCGTGTTACGGAGCAGGAACCTTTTGTTAAAGATATTTTTATGAAGACGTGACATCCGTGATTTTTGATGAGAAACTTATTTTCCTTAAATAAATCATATTTTTATTTGGGGTTTGGATGGGTGTTACAATGACAGACGGTTGTTTCAGGTTGTTTGAAACAAGGGAAGGAGGGTGTCCTTCGCCGTGACCGTCGATGAGTTGGGACGCTCCATGGTTACCGGTGTTGTCAAAGTCGCTGATGACGATGGTGGAGATATCTTTCACAATCTCGTTCATTTGGGTAGCCATGAAGACGAAAAGATGAGCTTTGATCTTGCTGTGAAAGAAAGAAAGAATCTTGATCACGAAAGATGGGGGAGATGATGTTTTCCACAGACAGCACCACTGTACAGAAAAGATTAGGACATGTCTTTGTGGCCTTCAGCTGGGATTGTGATGATATTTTTAGGAGAAAGGGGTGGGGTACCTGCAAGGTACCCCGACGCTCAAGTAAGTAACGGTGTGAGACAGACCAAAGTGTAAGAAAAAAAGGGTTAGAATTGAGTACCTGGCCCTCCAAAGATGGAGGGTTTTTATAATGGCACATGCCCGTTAAAGCGGGAGCGTAACCTTTGAGTAAGCATAACTAATTCCTGTAAATCTGGAGGGCAATTGGCTGCGTGGAAGGCATTATGGCGCGTGAGGGGAGTCCCCCAACGACTATATGCCAATGGCTCATTTCCTACAACGGTCATTTCCTCGCGGATCCCTTAATGGGTCTATGCCTAGTTGAACTATGGATTGGGCTTCAATTTGGTGTTGGACATGTGCTAGGCCAATCCAGAACAAAAATCATCAATTTTATTTTTGATCCCTATAAAACAATAGCATGTTTTAGACTTTTAGTCCCTACAAAATAATTATGCACATAGTTTTAGTTCCTATTGTTAAACCAATGTATATTTTTGAATGATGATTTTGCAAATATGTTTAGAACGCTATAAAAAATTCCTCGAAAAAGAAGAAACTCACAATTTGATTTATAAGTCGAGATTTTCATTACTTTTATCTTTATCTTTTGAAATAAAAAAAATCATATTTAATTCTTTTCATTTTAAAAAATTATATAATTTGGAAAAAAAATATTTTATAGTAATCTAAACATATATGAAAAAACTTATTCAAAAATTTAAAAGTTTAGGGATAATTAAATAGATTTCAAAATTTTAGAAAATAGCAAGGACTAAAAATGCATGGATAAAATTTATGTAGAGACCAAAATATATATTTTGATAGGATCTAAAAATGAAATGTGAGATATTGATAAGGACCAAAAACATATTTAATCCATAAGAAAATATTATGATAAAAACTCAATACATGATAGAGATAAAATTATGATAAAATTATTAAGAAGTAACAATGGTATCATTTCGGATGATCTCTCATCCAACCGCAAGTTAACTTCCAACCGTTTTTGGTTAAATTTAAGAGTTAAGGAGAACATGCTCATCCAAAAATCGAGGTTGAAGTGGCTTAATGACGGGGATAATAATAGTAGGTATTTTCATTGTTATGAAGGAAAGGAGAAGACGTAATTATATTGGTATTATTAATTCATCTAAAGGTGTTCTTGACTAAGTTAAAGAGGTGAAAGAAGAGGTGTTTGATCATTTTGCTTGTAAGTTCTTAGAATCCGAATTTAATAGACCTACTTTAGAAATAATTCCTATTAATATGCTTAGTGGAGAGGATATAACTTTTCTTGAGAACCCTTTTTCGGAGGAGGAAATAAGGGAAATAGTGTGGGGTTGCGTGGGGATGAAAAGTTCGGGTCTGGATGGTCTTTCCTTAAATAAGATTTCTTCCGCTTTTTTAAATATTTTCATGAAGGGGTAATATTGTCTAAGGCAATTGTCTCTCTGTTCTTGACTCTTATTCCGAAGCGCGATAATCCTTTGGATCTTGATGATTTTAGACCAATTTGCCTTGTGGGATGTTTGTATAAATCTTTATCCAAATTATTGGCGTCTAGGTTGAATAAGGTTTTTCGTACTATTATTTCTAGTTGCCAAAGTACTTTCGTTCCGGGTAGACAAATGCTTGATGGAGTAGTGGTGGCCAACGAAATAGTTGATTTTGCGGATAGGGAAAATAAGGAGATCACTCTTTTCAAGGTCGACTTTGAGAAGGCTTACGATAAAGTTAGTTGGGATTTTCTTATATATATGATGAATAGAATGGGTTTCGGAGATCGTTGGATGAGATGGATGGAGGTAACCATTTTTTTCTAGTAAGATGTCAGTTTTGGTTAACGGGAGCCCGACCAAAGAATTCATAGTGGAAAGAGGTCTTAGACAAGGAGATCCTCTTTCTCCTTTTCTTTTTGTTATGATGGCGGAAGGACTCTCGGGTTTGGTTAAAAGATCGTTCATGTTAGAATATTTTGTCGGATTCAACTTAAACGGAAGGTGTTTCATTGATATTCTTCAATTTGTGGATGATACCCTCTTGGTTGGTAATGGTAGTTGGAGGAATTTGTGAGCTATCAAATCGGTTCTTAGAAGTTTTGAATTAGTGTTGGGCCTCGATATTAATTTCCATAAGAGAAAGCTTATAGGCATCAACACTCCTTCCAATTTTTTAGAAGTCGCTTCTCTCTTTCTTTCTTGTCGGACAGAGCCAAAAAGGTTTACTTTCCTTGGTATTCCGATTGGTTCGAACCCTAGAAGGATTTCTACTTGGACCCCTTTGATTTCGAAATGAAGAAACGATTATCTAGTTGGGAAAGTAGATTCTTAAGCTTTGGAGGGAGAATAACTCTTCTTAAGTCAGTTCTTAATAGTCTTTCGATTTTTCAACTTTCCTTTTACTTGGCTCCGGCAAGAATTCGTAACAAAATTACCAAGATCCAAAACGATTTTCTTTGGAGGAGTACAGAGTCCAAGAGGAGAACTCATTGGATTGGATGGGATCAACTTTGTTTACTGGTTGATAAAGGTGGCCTTAATTTGAAGTGGATTAGAGCATTTAATGTTTCCCTCCTTCATAAGTGGAGGTGGAAAATTTTATAAGCGCTCGACGATTTATGGTACAAAGTGTTGCAGGCTCGTTATGGAGATATTAATCTCCATTAAATGGGGAGCAGCCTCGAAGGTGCCAAATGGAGTTCTCAATCTACTTGGTGGTCGAACTTATTCAATATTTCGAATAAATATCTGACAGATTTATTTTTGAATAATTGCCAATTTACAGTGAAAAATTGTTTTTCAACTTCCTTTTGGCATGCTGACTGGACTGGTATAGGGAGCCTCAAAAATCGTTTTCTGAAACTTTTCGATTTATCGTTGTTAAAAAATGTCTCGGTGGAGGGTTTAGGCAGTTGGAGAAATGGGCAGTGGCATTGGGGGGGGGGGGGGGTTTGGGGATTCCCTTCTTGGACATGGCTGTGTTTAAATTTTCCAACAATTTGATGAACTCTGGTAGCAGTCAACATTCTCAGGACCTAAAATTATTTAATGCTTCTATTCCTTTGGTATTGCAGGCTCTGAACCCTATTTTTAATGCTTCTCGGTTTTGGCCTTCCTCTTCGATCGCTGGAAACATGGATTCCCGTTTCTTACAGTGGCGTGATGGTCTTGTGGCTGTTGGCACAAGCGCCTTACATAGGGCTTCTCCTAATGCAATTTCTTTCAGCAAAAGCGGTAGTGATCGGACTTCGGATCAGGCTCCAGTTCAGTAATAACACTTGTCTCGGCTGCATAATTCAGTTGCTGGAACGGATCTTTCGTCGGAATAGCAAATGTCAGACCATCAACAGGTGCATTCTTTTTGAACCGGAATGATGTCGTTTGATCTTGCGGAATTGGCTGACATCATTAATGTTCTTAATAATGTGTCTTTGGATCCATTCAATAAGGATGAAGTGATTTGGAAGCGGGAAGGTAATTCAAAGTATTCTGTAAGTTTGTTTTACAAATTGTCTCTTAATTCGTATATCCCTCTTGGTCCTTCAAATAGATTCGATCTACCTTTTGGGTTGATTTGGAAATTGATGGCTCCGTTGAAGATCAAAGTGTTTGGTTGGAGGTGTTTTTTGAACAAATTGCCAACCAAGGATTTCTTACTTACGAGATGCATCATTCCTGTGGATAATGATCCGAGTTGTGTTTTTTGTAGAACCCATTCTGAAACCTTGTGGCATTTGCTCCAGAGTTGTTCGGTGGCTAAACTCGTTTGGAAAGAAATTTTAGAGTGGATTGGTTTTCCCTTACCCGTGGGTAGCAGTTTTGTAAAAATATTTATGGTTTGATATCATTTTTGCAAATCTAAGAACGTTAAGCCTAGTAGAGAAGGAAGCATTTGGTTAGCGGTTTGTTGGAACTTGTGGATTCTCAGGAATGACATTGTTTTCCGAAACGCGAGTTGGAATGTCATTGACACAGTTTGGATGGTTAAATTTACGGTTTGGCGTTGGATTTTCATTGGTGATATTGCCCACTCAAATTGTAATTTATATAAATTTAACAAAAATCCTTTGTTCAATTTAAGATAGGTTTCATTTGTTAGGTAATTTCCCGCTTTTGTCGAACTTTGTCACATACATTTAGTAACTAGGTTCAAGTAGCCTTTGTACTAATTTTATAACTTAACTTACCAAAAACAATTTGTATTCTTTTTATTTTTTATTTTGATTTCAAATTCATTTTAATATTTCTATTTAGTTTGATCAATTTAAATTTTGAAATATTAAAAAATTTATTTTGATCTATAACAAAATTATAAATTATAACATTGAATATTTGTTGGTGGTTTTGTATGCATAGAGATTTATTTATTTATTTACTTATACTATTTTCTCCAATATAAGTTGCCTACCTTGTAATTCATTTTAAAACTAGTTGATTGTCTATTTTTGGACGTAGATTTGTTGAAACTGTGACTATATATAATATTAATTTATTTAAGAAAAAAATTGTTTGTCTATTATGGTTAGTCCATCATGATATCTAAGATCACATTCAGAGAAAAGTGTAACTTGAGTGTTCATAGTCGTTTTCCATTTATAGTGCATTATACCTATAACACATTGCTTTTGGTTCTGATTTCTTCAAAAATGGAGCTGGTAGCTATCCACTCATATTTTTTAAGGAACACCAAGTCACCAACTTCTGCAGAGAATTCCAAAGATCAACGACCTGCTAGTGTTCCTCTTCTTTTACTTTTTTTCTATTTGACTTTCAAACTATTTTATTTTCTTTTGCGGGAATCTATGTTGTTGTCTTGTTGAGTGAGAAAGTGATGTCATTATTGAAACTTTAAAATGTGTTTTACTTAATCAAAGTGTTGGGTGACTTGGTTTTCCTTAAAAAAATGTATGAGTACTCTAGAGTTGGTGTTCCTTCAATATTATGTCAAAAATATTAAAATTATACAATTTATATTTTTGAGTCAACACTACAAGTTCTTTTTGTATATAATATAATGATAAATGATAACAACGATTATGAATCCAAGTCTATTAAAGATCGTAAACAGAATGAGATAATTAATATAAAAAAATAGATTCAATCGAAGAAGAATTAAATTCATTTTATAAATAATTCACTTTTAAATCGATAGTTTGAGCATCTCAAGTTATGAAATCATTTGGATATAAATGTTTTTTTTAAACTAGGACTGTTCAAAAAAACTATAAACTAAATTGAACCATCGAACTGAAATTAAAAAAATTGAACCGTGATGTTTTTGGTTAGTGAACCAAATCATATTGTACAAAACAGTTCTAGCACTGCACAAAACTATAACTGAGCCGAATCAAAACTGCAACCGAAGCGAAACTGAAAATTAAAAATACTAAAACAAGTTTTAAATTTTTTTTTATAAAAAAAATTGATAAATAGTTTAGTGGTTCGATTTTTTATACATAGTTCGATTTGGAAAAATTGTCTTTTTAATGGTTCGGCACGGTTCAAAATTATAAAACGGTATACCAAACCAAAATTTTTGGTTCAGTTCGATTCTAAATAAATTGAAACGATTTGGTTCAATTCAAATAAATTTTTATTATGATTTGGTTCGGTTTGATTCTCTTCCTAAATGGTACCATGAATAATCCTTAAAAAAACATAAAACAAAACGGTGAAATTATGATATACAAAACATTTGTTCTTCAATAATTCTTTTTCCTTATTTATAAATACTTTTATTAATTAATAATAAGATAAATTACCTCACAAAAAATATTATACTATTTTTTCTTCATTAGGATTTTTGTCGGTAGAATTTTTTAATAGGATTTTAATAAGACATATTTTTTAGAATTTAATTAAATTGCACTGATAGTGTAAAACAATTTTATACGGTCAGTTAGTCATAGTCGTTAGATGTTAGAACAACTTTGATTTTTATTTTAAAAGTTTATAAAATAATACAAATGGATGATGATAATAAATTGACGGTGTAAATTTTTTTACAATGTCAATGCATAACAATTAATCTCTATTTTTTTTATGTATATTTAAGAGTGAGTGTTATAAATGAAATGATTATGAATATTCATTAATAACTTGATTTTATATTGATTCTTCGTTCATTCCATATGTCTTTCTATAAATAGAATTTATATTATATTTGAAATATACAGCAATGAGAATATATATATATATATATATATATATATATATATATATATATATATATATATATATATATATATATATATATATATATATATATATATATATATATATATGAAGATTAGGATCCGATGTGGCTGACGTCGAACGTGGTTGAAGTACGATTGATGGAGAGAGGAAGATGGTGTACCTGCAAGACATTCCGATGCTAAAGTAAGAAACTGAGCAAAGAGTGAGCAAGTACGAGATTTTAGAATGAGAATTGAATACCTGACCCTCTAATATGAGAGGGTTTATATATTACCACCAGCGCATGGCTATTGGTCACTTTTATTGGGTCTGGTTCGTTGATCCTTCAATAATCGGTAACTTCCAGAAACTAGTTGTTGGAGTGACGCTTGGTCTGCTTGGACGAGACCCTGGTCGGATGATGTTAATACCGAGCGAAGGACTTGTCGGGCAACCGTTCCTCGGTTAATCCTGGGGGATTCGACCCTTGATGAGTGCGAATCATGATCGGTGGCGCTGGTGGCCGGTCGGAAGGAACTTCTGGGCAGACTGAGGATGTATCTGGTGCCAAAGAGTTATTCAGCCATCAGGGGCCAGAAGATGGATTGGGCCCGAATCTAAAAGTTGTGTCAGTCCGGAATATATATATATATATATATATTATCATTTCTCTCTTTTATTATTTTGTTTGATTTCGTAATAATATTCACTAAATTAAAATTGTTTTTCTAATTAAATTTAAGTGAAGAGGGAGAGTAAAAAGAAATATCGTTTAGGTAAGTTTTATTTAAAATTATTTGAGAGAGATTTTCAAATAAAATTAATGAAAAGGTAAACAAAATAAAATAAATCATTTTAAAATTTTCTAATTAAAATATTTAAATTAATTTTGTGAATGAATTAATATTCATCAATTTTAAATAAAAAATGGATAAATTGGATTGAGTTTTCTTTTAAATAAATTAGGAGATTGATCATTATATCATATATGTTTCTCTCAACCATTGTAACTTTTAAATACTTATAGTGTTATAATTGGCAAAAACCTTTGAGGCGGGGTGAATGTCTACGCTTAGTTCTTTGTCTTTTCCAAGTCGTCTGTTAGTTAGATCGATCACCTCTCTTTCGGATATGACGCCCATTTTTCGTATATGTCGTATGGGAACTTATTGTCTCTATACATAACTCACGATTGTGCGTGAAACGTGTATGGGGTTAACAAGACATAATATAAAGGTTCGTGGGATTTAACTACATTCCCTAGATTTTTGGGAAACAACTTCCCGTTCCTAGAGTAGTTTCTACATCCTAGGAATATTGAGATGCAAGCCTAGAGATTATAAATACTTTAATATCTTGATAGACCAGGGGGACCTGAATACAAAATATAAAATACACACATACAACGGCTTCTCACCTCACGTGAGCTATCTCGTCATACCACAACATTTTTAAAGCTTTTGACAACCCTCATTCATTAGGGGTTATTAAGCTTGTTGTACTCTTAGCAAGTACAGTTGACGTCCATCGTTGATCCCGATAAAAATGATATGGGCCAACATCACGGAATTCAACTGGAGTATTATCTTCGAGTTCATCATTCATCATGGTGAATAAAAAGATAGCAACCCCGAGTAACGAAGAATCAGACGGTGAGGAAAGCGTCATAACAAAGATGTGCGCTATTATGGACGAACTTTGTTGCCAGAACAAAACCTAGCAGAATAACATTTTTCATTTCCAACAACACTATCAAGAAACAAACATGGTGGATGATTTGGAAGAATTGGATCCCTAACCTTTATGAGACAAGATTTGGGAGGCGCCTCTGCCAGAGAACTTCAAGCCACTATCGTTGGTTAAGTTTGATAGACGTAACGACCCATATGAGCATGTGGTTTCCATCAACGTTACAATGGACATCATTGGGCACATAATTCCTTGAAGCTCAAGATCTTGTATGACACCATTAGAGAAGCAATCCGAAAATGGTATATGGGCCTCCCCAGACTATCTGTCTCTAGCTATCAAGATCTGGTGAAAAAAGTTAGTCCACCAATTTGCTGCATGTAGGCATATGAAGTTAATTGCTACAAGTTTATTCAACATTCGTTAGAGTCCCTCAGAGTCTCTAAGGAAGTATAACACTTGATTTAATAAAGAAACAATAAATGTAATCCATCTATACCGAGAAATATTCATATGAGCATCTCATAATGGGCTTAGAGTGGGACAATTCAACGAATCCCTCACCCAAAGACTAGCGACGTCTTTGGATAAAGTAGTGATGCAAGAAGAATGTTACATAAAGGGCTACGAGATAAATGTTCAAAAAAGGTTCAAGATGCCAAAAACTACACCTCTAATGCAAACATCACATGAATGAACCAATACCTATCGCCCATGAGGGATAAGACATCATTCAAGCAAAATGGAAAGCCTGTGAAATGTTTTAAGTGGTAAATGTATCTTGTTTTTAGCTTGTTTTTCATATGATTGTGTGTTTGTTTTAATCATTCTATTCTATTTTTACACATTTTTGTTTCCTTTATTTTTGTTCAGGTAATAAGAGGTCAATGGAGCAAACTAGGACGAAAAAGGTTGAATATCGCACAAAATAAGTGCTTCTGATACACATTTCTCGAGACCAACATGACTTGGACATGTCCTATGACACAAGCCGTGTTGGCCTATTTGAATCCCTTTCATAAAAGAAACCAGAGGCTGACAAAACCAATACGTGTTCCCTGACACAGCCTGTGTCAGTCTTCATCAGACAATTACATACTTTTGATCTATTGATTGCATGGTGAACTTTTAACATTTGTAACCTCTATTTCTTTTATGATTAGTGATAAGTGAAAATAAAGCTCGAAATTAGTGAAAATAATGGGCAACTTAAGACTTGGATTCGTATAAATAGAGGCCTAAGGATCTATCACTTCCATCACTTTTTACTACCATCATTCAAAGAAATTGTTGTTGCTCTTAGTTCTTAACTTAAGTTCTTATTATTTTCTTGTAGTTTCCTGCATTTTTTATATTATAATCTTGCCTTTATTTTCATGACCATTTTCTATTGCTTTACTATTTTTCAATTATTTACTTTTCTTGCAATGTTCTTAAAAGTCTTTGTTGTTGTTGTTGTTGTTGTTGTTGTAGATGTTTAGAATTGGCAGAATTTTTGACCAACAAGAAATATTGAATTCAGTTCAGAATGTACTATCAGATGTTGGGACATTATCAAACAGAGTATAAGAACTTATTTCAGGATGTCACACCAGATGTTGGGACATTATGTAAATGACTTAAGTTCAGTTTTTCAGGATGTCCCAACAGATGTTGAGACATCTCAAACCTGCTACCAGAATTAATTAATGACTAACTGATCTGAGATATTTAAGGAGAGTTATCTGGAATTAATTATGGATGGATAAAAACAGAACAAGGCGCATCTGTAGGGAGTTTTATTATGAGGATTCAGATTAAACAGAAGAACTAAATCACCTAGAATCTAGGAAGTAACAAACCCTAATTCTAGGTGGAAGCTGTTGTGTTTTAGGACTGGATTAACCTACAGAAAGCCCAAATTACTAACACCTATTTAAACAACAGAAACTCACAGAATTGAGTACGAATTCCAGAAGACCAAATAGTGTGTTTATTGTTTTAAATAGCAGGTTGTTTTTATTGTACCACTTTATGAGTTTTTAAGCAAAAGTGCATTTGTGACTTGATTGAAACTGTGAAGTAAGATCAAGCTGTTTTGTTTGAAGAATGTCTTCAATTTTATTAAACTTGTAAACAAGATCACTGTGTGATTGAGGGGGAGTGAGTTGGTACTCATATCTAAGTTGTGTCTTAGGTAAAAATTGCATTGGGTAGATATTAAGTGAAAGATTAAACTGGGTTGTTTAAGTCTAGAATTAATATTACTTATAGTGGATTTCCTCCTGGCTTGGTAGCCTCCAGATGTAAGTGTGGTTATACACTGAACTGGGTTAACAAACTTCTGTGTTGTTTAATTTTCTTGCACTTTAAGTTTTGGTTAAATCTGTCAAGTGTTGGGACATCTCATAGGACATCTCATACCTGATCACAAAATTTCAATTGGCATCAGAGCAGGCACCCTGCCTGTTTATACTGGGTGAGATCTAGGGAATACAAATTCTGGAAACATGGACAGAGATATAGGATCAGTAAATAGACCACCTATACTGGATGGATCTAATTATGACTACTGGAAACCAAGAATGATTGCATTCTTAAGATCACTTGACAACAGGGCCTGGAGAGCAGTCAACATTGGATGTGAACATCCTACCCAAGACACCAAAGATGGATCAAAAGTGTTGAAACCTGAAGAAGAATGGAGTAAGGAGGAAGAAGATTCAGCACTAGGCAACTCCAAGGCCTTAAATGCTCTATTCAATGGCATTGATAGGAACATCTTTAGACTTGTGCATCACTGTGAGCTAGCCAAAGATGTGTGGGATACTTTCAAAACAACTCATGAAGGAACATCAAAGGTAAAGATGTCAAGACTTCAACTTCTCACCACCAAGTTTGAAAACTTGAGAATGAAGGAAGATGAGACAGTTCATGAATTCTACATGAACATCTTAGAAGTAGCTAATACTTCTGGAGCTTTGGGAGAAAAGATGACTGATGAAAAGCTTGTAAGAAAGATTCTCAGATCTTTGCCAAAAAGATTTGACATGAAAGTCACAGCAATAGAAGAAGCACAAGACATATGCACTATGAAAGTTGAAGAACTCATTGGTTCCCTTCAAACATTTGAGATGGGAATGAATGACACAAATATTAAGAAGAACAAAAGCATAGCCTTGGTGACAAATACTGATGAAGAAGAAGATGATGAATCAGAAATTGGTAAAAGCTTATCAGACAACATTGCTATGCTTGGAAGACAATTCAAAAAGATTCTCAGAGGGATGGAAGGCAAATCCAAACCCAGTGGAAGATACACAAACTCTTCTGAGAACAAGAGGCCTTATGATGCTAACAGAAGGTCAAATTATGATGAAAAGACCAGTCAAGAAAAAGGAGTCAAATGCCATGGATGTTAAGGATATGGACACATCAGGAATGAATGTCCTACCTACTTAAAAAGGCAAAAGAAAGGACTCTCTGTAACTTGGTCTGATGAAGACTCAGGAGGTGATTCAGAAGAAGAATCAGCTAAGCATATCACTGCTTTAGCTGGACTATGTGAATCTGAAAGTGATTCCAGTGATGGGGAGCTTACTGTTGTAGAACTTGAGCAAGTCTACAAAGATCTATACAAAAGAAGTACTGAAATATGCAGTGAGGTTATAAAGCTAAAGAAGCAGAATGAGGCACTAGAAGATGAAAAAGCTAGTGATCAAGAGATCATTGACACCTTGAAAAGTGAAGTAAGTCTTCTCAACTCCAAGTTGGAACACATGTCCAAATCTGTTAGAATGCTGAATAGCAGTTCAAGTACACTGGATGTTATTCTCAACAACAATAAGCATTCAGGGGATAAAAGTGGACTGGGATTCAACAGAGTACATAAAGATGGAGCTAGCTCTAGCAAAACTACTTCAAAATCCATACAGTCAAACAAGATGTCCCAACAGATGCTTCAACATCAAGAAAAGAACATAAAGTCAAACAAAATGTTCCAACAGATGTCTCAACATTCTGAAAAGAACAAAATGAAGAAGAAGTATCAAAGATGGAAATGTCATCATTGTGGAAGATTTGGACATATCAAACCTCATTGTTATAAGCTGCATGGATATCCAAATCAGATGTATCAGCAACCTTCTAAGCAGAAAATAGAAGATACCAAGAAAGTGCTGCATAGAAATCAAAGAAATCAGCAACCTCCTAAGCAGAAAACAGAAGTCATCAAGAAGGTATGGAGACCAAAAACTAGCATTCAGGCTGATCAAAGCTACATACCCAAGAACAAGATCAACAATCAATCTTGGAGATATGCAAATGAACAATACACAGGGCAGAAGCATCAAAAGAAATCTCAACTTAAATGGTCAAAGAAAAATGTTGCATATATAGCACATACATCACAAAGAGTATCAGCTAAAGAAGACTGGTACTTTGACAGTGGATGTTCAAGACACATGACTGGATTGAAGAATCTGATAGTGAACTTAAAGTCACATTCATCCAGATATGTAACCTTTGGAGATGGAGCTAAAGGAGAAATCAAGGGAGTTGGGACCTTGGACTGTCAAGATGTTCCAAGACTAGATAATGTGCTGCTAGTTAAAGGTTTAACTGCAAATCTGATCAGCATAAGTCAATTATGTGATCAAGGGTACAGTGTAAACTTTACCAAAACTGAATGCATAGTGACTAACAAAGAACAAGAGGTTGTCATGAAAGGAGCCAGATCTAAAGACAACTGTTATATGTGGGAATCTCAAGACTTCAGTCTCACTTCAACTTGCTCTTTAGCTAAAGAAGAAGAAGTGAAACTATGGCACCAAAGACTAGGTCATCTTCATTTCAGAGGCATAAAGAAGATAATATTTATGGATGCTGTAAGAGGTATTCCTAAACTGAATATTGATGATGGCAAAATATGTGGTGAATTTCAAATAGGCAAGCAAACCAAGATGTCCCATCCAAAGCTCCAACATCTGACAACTTCCAAAGTTTTGGAACTATTGCATATGGATCTTATGGGACCTATGCAGGTTGAAAGCCTTGGTGGCAAGAGGTATGCCTATGTGGTGGTTGATGACTTTTCAAGGTATACATGGATAAATTTTATCAAAGAAAAATCTGATGTATTTGATGTATTCAAAGACTTATGCCAAAGAATACAAAGGGAAAAAGCCAGCTGTGTGATCAGAATAAGAAGTGATCATGGAAAAGAATTTGAGAACCAAAAGTTCTTAGATTTCTGCTCTTCAGAAGGAATCAATCATGAATATTCTTCACCAATCACTCCTCAACAGAATGGGATAGTTGAGAGGAAGAATAGAACTATTCAAGAATCAGCAAGAGCTATGATCCATGCTAAAAGGTTACCTTTGTACTTCTGGGCTGAAGCTATGAACACAGCTTGTTACATCCATAACAGAGTTACTCTAAGGAAAGGAACTTTGTCCACAATATATGAAGTCTGGAAGGGTAGAAAACCCACAGTTAAGTACTTCCATGTATTTGGAAGTAAATGTTATATTCTGGCAGACAGGGAGCAAAGAAGAAAAATGGATCCTAAAAGTGATGAAGGGATTTTTCTTGGATACTCTATAAATAGCAGAGCATACAGAGTATTTAATTCTAGAACCAAGGTTATCATGGAGTCCATAAATGTGATAATTGATGATGCTCCTACAGATGTCCCAGAAGATGTTGGAACATCTGCTGATATCAAGATTGAAGCTGAAGAAAAGAATGGTCATTATAACTTCACTCAAACTGATACAAGGACAGAAGAATCCAGAAAACCTCCCTCCATCAGAATACAGAAGGATCATCCCAAAGATTTGATAATTGGTGATCCCAACAGAGGTGTAAGCACTAGATCAAGAGAAATGATTTTAGGTTCCTGTTTTGTTTCTAAAATAGAACCTAAAAACATCAAGGAAGCTCTTACTAATGAATACTGGATTTGTGCTATGCAAGAGGAATTAGGTCAATTCACAAGGAATGAAGTGTGGAGTCTTGTTCCTAGACCTGATGACATAAATGTGATTGGAACAAAATGGGTGTATAAGAACAAGTCAAATGAACAAGGAGTTGTTACAAAGAACAAAGCTAGACTTGTAGCTCAAGGATACACACAAATTGAAGGAGTAGACTTTGATGAAACCTTTTCACCAGTAGCAAGGCTTGAATCAATCAGACTACTTTTGGGAATTGCTTGTATCTTAAAGTTCAAGCTATTTCAAATGGATGTGAAAAGTGCCTTTTTAAATGGTTATCTTAATGAAGAAGTATATGTAGAACAACCTAAAGGATTTGTTGATCCAAGCTGTCCCAATCATGTATACAAACTAAAGAAGGCTCTTTATGGTCTGAAGCAAGCTCCAAGGGCAGGGTATGAAAGATTGACTACTTTTCTTATCAAGCAAGGGTACAGGAAAGGTGGAATTGACAAAACCTTGTTTGTTAAAGATGAAGAAGGAAATGTCATGATTGCTCAAATATATGTAGATGACATTGTCTTTGGTGGGATGTCTGACAGGATGGTCAAACATTTTGTCAACCAGATGGAATCTGAATTTGAAATGAGCCTAGTAGGAGAATTAACCTACTTTCTTGGTCTGCAAATAAAGCAAATGGAAGACTCCATGTTCATTTCCCAAAGCAAGTATACCAAGAACATAGTCAAGAAATTTGGAATGGAAAATGCTACTCATAAGAGAACTCCTGCCCCCACACATTTAAAGCTGACTAAAGATGAAAAGGGTGAGAATGTAGATCAAAGCATATACAGAAGCATGATTGGAAGCTTGTTATATTTGACTGCTAGTAGACCAGACATAGCATTTGCAGTAGGTGTATGTGCAAGATATCAAGCTGATCCAAAAGTCAGTCATCTCAATCAAGTTAAGAGAATTCTTAAATATGTTAATGGTACTTGTGACTATGGCATAATGTACTTTCATGGATGCAAACCAATTCTCACTGGCTTCTGTGATGCTGATTGGGCTGGAAGTGCTGATGACAGAAAAAGCACTTCAGGAGGATGCTTCTTTCTAGGAAACAATTTGATTTCTTGGTTCAGTAAGAAACAAAATTGTGTATCCTTATCTACAGCTGAAGCTGAATATATAGCAGCTGGAAGCAGTTGTTCTCAGTTGGTTTGGATGAAGCAAATGCTCACTGAGTACAATGTCCCACAGGATGTCATGACATTGTACTGTGACAACTTAAGTGCAATCAACATATCAAAGAATCCTATCCAACATAGCAGGACCAAGCATATTGATATCAGACATCATTTCATCAGAGATCTTGTAGAAGAAAAAGTAATTTCATTGGAACATGTAGCTACAAATCTGCAGTTGGCTGATATCTTTACCAAAGCATTAGATGCTACACAATTTGAGAACTTAAAGGGCAAATTGGGAATCTGCTTATGTGAGATTTAGCAGTTATGGAGATGTGCCAACATGTCATATGACATTGTGTGGCATAAGCACCAGATGGCAACACCAGTCTGGTCAAGAACCTTGTGTATTCCATTCCTAATAATTTGCAATGTAACGGCTACTTATATAATAACAGCTTATAATCAGCTATCCATATTCTCATCATACTATCAAAAGCGAATCACATTATCTAGCTGTTCTTCAGAAATCATCATCCCTAAAACTCTTCATCCATCTTCTTTGACAATGTCTCAAAACCCTAACATTCCTGAAGAAATTCTCAACAAAGAAGATGTGGTTCATGCAACCCCTATTTATGTGGTACCCATGGAGTCAACCCCATTGGACGAAATAAGAGGAAGTGTTCCTCATACTAAAAAGCCAAGAACTCCAAAAAGAGCAAAAGATCAAGTCTGCAGCAAATCCAAAGGCATTCCTTCACCAGCAAACATGCCTCAAAAATCTTCTGAATATGTGGATGCTTCCATAAAGGAGTTGGTTACCAAGATCCTATCTGAACAAAGAGTGGTTAGTGGCATTTCTATTCCTCTGAACACCATTCCTGCCCCTCAAGAAGATCAAACTCAAGCTGCAAAGGACACTCCTGCTCAACAGGATGTCCCAATAGATGTTGAAACATCTGAGGATCAACAAAAGGGTTCATCTGATGCTGCTGCAGAAGAATCTGAGGACCAGAAAAAGGCCTCAAATGAAAGTGATGAAGAAGAATCTGAGGATCAGACCAAAGCCTCAACTTAAGAACAGATCTCTGCTAATCAACCAGCTGAAGAGGAGACTGCTCAATCTCCTCCTGTGGTGAACCTAGAGCAGGATTCTGATACAGAGATCATTGCCTCTGTAAGACCTAGCATAGCCAAAAGGCTCAGGACTAGGAAAGAAAAGATGCAAGCAGGACATGCAATTCCTGAGAAGAAGAAAGCTACCCCAAAGAAAGACAAAGCCAAAACTGTCTTTGGTCCTACAAAACAATGGAGCAAAGTCCAAACTCAAAAGAGGAAAGTTGTCACTCCATCTGACTCAGATGTTGAAGCAGATGTCCCAACATCTCCTCCAAAGAAGAAACCAGCACCCTCTAGGGCTTCAACTGCTGTTCCAGAAGCTCCCTTGGACAACATCTCATTTCATCATGTTTCAAGTGTAAACAGATGGAAGTTTGTGTACCAAAGAAGGGTAGCACTTGAAAGAGAGCTGAGCAGTAATGCACTTGAGTGCACTGAACTGATTGATCTCATCTCTGCTGCTGGTCTCTTCAAAACAGTCTCCAACCTCTCTCCCTGATATGAGTTACTTGTCAAAGAATTCATAGTCAAACTTCAGGAAGATTGTGCCAATGGTAATTCTTCTGAATTTAGAAAAGTCTTTGTTAGAGGCAGGTGTGTAGAGTTCTCTCCTCAGATCATCAACCAATTCCTTGGAAGAGAATCTGATGGACCAAGTGAACTAGGGAAGACTGATAACCAAGTTTGCAAGGTTATCACTGCAAACCAGGTCAAGGCTTGGCCAGTTAAAGGAAAGCTCTCAGTGAGCATGCTGACAAGAAAATATGCCATGCTGAACAGGATTGGTACAACAAACTGGGTGCCTACCAATCACACATCTTCAATATCCACTGGCTTAGGCAGGTTTATTTATGCTGTGGGCACTCAGACTAAGCTGGATTATGGAGCCTACATCTTTGATCAGACCTTGAAGCATGCTAGCTCATCTGCCACAAAGCTGCCAATAGCTTTTCCTTCCTTGCTGTGTGGTATAATGCTAAGTCAGTACCCTGGAATCCTCACTGAGAAGGACACAGTCTGCAAAAGAGAAAGCCCTCTGGACTTTCACTACAAACTGTTCCTGAGTCATCATGCAACAGATGTTGAAGCACCTTCTGGGACATCTGCAGGTCCTTCAAATGCAAAGACTCCAATCTCCAAGGCTGCATTGATTGCTGAACTGAAGAGCACCTGTAAAGAACTTGAAGCTAGGAAGCAAAAGCTTGAGGAAATTATCCAAAGGCTAGAGAGTGAAGGTGATCAGAAAGCTGCTTCTGATGAAGAAACTGAATGTGATGAATCTGAGTGATCATTGTATGTGAGGAAAATGTAATGACAGCACTGCATTGTATTTCTGGATTAGTGTCTTTGGCCCCAAAATTTATGTCTAACAAGGGGGAGAACAACAACAACAAAATGATGTAATGCTGTTTAATTATGAATGAAAAATCTGTTTGTTTGTTTCTGAACTGAATCAGTGTGTTTTGATAAATATTTCTGTTGTAACAAGACTGGATACATGTATGTTTGAGGGGGAGTAATCTCAAATATGATTCAACAGAAAAGTAATGCTTTACTCTGATGAAAGAACTTCTGCTGCACTCTGATAACCAGAAAAGATGTTAGCCAAAAATTAGCCAAAGGGGGAGTTTGTAGATGTTTAGAATTGGCAGAATTTTTGACCAACAAGAAATATTGAATTCAGTTCAGAATGTCCTATCAGATGTTGGGACATTATCAAACAGAGTATAAGAACTTATTTCAGGATGTCACACCAGATGTTGGGACATTATGTAAATGACTTAAGTTCAGTTTTTCAGGATGTCCCAACAGATGTTGAGACATCTCAAACCTGCTACCAGAATTAATTAATGACTAACTGATCTGAGATATTTAAGGAGAGTTATCTGGAATTAATTATGGATGGATAAAAACAGAACAAGGCGCATCTGTAGGGAGTTTTATTATGAGGATTCAGATTAAACAGAAGAACTAAATCACATAGAATCTAGGAAGTAACAAACCCTAATTCTAGGTGGAAGCTGCTGTGTTTTAGGACTGGATTAACCTACAGAAAGCCCAAATTACTAACACCTATTTAAACAACAGAAACTCACAGAATTGAGTACGAATTCCAGAAGACCAAATAGTGTGTTTATTGTTTTAAATAGCAGGTTGTTTTTATTGTACCACTTTATGAGTTTTTAAGCAAAAGTGCATTTGTGACTTGATTGAAACTGTGAAGTAAGATCAAGCTGTTTTGTTTGAAGAATGTCTTCAATTTTATTAAACTTGTAAACAAGATCACTGTGTGATTGAGGGGGAGTGAGTTGGTACTCATATCTAAGTTGTGTCTTAGGTAAAAATTGCATTGGGTAGATATTAAGTGAAAGATTAAACTGGGTTGTTTAAGTCTAGAATTAATATTACTTATAGTGGATTTCCTCCTGGCTTGGTAGCCTCCAGATGTAAGTGTGGTTATACACTGAACTGGGTTAACAAACTTCTGTGTTGTTTAATTTTCTTGCACTTTAAGTTTTGGTTAAATCTGTCAAGTGTTGGGACATCTCATAGGACATCTCATACCTGATCACAGAATTTCAGTTGTGCATCTCATCGTGAGTGAGAAGATTCTTAGAGACATTGGCTTATGAGATTCTATCTCATGACAATCTCATATTGACTTTTTCATTTGTAATTACGAGAAATATAGTTTTTCTTTATTTTAGAATTCGAACTCTAATCCATGTTTATGTCGGCTACAAAATCAAAGGCAAAATATGTGAGAACAATATTTGGTTTTGCATCTAGCCTTTAGTTTTGACTATAATAATGCATTGTTTCTTAGCGAACAATTTTGTACACTAATGGTGTTTGTCTAATGTGTAGCTTTTTCTTAACATGTTTTGAATCTGAAGCTTTTACATGTGACATCATCAGATTATGGAATCAACACAATCTGACTCTGAAGAGATTCAAGTGATTTACAAGATATTGTCAAGTTCAAGAAAGCTCTTAGAAATTGGTTCAGAAGAACGTTTGTTTTAAAGCTACATACTGTGACTCTGATTGAAGAGCCTCTGAAGGTTTGTCTACCTTCAAGATTAGTCGCTCAAGTTCTGAAGATTATGAAGAACAAGTTCTGATGACTTTAAAGACAAGTTTATGAGGAACTGTGTCAAGATTCTAAAGACTGTTGGTTCTGAAGATTATCTCAACTAGTCTCTTGAAACTTCTAAGCATGCTTCAACATCGTCTTATTAGGAGTCTCTGAAGATTTGAAGATAAGTTCAAAAGGTTTTATGTCAGGAAAATAATACATAGTACAAGATCATTTGTCTCTCCACTACCCTAATTTTGTGGGCGAATGACAATATAATTGTACCATTTTGCCTCCCATTTGCAAAGCATTATGAAAGAGACAACTGCAAAGTTCTATTCCAATTATACCCTCCAATGGATCTTTTATTTGCCTATACAAAAGGAAACTTGGAAAATTGAAAAAAGTTGTTAACTTTCACGTTGTTGCTCACGCTATTGAACATACACACTTTTCTAAAGTAAATATTAATTTGTGTGTATATTCTTTGTAAACACGCATATAGTTTTTGCTCGTTATTTGTGTGAGATATACTTATATTAACTTGTGTTAATCTGTTTTCTAAGAAGCATTCTTTGTAAATAAAAATTGTAAATATCAATATTGTTTGAGTTGTTTACTTGAGTGACTAGGGTTTTAGTCAGATATACTCGAGAAGACAAACACATTTGTCTTTGTGGTGTCTGTAATCAATTTTGGTTATAGTGGATTAAGTCCTTATTGAGAAGGAAAAATCACATTGGTAGGGAGGACTGAAGGTAACTTCGTTAACAGCGAACCAATATAAAAATAAATTGTTATTTTTATTGTTCATGTTCTTGCTTGTTGAGTTTGTTTTTGAAAACCCAATTTAAACCTTCATTTCTTATATTTCTCGCCATCTTCAAAATAGATGTTGATAATGTATCAAAACATATTGATTCTACATCCAAAAGCGAGTTACTAAACAATTAAGTTCAAGTCGCCATTGACAAAGCGACTTGTCTCAGTTGAGAAACAATCAATATGCGGCGTCGCATGACAAGGCGTGATGGTCTTTTTTGAACTACTAGTAATGCCTGAAACAATTTTAGATGCGCACGCAATAAAAGTGGGTGTCGCATATATTTATCTAATTTTATGTAAAAATAACTTAGAAATTCTCGTAATTCAAACATGAATGATCATAGGGGGGAGTGTAGATTGATAACCATAGTTCATAGTCCTGCTTTTTATTATTTCATAAAATCTATTTTCAATATGCATCAAACAAATTGTTTTCGATCACTTTAGATAAACATAGTTGATGTAAGATTTGGTAATCTTACATCTCTCTCTGGGTTTGATTCTTTTTACTACTTGACATAACCTTACATTTTTGGTTTACATACGATCATAACACAAGGGAAAAAATGAGCGGCCTTAATGGGTCACCTTATTTCACTTTAGTGGATAACATAATATGCACATCCCCAAGGTATAACCTTGTTGCCATACCATAGAGAAACTTAACCCACAAGGAAATAGATGGACATATCACCCACATATCTCCCAGAATGGTTGATCGATCTATCAGACTGAAAGCATTCATGAAATCTATCATGGGCATAGTCAAAGAGACATATCCTTCTCTCCCCCTTAACACCTTGTTGACACTATGCAAAATGACCTCGGTGCCACCCGATACTCCGAACCCAAACTGAGAGACGTTGAGATATAATGCCACATCCTTACTGACCCATTTCATTGCAACCTTGAATACCAATCCCCTCCAAATAATAACCACCACAATTAGTTGTATCCAACCATCAGGCTTCAACAACAACGTCAAAGGTGTTAAGGCAACAATCTTTATCATACTCATTAGGTATCCCTTTCCCAACCATATGTTAACAACTAGAGTGATTGAATATAAGAGATCTCTAGACATAATAGAACATTTTCCACATAGTGCATCCAATAAGTGTTGAGATTTAAAATAATCGCTACCACAAGAGGACTATTTAAGGAATGACTTAATGAGCCTGAAGACAGTATCAACTTCAACAACTATAAGAGCTTCTGAGAACAAAATGGTCGACATGGAGGGAGGTGATTTATATGGGTGTTTAACCTCTAAATCATTCATAGTATGTGAACTATAGAGGCTACACTAGATCACCCCTCCACTTTCACAACCACTGGGAAGTGATCATATGCAACCTTACGAAGGCATTGCTTGACGTTAAAGCTCACATTTGCATCTCTCGCTTAATATAAACTCCATCATGCTAAAATGGCAAAACCATCACATTACTCTAAGTAGTTAATCACTTTAAAATGTGATATTGTTGCAAGGCTTTCCGATTCCTAAACCTACGATCCCGCCTATTCTGAGGCTTGACCACCTTTAACTTGCAACGAAGAAAAAGTAACGACCAAATCCAAACACCTACAGATCTTGGCTCAACAAACACCTTGAGGAGTGCATCTCTTAATGCATGAGAAAATGCAAGACAACACTTAAGATATATGCTCTTAGCAATGAAGATATGTGTTGTGAATACTCACTGTAACATCCTTGCATCCAATACAATCCCCTCATTTTTATCAAGGTTATGTGAGTTTATTGTTGATTGTTTTACAATCTCCATAATGTGACTTCCGACCTCCCTTGTCCTAAGAGTAACCCGAACCAAACCATCCAGATAAAGACATTTCCAACTCATGGTATGAATACTCATACACCTTCCACATATCCATTGTCTAACTCCCCTTAAAGTCTCATCGAATTTCGTAAACAGATCAGTGACATCTTATGACAAATCATAAGATCACCTAACCTTAATCATCATGCTTAGGACATGAGTGTTCGATCTAAATCAGTGACATTGAGTTAAATTGTACTAATACATGTCAAACCATTTGTTCATGAAAGAGTCGTTACAGCAACTACTCAAAGAAAACATATAGCCCGCCAAATTTAATTAAAAAAAATCAAATTCACCCCTACATCACATACACATACTGGATGGACTTTTTTAAAATCCAATGACACCAAAAAATACATACTGGATTTTTGAAAATCGAGTGACATCCTATAATATATTCCAGATTTATCAACAACAAAAAAAATTAATGTTAACTTCGTGTCTTTTAAATAATTGTAAAAAAATATTGTGTTTGGTAAGTTATTTGTCTAAGTTTTCCAGTTAGCGTATGAAATAACGAAGGATGTGTTTGGTAAAATTAAATACATAAGAAGTTGGGAGTGATTTTGGTTAAGCAAATGTGTTACTAAAATGGCAATAGAGAATGTAAAGATTGTGTAATAAAAGAATGGAATTTGCGTGCCATAATTAGAGAAAAAAATATGAAGCAACACATTGTTTGTTACCTAAAAAACTTTATGTAGTGTGCTTGTGAAATCAGAAATGATGCATACATAGGGATGGGGCTTTGGCTTGCTTCTTTTTATTAATAAGTAGTAAGAAACCCTTCTATCCAATTTAAATCCAACCCATTCTTTTTATTAATAAGCAGTAAGAAACCCTTGTTATTGTATAAGTCGATATGAATTCACATCACATGTATTAAATTATA